>ML776706.1:3003762-3016207 GCA_009831015.1 Picea engelmannii | reverse complement strand
TCTCTCTCACCATCTATTTATATCTCTCATACCCTCTTCCTCTCTCTCCCTTCCTCCTTTTATACTGCCCTTTTTCTCTCCACCTCTCTCTCCCATCTCTCTCTCTTTAAATCTTAATCTCTCTCTCTCTCTATATATATATATACCCCACTCTTCCTTCCCTCTCTCTATCTTTCCATCCATCTCTCCCTATCTAGGCCCTATAAATATCTCTCCTCCCTCTCTCTCTCTCTCTAATCCACCCCTCTCTCTCGCACTTCGTGTCCCACTATCTCAATCTCTCCCCCTTTGTCAATCTCTCTCTCTCAAGAGAGGGGGATATAAAGAACAAGAGAGAGGGGGGGAGATAGATGTAGGGAGGGAGAGAGATTGACAATAACAACATGCACATCTTCATCAAGTGAATACGTTAGAGGAACCTCTCCTTTCAAGGTACAAGTTAATTTTTATATTCTCGTATTTTAAGGACAAATAGATGTGGATGCCCTATAAAAATGGTTAAATCTACTAGAACGTTATTTCTCTGTTCAAAATTTCTTCGATAGGTAAAATATCACCTTTGGACTCATAAAGGATATCCCCCATGTCAAACATTGGTGGGAAAATTACTGGGAGAATATTTACATATAAGAGTGCGGAATATATGGGGTTGAGCCCACTTGGGAATTTTTTGTAGATGCAGTCAAGGAAAAATATTACCCTATTGGTAACTATGATGACCAATACATGAGATGGACCACACTGTGGCAAGAGAGGGGCCAAATAGTGTCAGAGTTCACCAATAACTTCCACACCTTGCGCACCAAGCTAGGTATTAAAGAATCCAAGCGACATATGGTTATGAAATACCATGGGGCTCTGTATAGGTACATACAAACCGAAATGGATTTCCTATAAATCTCATCACAGGGAGATGCCTATCGATATGTTGTCAAAATCATGCAGAAATTTAGGTACTAGAAAAAATGGGAGTTTGGGTCTGCAAATCTACAACAACGAAAGTACGAAAAAATGGCCCTAATCAATAGCCTCCCAAAAACATGTCCAAGCCACAGGAAAATAAGGGTAAAAAAAAGACAAAGAAGGACATTGGGAAGTGGTGTGATGATCGAGAATTGAATCCAGGAACTTGATGGGGCTCAGAAAGGCCTAAAAATCAAAGTTCTCACAATGGCTTCAAAATGGATGTGTGCGTACGCCTCCTCAATACAAACCCAACCGAACTAGAATGGGGTCAAAAAGACGTTGTATGCTGAATTTATAGCGATCTGTTCTTTTTTCCAAATAGGCAAAACAAAATGTTGCTTATACAGTCTGCATAATGCCACATGGTAGCTAACTGAACAGGTCGTATGGACATACAAATGACATGGAAGTCACATCCAGTGTTGACGTGGAATATTTTGGAGGTGACACGTGGTAGGGTGACTAGGCGTACAGATGCTAACGTGGACAGGACAAGTGGACCAATCTGGTGGTGACATGTGTCACCACTACAAGGGTGACATGTGGAACACCCCTACAACATACGTGGAAGGTACGACACATGTCAGACATGATGAAAGGGAAGATGGTGTGGAATCTTGGAAAATTAAGTTTGGAGACTTGACATCCAGGTGGACGAGTGATGTGGTGCCACGTGGCATCCATGGATTGGATCGTTGGGTTTCATTGCAAAATTGTTTTTGAGTGCATGAGGTTCGACCACTGGACCTCCGAGGGCACCAAAGTTTCATGCAGGTCAGGCTAGCCAACCCACCTATGGGTGGTTCTTGTTAACCATATGACATAATTTGTATTTGAATTTGATTAAGGTTCCAAGCGGAGGAAGGTAGGGTTGGTACCTAGCCACAACCCCCGGTCACAACCCTTCTACATATAACCATTGTCTATGACTTATGTGTTGGTGCGTATTGCAAGGTTCCAACCCTAGGTTTCAGGATAGATCAATAATACCTAGTTTAAAATTGTTAGTGCGTGATTTTGGAGTAGCCGCCGATTTTATGGGGATTCCATATGACCAAGGTTCACGGGGTAAGGGCCAGCGCGCAACCCCTAGGGGGCTAGTGCTTGGCCACATTATGCCATATGCCCATGTATTAAGAGAGCATGCCCAGGTCAGAGGGGCTTAACCCATATATATAGCAAAAGTGGTTTTTCAAACCATATTATAAATATTTTTCAATGATTTTAGCAGTAGACTTGGAGATTTTTGGCCCTTTTTGGGGGATATTGGGCTCTTTTTGAGGCTCGATCTTGCGGAAAGTTTGGATATGGGTACCAAATTCATATATATATAAATTAGGACTTCTTGAGGCCATGGGAAGGAGATTCAGAAAAAGTTTATGCTGAATATTTTCCAAGCCAAAGCCATTTTTATGCAGGGAAGATGTTGAGGAGCACACCTTTACAGGCCATTTCTGGGAGCTCCGTTCATCCAAATTGAGTGTCATTTCTTCTGTTGGGTTCCTGAGATCTGGTAGAAAAAGACTAGATCAGTTTTTTAACCTTTTGTCTCTTCTTTGATGTAATTATTGATCTTTGAACAGAAATAATATAGCCTCACTCACTGAGACAAAGGCCCAGAGACGTAGGCGAGATTGTCGAACTCCATTATCACATTGGTGTTATGGTTTGTTGTTTTTTTATGCTTTATTTCAGTTCTGTACATGTTTATATAGCTATAACATTTATTCTATAATTCTTCCTCTTTCTTTAATCTTTCTAATTGGTTAAACAACACATGCTTCATAACTCAACCATAGTCATGTAAAAGATCTTTTCGGATCAAGTGGTATCAGAGCTAGTTGATGTTTTGGTTTTGAGTTTTCATGATTACCAGGGAAAATGTACTTCATGGTGAAGGAGAGATGTTTGCAGAGAATCCATTAATTAGATTGATAAAGATAACTTCTCACAGTGAGAAGATGGCATCGGAAGAGGGACTTTCTCAGGATTAGAAAGAGTTTCGAAAAACTTTCTTCACCATGTCGAAGATGATGAAGGTTTTGTACGAGGATTACTTGGAACGGAAAAGACCAAATCTGGGTGAATCTTCAAAGGGAAAAAATGAAGAAGGAGAGGACCCTCCTTAGATTCCTCCTTCACCTCCATTTTCACCACCTTCTTCTTCAAGTTCAAGTTATAAATCCAATGCAAAGTAACATGTTCATAAACATAAGAATGAAATGCCATTATTAAAACTTGATGTTAAATTTGAATTACCCATGTATGATGGTGAATTTAATACAGAGAGACTTGACAATTGGGTCAGACAGATGGAGGTCTATTGCAATGTGCAACAGATCAAGGATGAGGCCACAGGAATTAAGTTGGGATCATTGAGACTTGCAGGCACAACACTCATCTGGTAGCAAAGAAAGTTGAAAAATGGCATACAACAAGTGGGTAATGTATTTCCATCATGGAAATGTTTCATTTCTTCACTTAGGAATCAATTCTATCCTTTGGGTTATAAAGAGAAAGTATTAATTGAATGTAAATCTCTTAAACTAAGAAAAGGAAAAACAGTGCAAGAATACATAGATGGGTTTCAAGAAATGGCATTGATGTTAGATATTCCTTTTCATACCCAAGAAACTCTTATGAAGTATATAGAAAGTTTACCTGCACATATTCAAAATGTTGTATTCATGTTTGGACAAACTAATTTTGATGACGTTTATGTTCAAGTGACATACATTGAAGCAGGGAAAACAGGTGTTGGTGTATCAGGGGAATCATCTTCAAGTAAAGAGGACAAAAGGAAGTGGCATGGAAAGAAGTCAAATGCAGCGACGAGAAAGGAGGACAAGCCCTCTTGCAAGCATTGCAAGAAAGAGGGGCATGATGAGGAACATTATTGGCAATTGTATTTTGAGAAGAGGCCAAAGTGGTTCAAGGAAAAGAAGGGGAGACAAACAGTTGCAATGACAACATGACCCATAGACTTGGGATCGGATTCAGGTGATGAATCAAAGGTCTTGTTGGTTGGTATGATAGGTGAAATTGGTGAAGGAATTCATTGTACAAGTAACTTGTTTCACATAAGGGTAATCATGTGAAACACTAAGGTTAATAAGTTAATCGATAGTGGATATCAATCTAACTTAATTTCTGAGGAATTGGTTAAGAAATTGGGATTAAAAACAAAAATAAATCATAATCCTTACACACTTAAATGGATAAGCAACAATCATCAAATGCACATAACCAAGAAGTGCACATTAAAATTTTCTATTTCATCTAAGTATGTGGACGACGTAACATGTGATGTGTTTCCACTAAGTGAATGTGGAATGGTCTTAGGTAGTCCATACTTGTATGATCGTAAATCAATCTTCTACATGACAAAGAATCTATATCAGTTAACCAAATCAGGTCAAGAATATGTGGTTCATGCTCATCATGTAAAGGAAAATAAAACTCAGCAAACAATGGAAAAATTAAAGAAGGCAGTTCAAGCAAGAAACACACCTATGATTTTTTCAAAACAAGTAATAGATCTTAAGAAAGAACAAGAAATGATTGTTGAATGGAAAATCAATCACAGTTTGCTTCAAGATAAGCTCATGTCATGCAAATATTACAAACATATCAGCGCATTTGTAGTCGTATTATTGATGCTATCATTAGTAATGTTGTCTAAATGGATGATAGGGGATTCAGTAAGATGTGATAGGGTTCAAATGGCTAACAATATGCTATCAGTTGTCATCATTGTGTTACAATTGATATTGATGAGACAAGTGCATGGGACAGAGTTCAAATATTGTGAACAAGCCTGATGTCCTATCCTGAGATTGATGATTGGTCAGTAACCTTTTGGGGACCAAAAGGTCCTTTAGTTGGGAGGTGTGATCCAGAATCAGATCCAGGAGCTTGATGGGGCTCAGAAAGGCCTAAAAATCAAAGTTATCAGAATGGATTCAAAATAGACGTGTGTGTAGGCATCTTTTATATGAACCCAACACAACTTGAACGGGCTCAAACAAATGTTGTATGCTCTATTTATGGAAATCTATTCATTTTTCCAAACAGGCAAAAAACAATGTTGACTGTACAGTCCGTACAATGCCACATGGAATCTGACTGTATAGGATGTACAACCATACATCGGACGTGGCAGGAATAGTCAGTGTTGACGTGGCATATTCTAGAGGTGACACATGGTAGGGTAACTAGGCTTACAGATACTAACGTGGACATGAGAAGTGGACCAATTTGGGGGTGACATGTGTCACCATTGCAAGGGTGACACGTGGCATGCTCGTACAACTTATGTGGTAGGTACGACACGTTGCAAACACGTTGATAGGGAAAATGATGTGGAATCTTGGAAAATCTAGTTTGGAGACTTGGCATCCATGTGGACGAGTGACATGGTGCCACATGGCCTAGACATGGAATGTCATGTGGCACCCATGGATTGGATCGTTGGGTTTCATTGCAAAATTGTTTTGGAGCGCATGAGGTTCGACCACTGGACCTCCCTGGGTGCCAAGGTTTCACGTAGGTTGGGCTAGCCAGCCCACCTATCGGTGGAGCTTGTTAACCATATGACATAATTTGTATTTGAATTTGATTAAGGTTCCAGACGGAGGAAGGTAGGGCAAGGGCATAGCCCCATCCCTCGGTCGCAACCCTTCTACATATAATCACAATATCTGACTTATCTGTTAGCATGTATTGCAAGGTTACAACCCTGGGTTTTATGATAGTTCCATAATACCTGATTTAAAAATTTTAGCGTGAGATTTTGGAGTAGCCCCCGATTTTACAGGGATTCCATATGACCAGGGTTCGCGGGGTAAGGGCCAGCGTGGAGCCCCTAGGGGGTTGATACTTGGACACATTATTCCATATGCCCATGTATTAAGAGCGAGCACCCAGGTCAAAGGGGCTTATCCAAAATATATAGAAAAAGTGGATTTTTAGACCATATTATAAAGATTTTTCAATGATTTTCGCAACAGACTTGGAGATTTTTGGCCCTTTTTGGGGGATATTGGGCCATTTTTGAGGCCATATCTTGGCGGGGAGTTGGGAGATGGTTACCAACTTTAGATATATATAAACCAAACCTTCTTGAGGCCATGGGAAGGATATTTCGAGAAGTTTTATGCTAAAGATTTTCCAGGCCAAATCCATTTTTATGCAGGGAAGCTGTTGAGGAGTGCACCTTTGCGAGCCATTTCTAGGAGCTCCAGTCATTCAAATTGAGTGCCTCTTCTTCTGTTGGTTTCTTCAGATCTGGTAGAACAATACCATATCATTTTTTTAACCTTTTGGCACTGCTATGATGTACTTATTGAGCTTTGAACAAAAATAAGAAAGCCTCACCCACTGAGACAAAGGCCCGGAGATGTAGGCGAGATTGTTGAATTTCGTTATCACATTGGTGTTATGGTTTGTTGTTTTTTAATTCTTCATTTCAGTTCTGTACATGTTTATATGGTTGTCACATTTCTTCTATAATTCTTCCTCTTTCTTTAATATTATTAATTTGTTAAACAACACATGCTTCATAACTCAACCATAGTCGTGTAAAAGATCTTTTCGGATCATGTGATTTCCACAAAATCCTTTGGAAAAACAATGATGAATTTCACTCAAAACAATCATTGGTGGTTGAGATCAAAGAAATGGATCCAAATCTTGACTTAGAATATGATTCATAAAATAATGGAAGAAGATAGATCATTGATGCAGACCCCACTGCTACCGTCGTGACCTTAACAATTCAACCAGTAGAACAAATAGATCATGAAGAGGGGGAGTGCCTTTTTAATTCACAGATGTGGGTGAAGGTGACCCCAATGTATTTTATTTTTGATAGAGGAATCCAAAAGAACCTCATCTCAGCAGAGGTCGTCAAACAATTGGGATTGTTAAAAAAACCACACTTGCAACCATACAACATCGACTGGCTTCTCTAGGGATGAGATCTCTGTGTCATCCAATAGTGTCCATTGTCATATGAAATCCCACACTTCAAGGATGAGGTATTATGTGATGTTTCCCCAATGGATGTTTGTGATGTTATTTTAGGCTAGCCATATATTTGGAAGCACCATGCTATTTATGAGTCTCGACCTCGTAGTGTCATTGTTACTCTAGGGGGTCATATCTATGCAATACCATAGGTAGTTCCAACGAATGTCCCGCCTAAACAATGCCACAAGGTAGTATCTCATACTACAAAATTCATCTTCTTTATAATCTATTCAAAAGGTGAACAAAAGGACACTTAAACCACTGCAGCCTCAGTCCAAGCACCTTCTATCCAATACAAACAAGTAATCAATATTGAAGAAAATAACAAATATTCCTTCTACACACATTCATCTCATCAGATTCTCGATAACCACCCACAAACCAAGCAACAGAACTTCTCTAGCAAGGAAAGCAACTGACAAAGGTTCAAATTCAACAAACGCTTCACCCTCTCCCCCGAGAACTCAACACATTGGAGACCATTGATTCCTAAGGAAGGAGGAGTAATCTAGGTGGATATTGGTGGCCACCCACCTATTCCAACTGGATAAAAACAATTTGTTGGAAAATTACCATTTTTAACAGTTCCAAACTTTCAGTGCCATTTTTAGGGACTAAACAATGATTTTTTCACGATCGGGAACCTCAAGGATAGATTAAGGCTACGAGTGAGCCCCTAAAATGAATCGTCTCGTTGATACCTTTCGAACGAGATAATGTGCGCCCCAAACATAGATCATATGAAAACGTTATGCCCCCAAGAAGTTGATACACCAAACTACCCAAAACAGGGTCAACAAAAGCGTTGGCTTTTCATCTTCGAGGGTTAGGGTTTTGGATTTTCTTTATGTTAAAAAGGCCTTTGGAGCCTCATTGTAACAATCATATTCTTGTGAATGTGAGTATTTGTCACATATCTTCTCGGAGATAAGGTGCCGCCATTCGAGCAGGTCTTTCACTTTGTATTTCTATAGTTTTGTACATTTCACTCATTAATACAAATTATGTATTAATGTATCTCTGCGTTTCTGGTTAAAGCTCTGATATATCTCTACTATATTATTGGATATCAGGTATATCTCTTTACATTTATTTATTATATCTCCGCTCTCATTTCATGCTCAAAATAGTCCATATCAGTGGTATTAGAGCATACTGTTCTTGATCGATTTTCAGTGCATGTCCCCGACGAGGTCCGAGTATAGAAAGTTGGGTCTCAAGCTTGTCTCTCTTGAGTAAAATATCTCTCACATGCCCAATAAAACCTCTCTGGTGGAAGAAAATAAAAATGGAGTAGAAGATTCTATTAATATGTTCATTGAGCAAGATCTAATCCAACAGAGGGACAAAATGATGGAGATTTTTTCCCACATCCTTCAATGCCTGCCAATAAAAATAGTCGCGTCTTCATCAAGAAGGCACTTTGGAGGCACTGCATCTTTCAAGGTACAATTTAATTTTTATATTCCCATATTTGAAGGAAAAATAGATGTGGATGCCCTAGAAAAATGGTTAAATCTAGTAGAAGGTTATTTCTTTGTTCACAATTTCTCCGATAGGGGAAAGATCACCTTCGCACTCCTTAACGCTCTCCCCCGTGTCGAACATTGGTGGAAAACTTACTGGGAGAAACATTCCATAAAGGAGTATGGAATATATGGGGACGATCCCACTTGGGATTTTTTTGTGGATGTGGTCAAGGAACAATACTATCCTGTTGGTAACTATCACGACCAATACATTAGATGGACCACAATGGGGCAAGAGAGGGGCCAAACAATGTCATAGTTCACAAATGATTTCCATACCTTTCCCACCAAGCTGAGTATCAAATACTCTAAGAAACATCTAGTTTAGAAATACTGCGGGGCTTTGCATAGGTACATCCAAACTAAAATGGATTTCCTGGACATCTCATCACTTTGAGATTCCTGTTGACATGTTGTCAAAATTAAGCAGAAATTTAGGCACCGGAACAAATGGGAGTTCAGGTCTACAAATACGCAACAACCAAAGTATAATAAAGATGACCCTAACAAGAAACCTCCCGAAAAATCGTCAAATCCATAGAAAAATAAGGGTATTAGAAAGACAAAGACGAACACTAGAAAGTGGTGCAATTTCCACAAAATCCCCTAGCACAACACTGATGAATTTTTATCAAAACAATCATTGTTGGTCGAGATTAAAGAAAAGGAGTTGAACCATAAATCATAATCTTATTCAGAAAATAATGGAAGAAGATATATCATTGATGCAGACCCCATTTTTTATGTCGTGAACTCAACAATTCAACCAGAAAAAAAATATATCGGGAAGAGGGGGAGCGAATTTTCCATTCACAGATGTGGGTGAAAGGGACCCCACTACGTTTTATTGTTGATAATGGAAGCCAAAAGAACCTCATCTCAACAGAGGTCATCAAACAGTTGGGATTGTCAACAACACCACACCCACAACCATACAACATTGAGTGGATACACCAAGGACAATATCTCTATGTCATCCAATAGTGTCGAATGTCATATGAAATCCACCCCTTCAAGGATGAGGTATGATGTGATGTTTCCCCAATAGATGTTTGTGATGTTCTTTTGGGCCAGCCATATAACTGAAAGTTCCATGCTATTTATGATTCTCTACCCTGTAGTGTCATTGTTACTCTGGGGGGTCATCTATACATGATATTAGAGGTAGTTCTAACTAATGTACCACCTAAATAGTGTCGCAAGGTAGTATCTCATACTACAAAATTCATCTTCTTCACAATCTGTTCAAAATGTGAACAAAAGGAAACTGCAGCCATTGCACCCTCAGTCCAAGCATCTTATATATAGAAGAAGAAGGTAAAAAATATTGAAGAAAATAACAAATATTCCTTCTACACATAGTCATCGCATCAGTTCTCGACAACCTCCCACAAACCAAGAAGAGAAACTTCTCGAGAAAGGAAAATAACTCACCAAGGTTTAGATTCAACAAATCCATCAATCTCTCCCCTAGGAACTCAATGCAATGGAGACCATTTCTTCCTAAGGAGGGAGGATTGATATATGTGGATATCAGTGGCCACCCACCTATTCCAACTAGCTCAAAACAGTTTGTTGGAAACTTACTAGTTTTAGCAGTTCCAAACTTCCGGGGGCATTTTGAGGGCCTAAAAAAGGTTTTTTCACAATCGAGCACCTCGATAATAGTAAAAGGATTTGAGTGAGACCCCGAAATTAATATCCTCATTGATATATTTCCAACGAGATATTATGCGCCAAAACAAATATCATATGCCAAAGTTAAACCTATGAGAAGTTGATACACCAAACTACCCAAAACGGGGTCCACAAAACTATTGGATTTTCATCTTTTGGTGTTAGGGTTCTAGATTTTGTTTAAGTTTAAAAGGAATTTGGAGCCTCATTTTAAAAATCATCTTATTGTGAATGTGATTAGTTGTCACATCTCTTCTCAGAGATAAGCTTCCACCATTCTAGCAAGTCTTTCACTCTGTATTTATATAGTTTTGTACATTTCACTCATTAATAGATATTGTGTATTACTCTATCTCTATTTTATGGTTATATCTCTGATATATATCTATTATATTATTGGATATATGGTATATCTCTGTACATTTCTTTATTACATCTCAGCACTCATTTCGTTCTTAAAATAGTTTATATTGGTGGTATCAGAGCAGGTTGCTCTTGATTTTTTTTCAATGCATGTCCCCGATAAGGTCCGAGTATAGAAAGTTCAGTATTGATCTTGTCTCTATTGAGGAAAATCACTCTCACACTCGCAAAAAACCCTCCATGGTGGAAAAAAAGAAAAATGATGGAGCAAAATATTCTACTAATCTGTTGCTTCAACAAGCTCTCATGCAATAGAGGGACAAAATGATAGAGATTTTTTCCCACGTCTTTCAATGCCTGTTGTTAACAATATCCATGTCTTCATCAAGCGACCACATTGGAGGCACCTCACCTTTCAAGGTACAAGTTAATATTTTATATTCTGTATTTGAAAGACATATAGATGTGGATGCCCTAGAAAAATGGTTAAATCTGCTAGAAGTTTATTTCTATGTTCACAATTTTTCTGACAGGAAAAGATCACTTTCTCACTTCTCAAGGCTCTCCCCCATTTAAAACATTGGTGGGAAACTTACTTGGAGAAAATTTCCACAAAGGAGTGTGAAATATATGGGGCCGAGCCCACATAGGATTTTTTTGTGGATGCGTTCTGTTAGCACTCTGTAATTTGCCCAAGGTTGTGAGGTAGTCACAGAGGCAACATCAAAACCACTTCGAGTCTTGGATCTATCCCTCAAAGACTCAGAGAGGGATCTCTCTGTGTAATATAGCTTTGTTTGAAGAGGTATTAGGCTACTTATGAAGAACATGGGTTGGGGTTTTTAAATTGGTAAAAGAAGTGAAAAGAAACCATGGGCAATGGAGTCTCAAATTGAGATTTAATCACAAACAAATCATACAGACAACTTTACAGGGCAAGGTAGGAAAATTACTAGATCTGGTAAAATTTAATGAGATGAAAGAGGAGGAAAAAGAAATGATCAATTTAGCAACAAAGCAATGAAGAATTCTACCACTGAATATCAGAAGAAAACATTGATATTATCCACAGCCAGAAACAGAGTGTATCTTACAACAAATTCTGCTCATAATCTTCTGTCGAATAATAATGAAAGAAAACATATGGATACAGAGAAAAATTTTTACTGGAGGAGCACTTCACCAATAAACTTGACACAAGAATCCTGTAACTGTTGCGACTGTATTATCTGAATGAATGAAAAACTACAGTTAGCTCTGTGAGATGCTTTACAAAAACTTCATCATGGTTCCCTGACTGATCAACCATTTTACATTACAAATCCTCTCTATAACTAGGAGAGGTATCCTCAATAAGTTTCGGGAGTCGGTTCAAACGCCTCGGCCAAAAATAGCCACCACTCCCACCAAATTCGGAGTTTTCTACCATGAAAGATGAACCGTTTTTCTGCGAAACAGGGGTCCAATCAGACGTGAATTTCTCTTAAATGATGACACATGGGCGGAAACTGAAGGAGGTTATTGTATATGGGCATGTTCTGGACAAAAAATTCCTTTGGTTTCGCCAAATTTGTCCCCAACTCGCCGTGACAGCTCCTGAAAGATCGGGACTGAAACGAAAAATGGAAAATCTAGAAAAATAGGCCTCGAAGATGTCTTCGATGCTCTCTTATCGTGACTCCGTTGAAAAAAATGAAATAGTTTTTTGTTCCTCAACCCGTGCTGAGAAAAAACCTCTCTCGGATTTTTAAAATTCGTCTCCGTTTGCCCAAAAATTGGTCTGGAAGATGACATTGTAAAATAGGCAAAAATGGTAAATTTTGGAAAAAAGTGGTTTTTTGGCGGGAGGGCGGTATTCCAAACCCCCCCCCCCCCTCGTT
>ML776706.1:2968649-2989432 GCA_009831015.1 Picea engelmannii | reverse complement strand
CGATATAATGAAAAGAAAGGTTTTCCCGGTTGAGGGTTTCCGGTAAAGATCTCTGAGTATTCTGTGTATGAGCCATTGATTAATTTTTGTATTGCTTAAGAATATATATGCATTGCTTTACTTCGCAGGTTTAAAACTTACATCTTGCACGGTCTGTCCATGCTTATTAATTTTCGCTTCATCTTCCCAACTAGCATCTTCAACTGGGTGTCCCTTCCCTTTGACCAAGTATTCAAAATACTCTTTTCTCCTGGTCTTTCTGCTAATCCTGTTGTCAATTATACTTTCCATCTGTGGATTTTCAAATATAGGAATTTGTTTTGTCCATTGAACCTCTTTCTATTCATTTTCTACTCTTGCTTCTTTAGTTCTGTAAGGGTACAAATCTGCGACATTGAATATCGGTGAGATTCCGATCCCATCGAGTAATTCAATCTCATATGCATTTGCCCCAAATTTCCTTATGACCTTGCATGGTCCAATATTTTTCATCTTCAGTTTATTATACATTCCCCTTGGGAACCTTTCCTTCCTCAGATGTGCAATAATCAGATCACCAACTTCAAATTGAAGTTCTCGCCTGTGTTGATCTACTCTCCACTTGTATTCTTGACTTGAATTCTGCAATCGCTCCTTAATTCAGTTGTGAAGCTCCTTCATTGCTTCTGCAAAGTCTTATGCACTAGCACTCCTGAATTCATCTTGTTCTGAATCTTTCAATTAAGAAACTCCCGTTGGCTGCATTCCATATACAATTTGGAATGGACTCTGTCCTGTGCTTCTGTTGAGTGAGTCATTGTAAGAAAATTCCGCCTGTGGTAGAATGTGATCCCACTGACCGTGGTGTTCAGTCACTAAGCTCCAAAACAAGTCTCCCAAGCTTATGTTCATGACTTCTATCTGCCCATCCGTTTAAGGATGATATGCTAAGCTAAAAGACAAACTTGTCCCCAACTTTTTCCACAAAGTTCTCTAGAAATGTCCAACGATCTTGGTATCTCGGTCAGACACAATACTCCTTGGTAAGCCATGAAGTCTGACGACTTCCTTGAAAAACAGGTTCGCAATATGAGTTGCATCACTGGTTTTCTGGCATGCTATGAAATATGTTATTTTTGAAAATATGTCGACTATCACAAAGATTGAATCACATCCTCTTTGTTTTCTTGGCAGTCCCAATATAAAATCCATGTTCACTGCGTCCCACGACCTTTCTGGTATGGGTAATGGTTGATATAACCCTGTGTTCTATCTTTTCCCTTTTGTGTGCTGACAAATCCTGCATCTGTCCACAAATTTCTTAACATCTATCCTCATCACTAGACAAAAATATGAGCCATTCAACTTTGAGAATGTCTTATCATGACCAAAGTGCCCGACCAATCCTCCACTGTGTTTTTCCTTCAGCAGGTTCTCCCTCATGGAGCATTTTGGAATACATGGCTGATTGCCCAGGAATAATAACCCATCTTGGATCATATACTCAGCCCATTGGCTTTTGTCCCTGAGAATTGGATTCTCATATACCTCATATGTTTCCTTAAAATCTGAGTCATCCTTATACATTTCTTTGAGGTTATCAAAACCCAAAGTCTTGACTCTGAATTCCTGCATAAGCAAACATTTCCTCCTCAAAGCATCAACAACTTTGTTAGCAGTTCCAGAAATATGTTTAATCACAAAAGATTTTTTTTGCATGAATTCAACCCATTTAACATGTTTTTGAATCAGCTTCTCCTATTGAGTCATGAATTGTAAATCATGATTATCACTGTACAAAACAAACTCTTTAGGAACCAAATAATGTCTCCATTTCTTTAGTTCTTGTATGATTGCATAGAATTCCTTGTCATATGTTGAGTACTTAATATTCACTTCATTCATTTTTTCATTGAAGTATGCGATCGGCCTGTCATCTTGGCTCAAGACCACTCCAATTTCAAATGCACTCGCGTCACACTTAACCTAGAATGTCTTGCTAAAATCCAGAAAAAACAGAATTGGCTGCTCAATGATCCTCTTCTTCAGCAGATTGAAGCTCTTCTCTGCTTCTTCTGTCCATTGAAAAGATTTGGGTCTTTTCTTCACCGTATCCATCATTGGTGTGCTAATTCCACTGAAGTTTCGGATGAATTTCCTGTAGAAACTAGCCAAACCATGGAAGCTTCGAACTTCAAACACATTTTTCGGCGATGGCCAATTCTTAATCACATTTACCTTTTCGGGATCCATCTTCAATTCATTCGCAGAGATAACAAAATCCAAATAAATGAGTTATGTCCTCATAAATGATGATTTCTTCATATTAATCAGCAATTTTTGTTGATGTAATCTCCTCATCATTGCAGCTAAATGCCTTAAGTGCTCTTCTTTTGTCTTGCTGAAAATTAATATATCATCAAGATATACAATGACGAATTTCCCTATGAAATCCTTCAAGACTTCGTTCATCAATCTCATGAAATTACTGGGTGCATTCGTTAAGACAAATGGCATGACAAGCCATTCGTATAGCCCTTCATTTGTCTTGAATGTTGTCTTCCATTCATCAACTTCTCTCATTCGAATTTGATGATACCCGCTTTTCAAATCAACCTTTGAAAAAAACTTTGCTCCACTCAAGCAATCCATCAAGTCGTCCATCCTTAGCAATGGAAACCTGTATCTGATGGTAATCTTATTGATTTCCCTTGAGTCTGTACACATTCTCTAGCCTCCATCTTTCTTTGGGTTGAGAATTGTTGGAACAATGCATGGAATCAAGCTTTCTCTAATCAATCCTTTGTCCATTAAGTCCTGGACCTGCCTCTTGACTTCCTCATTTTCCTACGGCGTCAACCTGTACGCGGCTTTGTTTGATAAATTGGATATAGGTATAAGATCGATGTGATGGCTTATACTCCTAATAGGTGGCAATGAACAAGGTATATCGTCCACTACTATATAAGAAAAATCTCCCAACAACTTCTGGATTTCTTCTGGTAAATCATCTATCCTTGTAGTGGTTAAAAGAATTTTAGGATTCCTGACCACAATAAATTATCTGTCTTCCTTCTTCTTAACCTCCTTAAGAATCTCCTTCCCACTCATGAGAAGTACAGTGTTTCTCATCTCTGTTTTCACCTCTTGGTTTTTAATCGACAACAACATGTGCATCCTCCCATTCTTCTCTAGGGTGTACGTGTTCTTTCTCCCATCACGAATCATGTTCCTGTCATATTGCCATGGTCTACCCAGCAATAGATGACAGACATCCATGGGAATGACATCACATAATATTTCATCCTTATATCCCCCTATTTTAAATTCCACTAAACATTGTTTAGTGACATTTACCTGATGTCCTTTTTGTAGCCACGAAACTTTGTATGGGCTTGGATGTACAACAATTTCCAGCTCCAGCTTTTCTACCATCTCTGTAGATACAAGATTGTCTATGCTACCGCTGTCCACTATGACTTTCCATACTCTGTCTTTTGTTTTGCAAGAAGTCCAAAACATATTGTTTCTTTGGCTGGGTTCTCTGCCTCCTTCTATGGCTTCAAGAGAACTTTCCTCATCATCAAAGATCTTCCACCCCCATCATCTTCTGCCTCAACATTTCTTCCTTGAGCTTTGGAAGTGTGAGTTTCACCACCATATTTCTTCCTATCTGGACACTCATAGGATTTATGTCCGATCTTTCCACAGTCAAAACATTTTACTTCACCACCTCTACCTCTTCCTCTTCCTCTGGCTCGAGGAAAAGTATTTCTGTCAGCATACTTCCCTCTCTGTGAGCTTGCTTATCTCTCATGTTGATATTGAGGTTTATTTCTCTCTTCTTTAGGTCTCTGAGTTCTGTCTTGGGCAATTATTTTTCCTCTAGCCTGACTTCTGCCTCGGCCTCTTTGACCTTGATTTCGGCTCAACTTCTCTTCATCTTTCAAAGCCATCTGATAAGCATCTTCCACATTTCACATAGTCATCATGCTCATCTCATATTGAATGTCATATCACAGACCATTCATGTACCTGACAAATTTTTCATCATCGCTTTCCCGATGACCTGCTCTAATGTTTATCTTGTAGAACTCACTCATTTCTCTTTCCACTCCTGGATCAGGCATTGGTCTATCTCTTCTTCTCGACAGAATGGATGAGAATTTTTTTCTTTTTTCTTTTCCCAGCTACAGAAATAAAAGACTTGTTATGTTCTCTGATACCACAAATGGTGCCAACCCCAACCCTCGGGCTGAGATCTTCTCAGGATCATTCTAAATTCTCCTTAAGCCGAAGCGACCTCTTTGGCTCCCTGCTAAAACCTTTAACAAATCCGATCCACAGGTCCTTTTGAAAACTCGCCTTGAGAAACTAACACCAAGAACAAGCCTTACACTTCCATACAACAACGACCTGGTCCCTGCACAAGATCCTTTCACAACTCACGTGTTTGCGGGTTGAAGACCCTCGACTTTTTCTTCACCCAATGCCAATACCCGAGACGTGATGGGATATGGCTCCTCCTTGTTAGCGCCCACCACGCGTAACCACCGGCTAGGGCTAATCACTAGTCTCACTCACAACTCGTGAGTTGGAAGGTTGAACCTTTGGGCCCTTCTTTTACGAAACTTTGAGATGGGAAAGTCAAATAAGGTTTGACTCCTTCAGCGCTTCTCGGAACTCGCAACTTCACGACTTGAGTTGTTGAGCCTTTTTTCTCCTTTCTTATGAGAACCCGAAGCACGAGAACTCAACAGAGTGTTGACTCCTTCCCTGGTGACGAGTGTCCACCTGTCAACCACACAGTCCCCACTTGATGGATGTGCCATGTGCTTGCCCAAGACCTCGAGCCTCAACTCTTTGCGACTCCTGCAGTCGAAACTGATTCTTCCCAACCTATGAAACCTCGATACGTGATATAGAGAAGAGGTTCTGATCCAACAGTTGCTCCTACTTCTCGATTTGGGAATTCACACAACCAAAGGATTTGGTCTATCCTCCGAACTCATGATATGTGATACCCCATGAAGATTCAGATCTAATGGTTTTCCTGTGGCTTGGATCCAACGGTCTGTATCTCTTCCTCCTCTTCTCGCAACTCGAAACTTCACGACTCCAAAAGTTTGTTCTTCCACCTTCAAACTCACGAACCCCGAGTTCGCGAAATTATCTAGCGGCCCAAACTGACCACGATCGACGGTCTTCGTTGATCCTTGACACCAACGTAATGGGTTTGTCCAACCCTTATCCATCCTGTAACTCCTCTAGATCCTACGGTCCTCACAACTTCGTGAGTTCTCCACGAAGAATTTCGACCGTTCGATTTCTTCCTCAAGGATCTCTGTGAAATGAGCAAATGTTCTTCCCCTGAAACTTAATCATCTGCGCGATGATTTTTCTTCCTCGTCTCCCTTTCAAGTGTTTTGATCTCCATATTCCTTTGAAGTGTTCAAAGGTGTTATCCTTCCTGAACTTTCACTTTTAAACTCGAGTCTCTAGGAGGACTCCTGCACGCACTCCTTGAGGCAATCTTTCAAATACTCCTGGGTATTTGATCTTTCGACTCTGTGCACTTTCTAAAATAGTAGTCCTTCAACCTTTCAACCTTAGTTGATAAGTTCTAAGGCATCGACTAGCCCGTGAACACCTTGCACGGTTTCTGTGCTTCGCCTTCACTTCTACTGGAATGAGAACAACGATATCCCTCCTGAGCTTTCTGAGATAAAACTCAGAACCCTTGTCAACACACACCTTGCGGACATTTCACTGCACTCCTTATAGGAACTCTCTCAGGATGAGAAACAATTTAAACTCATTCTCTTTCTCACTTCATACATTCAACACAACATAGCATCATAGAAAATGCATAACAGAGAGAATAAAACAACTGTAAGCATACCACTCAGCATATGTAAACAATAAGCATCATAACACCATGAAATCTGAGTCAAAGCTTCATATATTAACTCAAATACTCTTGTACATGGGTTCTTCTCTACAACTATCTGCTACATCTATTTAACTTATTTTCTGTGCTAATAATGATACAATAATGCAAGAGTGAGGGTGTCTATATCTGTTTTCCCTCCTACACTTCTAAACTGTCTAATCTCTTAATTCAAAACTACCCACTTTCATTAACTAGGCTTATATGCCTTTTACATTGATAGATGAGATAAAATTGCTCAAGATATGTTTACAACAGCCAGATATAAATGCAAGTACGCTTCTAGCTATTACATTAATATCCGCTTCTCAATTTTCCAAAAACATTTCAAAACGTGTAAAATGTGTGTTGCGCTTTCCAACTGTCTTCTACCTTCATGCTCGCTTGGATGGTTGCTTGCGATGCTCCTACATCAGAATAGGTGGGTGGCCATCGATATCCACCTATATCAATCATCACTACTTAGGAATAAACTTTCTCCATTGCGTTGATTTCCATGGGAGAGGGTGAAGCGTTTGCTGAATCTAAACCTTGGTGAGTTGATTGCCTTACTGGAGAAGTTGAGCTTCTTGGTTTGTGGGAGGTTGTTGAGAACCTGATGCGATGACTATGTGTAGAAGGAATATTTTTTATTTTCTTCAATCTTATCGACCTACTTTTGTTGGATAGAAGGTTCTTGGACTGAGGCTATAGTGGTTGCAGTGTCATTATGTTCAAGTTTTCGACATATTGTGAAGAAGTTGAATTTTGTAGTATGAGATACTACCTTGAGACACTGTTTAGGAACAACATTAGTCGAAACTACCTATGGTATCCTGTAGATATGACCCCCAGAGTAACAATGACACTACAAAGTCAAGACTCATAAATAACATGGCGCTTCCACATATATGGCTGGCCCAAATTAACATCACAGACATCTAGCGGGGAAACATCACATAATACCTCATCCTTGAAGGGTTGGATGTCATATGAAAATTGGCACTACTGGATGACATAGAGATGTCATCCCTAGAGAATCCAATCGATGTTGTATGGTTTCAGGTGTGGTTTTTTCTACAATCCCAACTATTTAACAACCTCTACTAAGATGAGTTTCTTCTCATTTCCTCTATCAACAAAACAATGTAGTGGGGTCCCCTTCACCCACATCTGTGAATGAAAAATGTGCTCCTCCTCTTAAGGATCTATTGGTTCTTCTGGTTGGAATTTTTCGGTCACGATAGTAGCAATGGGGTCTGTGTCCATGATGTGGATTCTTCCATTATTTTTTGAAATAGATTCTGACTCAGGGTTAGGCTCCTTTTCTTGGATCTTGGCCACCAATGATAGTTTTGGGTGATAATCATCAGTTTTTTTCTAAGGGATTTTGTGGAAATCCCACCACTTTCCAGTTTATTCTTCATCTTTCTGTTACCCTTATTTTCTTGTGTCTTGGATGGGTTTTTGGGAGGCTATTTGTTATGGCCGTCTTTATCATACTTTGGTTGTTGTGAATTTGTAGAACCGAACTTCCATTTGTTCTGGTGCCAAAATTTATGCTCAATTTTGACAACATATCAATAGGAATCTCCCATTGATAAGATGTCCAGGAATCCATTTCGGTTTGGATGTACCTATGCAAATCCCCACACTATTTTGAGAACCAGATGCCACTCGAAGTCTTTGATACCCAGATTGGCGCACAAGGTATGGAAATTATTTGTGAACTTAAGGACTGTTTGGCCCCTCTATTATCATAGCTTGGTCCTTCTCATGTATAGGTCATCATAGTTACCAACAAGGTAATATTGTTCCTTGATCTCATCCACAAAAAAGTCTCAATTGGGCTTGACCCCATATATTCTAGACTCCTTTGTGGAAATTGTCTCCCAGTAAGTTTCCCACCAATGTTTGACATGTGGGAGATCCTTAAGGAGTTAAAAGATGATTGTTTCCCTATAGGAGAAATTGTGAACAAATAAATAACCTTCTAACATATTTAACCATTTTTCCAAGGCATCAACATCTATCATATTCCCTAGAAAAATGGCTAAATCTGCTAGAAGGTTATTTCTTTGTTCATAATTTCTATGACAAGGAAAATATCACCTTTGCACACCTTAAGGATATACCCCATGTCAAAAATTTATGGGAAACTTACTGGGAGAAAAGTTCAATAGAAGATTCTAGAACATATGGGGATGATCCCACTTGGGAATTGTTTGTGGATGTGGTCAAGGAACAATTTCTCCCTGTTGGTAACTATAATGACCAATACATGAGATGGACCACATTGTGGAAAGAGGGTGGCCAAACAGTGCCAGAGTTGAAAAATAATTTCCATACCTTATGCACCAAGTTAGGTATCAAATACTCTAAACAACATATGGTTCTGAAATACTGCAGGGCTCTACATAGGTACATCCAAGCAAAAATAAATATCCTGGACATATCTTCAATGGGAGTTGCCTATAGATATGTTGTCAAAATCAAGCAGAAATTTAGGCACCAGAAAAAATGGGAGTTTGGGTCTCCAAATCCTCAACAACCAAAGTATGATAAATATGTCCCTAAAAAACATCATAACGAAAACCCATCCAAGCCATAGTAAAAGAAGGGTAATTGAAAGAGGAAGAAGGACACTGGAAAGTGGTGTGATTTTCACAAAATCCCTTGGCACAACACTGATGAATATCGCTCAAAACAATCATTGGTGGTTGAGATCAAAGAAAGGGAGTCAAACCCTGAGTAGGAATATGATTCAGAAATTAATGGAACAAAAAAAATCATTGATGCAGACCCCACTGCTATTGTTTCAACCACAACAATTCAACCAGAAGAACCAACATATCCTAAAGTGGGGGAGCACCATTTTGATTCACAAATGTGGGTGAATGGGATCCCGATGCATTTTATTGTTGATAGCGGAAGCCAGAAGAATATCATCTCAACATAGGTCGTCAAACACTTGGGATTGTGGACAACACCACACCTTCAACCATAAAACATCGATTGGTTGCACCAGGGATGAGATATATGTGTCAACCAACAGTGTCGATTTTCATACAACATCCATCTCTTCAAGGATGAGGTATTATGTGATGTTTCCCTATTCGATGTTTGTGATGTTCTTTTGGGCCAACCATATATGTGGAATGCCCATGCTATTTGTGAGTCTCCACTCCGTAGTGTCATTTTTACTTTGGAGAGTCATCTCTACAATATACCAGAGGTAGTTTTGACTAATGTCCCATCTAAATAGTGATGCAAGCTAGTATCTCATACTAAAAAAATTATCTTCTTCACAATCTGTTCAAAAGGTGAGGGGAAGGACACTGGTACCTCTACAAACTCAGTCGAAGCACCTTCTATCCAGCAAAAGCAGGTCGACAAGATTTGATCAAAGCATAAATATTTCTTCTACATAGATTTATCTCATCAGGTTCTTGAGAACCTCCAACAAACCAAGCAGCACAACTTCTCCAGTGAGGAAAGCAACTCACCAAGGTTTAGATTCAATAAACGCTTCACCTTCTCCCCAGGGAACTCAATGCAATGTAGACCATTTTTTACTAAGGAGGGAGGATTGATCCAGGTGGATATCGATGACCACCCATCTATTCCAACTGGCTCAAAATTGTTTGTTGGAAACTTGCTATTTTTAGCAGTTCCAATCTTCGAGGGCCATTTTGAGGGTGTAAACGATACTTTTCATGATCGATAACCTCAATGATAATTGAAGGCTCTGATTAATCCCCCAAAATGAATCTCCTCATCGATACCTTTACAGTGAGGTATTGTGATCCCCAAACAGAGATTGTATGCTAAAGTTAAACCCTCGAGAAGTTGATACACCAAACTACCCAAAATGGGGTCCACAAAACTATTGGCTTTTCATCTTTCAGGGTTAGGGTTTTGGATTTTCCTTATTTTAAAAATGCATTTGAAGCCTCATTGTAACAATCATATTCTTAGGAATGTGAGTAGACGTCATATCTCTTCTTAGAGATAAGCTGCCACCATTCTAGAGAGTCTTTCACCCTGTATTTCTATAGTTTTGTACATTTCGCTCATTAATAGAAATTGTGTATTACTATATCTTTATTTTTATTGTGATATCTATGATATATCTTTGTTATATTAGTGGATATCTAGTATGTATATGTACATTTATTTATTATATCTCTTCTCTTATTTCATGCTCAAAATAATCTAGATCAGTGATATCAAATCATGATGCTCTTGATCATTTTCAGTGCATGCCCCCAACGAGGTACAAGTATATAAATTTGGGTCTCGAGCTTATCTCTATTGAGGAAAATTTCTCTCGCACCCCCAAGATACCCTCCATGGCAGAAGAAAAGAAAAATGATGGAGCACAAGATTAATTAATTTGTTACTTGAGCAAGCTCTCACACGACAGAGGGACAAAATGTTGCAGAATTTTTCCCACATCCTTCAATGCTTGTCGATAACAACAGGTGTGTCTTCGTCTAGCGGCTACTTTGTAGGAACCTCACCTTGAAAGGTACCAGTTAATTTTTATATTTCTGTATTTGAAGGAGAGATAGATGCAGATTCCCTGGAAAAATGGTTAAATTTGCTAGAATTTTATTTCTCTTTTCACAATTTCTCCGACAGGGAAAGGATCACCTTCATACTCCTTAAGGCCCTCCCCCATGTCAAACATCGATGGGAAGCTTACTAAGAGAAAAATTCCAAAGAGGATACTGAAATATATGTGGCTGAGCCCACTTGGTATTTTTTTATGGATGCGGTCAAGGAACAATATTACCTTGTTGGAAACTATGATGACCAATACATGAGATGGACCACACTATCGAAAGAGAGGGGTGAAACAATGTTAGAGCTCAAAAATAATTTCCATACCTTGCGCACCAAGCTGGGTATCAAATACTCTGAGTAGCATCTGGTTCTGAAATACCACGGGCCTCTACTTAGGTACATCCAAACAAAAATTCATTTACTGGACATCTCATCATCGGGAGCTTCCTATCGATATCATGTTAAAATCTAGCAAAAAATTAGGCACCTGAACAAATGAGAGTTTAGGTCTGCATATTCGCAAAAACGAAAGTATGATAAAGATAGCCTTAATAATCAACCTCCCAAAAACCCATGCAAGCCAAAGGAAAATAAGGGTAACCGAAAGACGAAGAAGGACACTCAAAAGTGGTGCAATTTCCACAAAATCTCTTGGCACAAAGTTGATGAATGTCTCTCAAAAAAATCATCAGTAGTTGAGATCAAAGAAAAGGATCCGAACCTCGAGAAAAAATATGATTAAGAAAATAATCTAGGAAGACATATCATCGAAGTAGAGCCAACTTCTACTCTTACGTCCACAACAATTCAACCAGAAGATCCAACAAATAATGAATAAGGGGAGCACCTTTTTCATTGATATATGTGGGTGAAGGGGACCCCACTACATTTTATTGTTGATAGAGGAAGCCAAAAAAATCTCATCTCAGTAGAGGTCATCAAAAAATTGGGATTGTCCACAACACCACACCCGTAATCATATAACATCGACTGCCTTCACTAGGGATGAGATCTATGTGTCAACCAACAATGTCAATTGTCATATGTCATCCATCCGTTCAAGGATGAGGTATTATGTGATGTTTCCCCACTAGATGTCTGTGATGTTCTTTTGGGCGAGCCATATATGTGGAAGACCCATGCTATTTATGAGTCTCGACCCTGTAGTGTCATTTTTATTCTGGGGGGTCATCTTTAAAGGATACCAGAGGTAGTTCCAACTAATGTCCCACCTAAACAGTGTCGCAGGGTAGTATCTCATACTACAAAATTCGTCTTCTTCACAATCTATTCACAAGGTGAACATAAGGATACTTCAATCAGTGAAAACTCAATCGAAGAACCTTCTATGTAGTAGAAGCATGTCAACAATATTGAAGAAAAGAACAAATATTCCTTCTACACATGGTCATCTCATTAGATTCTCGAAAACCTCCCACAACCCAGACAACACAACTTCTCTAGCAAGGCAAGCAGCTCACCAAGGTTTAGATTCAACAAATGTTTCACCCTCTTCACAGGGAACTCAACGCAATGGATACCATTGCTTCCTAAGGAGGGAGGATTAATCCAAGTGGATATCAGTGGCTACCCACCTATTCCAACTCACTCAAAACAATTTGTTGGAAACTTACTATTTTTAGCAGTTCCAAACTTCTGGGGCCATTTTGAGGGCCTTAACAACTCTTTCTCATGATTGGGCACCTCAATCATAGAAAAAGGATTTGATTGAGCCCCCAAAATTAAGCTCGTTGTTGATAAATTTCGAATGTGCTATTGTGTGCCTCGAATGAAGATCGTATGCCAAAGTTATTCCCCGAGGAAGTTGAAACACCAAACTATCCAAAACGGAGTCCACAAAACTATTAGCTTTTCATCTTCCGAGGTTAGGTTTTTGGATTTTATTTATGTTTAAAAAGGCCTTTGGAGCCTCATTGTAACAATCATATTCTTGTGAATGTGAGTATCCTTCAGATGTCCTCTTAGAGACAGGCTGCCACCATTCTAGCAAGTCTCTTACTCTTTATTTCTATAGTTTTGTACATTTCACCAATTAATAGAAATTGTGTATTAATGTATCTCTGTGTTTATGGTTATATCTCTGATATATATTTGTTATATTATTGGATATCCGGTATATCTTTGTACATTTATTTATTATATCTCCACTCTCATTTCGTGCTCAAAGTAATCTAGATAATTTAAAACACCTCCCCATAAGAACTTATAAGAGTGACTCAACATCGTACTCCCTCGGTCTCTAAAAGAGCGTTTTATGGGATGTTGTTCTAAACTACCCCTATAATTTCCTTTTAGGGGTGGTTTGAATTACCCCGAAAAGGGCCTTTAGAGGGGTTTTGCATTGCCCCCAAAAGATCCTTCGTGGCAAGTTTTGAATTTCCCCTGAAAGTTCCTTTTTGGATTGAGTTTCCACTACCCTTGTACATTTTTAGAAAGGGGGTTTCAAACCACACCCATATTTTTCTATGAAGGAATCTTCAAATTGACCTTGTCGGTTTCTATGAGGGAATTTTATTTCAAAAACATATAATAGTTACCTTTTCTATGAGGTTAGTGTATTACAACTACCTCTAATATGTGCTTTTTTGTATATGGGTCACAACTAGCCATAAAGGCGCATTTGGGGGTAGGTCCAACCCCCAAATGCACTTTTGGGGTTATTTCAAAAAAATTCCAAAGATTTCTCCAAAAGGCCTATTTTTTAACATCGATGCTTTTAGAGGGACATTCCCAAAACCACCCATAATTGCAAGAGAACTATAATTCCACTTTCAATGGTAGAAAAAAAAATATCACTTAAATACCTAATATGTATTAGTGTATTACATCTAATCATGGACAATGTAGTCTCCATGACCCTCAACAAAGATCCATAAGTATAAATTCTCATAATTCCATCTTACTTCTACCCCAACCATGCTAATCCATAAATTGTGTGATGTTCATGAACCTGAATAATATTTAAAAATGTGGAATGATGGGGAACATTATGAAGCACCTTATTTTTTATGTCATCAGCGTGATATGTACTTATATGTCATATAAGGAAACTATGAAATCATGCTTCTATCCATAATATATGATATAATCCTTATGACATGCACCAATTGTTTGATAGTTCATTCCTACTTCTTTTATAATGGTATGCGATTCTATATGTGGAATATAAAGTAATTGACTCTTACATGGGAAGGTCACCAAACAATGTACAAGAATAAATAAATTAATGTAAAAGATAGTAGTTGATGCAAGCATATTATAGTAACTAACAATCAATATTAATGACTTATACTAATATAAAGGATTGCATAAGTTGATATCTATGGAAAATAGTGTTTGAACACTATTTAATACCTTCATGTTCACCAATAACAAAATGGTAGTGATATGACTTGTATTTGAGCATTCATATAGAGGTTAAATTGCCTTATCAATATGAAGAATATTGTGAACAATTCCATTCTCATCTATGGGAGCATCCATGCCAATGCTTGATTATTTATACCATTATTGACTACTAATTGATTATTATTCTCTTCTTCATACATATGATCATCTTCATTTCTAGCAATATCATAGTCATTGTAAGGATTTGGATTAGATAAACCATACTAATGCTTGTATTCATAATTTCAAATAAATATATATAGTTAATATATGGAAAATTCAAAAACATTTGATGAAAACACTAGCGACCATATATGTGAATTGTCTTACAAACAAATGAAATTGATTTCCACCTTATATGTGCCAATATTTTACTCAATGGGCTTTAGAATTTATAATTATAATTTTTAATTTTTGCAATCCCTTGCAATTAGTCCATGGAGAATGGCATTTCTTTCCATAAGTAGTTATTGGGACAATTTGAGGAATAATATATTGATAACCATTTAATATCCACAGTGAGTTCCCTATCCCTTATGAGTAGTTCATCGATATTTTTTTATGCATTGTTATTGCCTCTATTTCACCTTGTTTTTTGTCAACAAACACAACCCATGAATTGATATAATTGCACCAAAAAAGTAGACACGAAAACTAGAGGAAATTTATCAAGTTTAGAAATACCAAAGAAGTGGAAGTTTCACTCCATATGTACAATGTAATTTGATTTTATCCAACTGGGGAAATATAAGTTCAATGGTAACAAGTGATTATGCACTACTATCATGTTTCTTTATAAATCATGGGGTTTATTTCCATAAAGGGATATGTGGCAATGTCAAAATCTTGAAGTGGGAAAAAAATGATGCCAAATTTACATCATCAATGTTTTATGCACCATTGTACCTTCAACTGTCAATATTATAAATGGCAGTATATGAAATTATAATTGTCATTTAATATTACAAGGGAAACATTTTAGGGAAGTTAACGATTCTTTATTGTTTTAATGATCTGGATTATTTTCGACACGAAATGAGATCGTAGATATAATAAAGAAATGCACAGAGATATCATAGATCTTCAATAATATAACATAAATGTATCAAATATGCAACCATAAACATATATATATAGTAATACACGATTTCTATTAATGAAAGAAATGTACAAAGACTGTAAAAATACAGAGCGAAAGACTCGCTAGAATGGTGACAACTTATCTATGAGAAGAGATGTGATGGCTACTCGCATTCGCAAAAAGATGATTACAATGAGGCTCTGAAGGTATTTTTATAATAAATAGGAATGCCAAAAATCCTAGACATCCAAAAACCTAACCCTAGGAGATGAAGCACCGAAAGTCATGTGGGCCCCATTTGGGCAAGTTAGTACATCAACTTCCCTAGGTCGTAACTTTTGCATACGATCTCCGTTTTAGGCGTCTAATAGCTCGTTGGAAAGGTATCGTCGAGGATATTCACTTTGTGGTCCCAATGATTCCTTTGGCTATCATTGAGAACCTCTATCTTGAAAAACCTTCATTTAGGCCCTCAAAATGGCCCCGGAAGTTAAAACTTGCTAAAAATAGTAAATTGCCAAAATTGTCAGAAAACTGTTTTCAGCCAGTCGGAAAAGGTGGGTGGCCACCGATATCCACCTGGATCATTTAACCTGTCAACCACATTTATTTATTTTGATATACAAAGTGACACATGCTTTAGGATTAATTAAAAAAGAAGTTTCAATACATAGTTCAACATAAGTCTTAAATTCTAACTTAAACATTAAAAAACATGGTAAATTGATCCTAAATGTTTTAGAAAATAGTCCCTAGCATTTATCATCTAAATAATAACTCACCATTCTCCATCCTTTATAAATTTATCTCATTGTACTATATATATGGATCCTTCTCTTCAATATCCTGTTACATTTACAAGTGATTTTGAATATTCACCAAGGTTTCTCCTTGTTCTTGGGAATCTACATCTAGCTAATAGAATCTATCCTTCTTTCATTTTAAAAAGCAATATTGGCACTAATCTATATAAATTGTTGTTTCATTGTTCGAAATAAAATGTTGTCTATAAAAGAAACATAATTTATAACACCTTCCCTCTAATTTTGATTTTCATATTTTCTCTCCAAAACAAATGTAAAGATTGTTTTTCCTTATCACAACCATGGAAAATTTCTATTCAAAGTTAAGATACCTAAGACACCTTCCTTTTGAACAAAGCCCAAAAAAAGTAAAACTTTTATGACCTTAGTGATTTGATATAAAAAAAATTCCCCAAAAAATACACTACAACTACTCGTCATTAAAGTTAGTTGTTATTAGAATCTATTTTGCATTTTTAAAATCAAGATTTAGACTAATCCATATAAAGACTGGATGACCAAGTTTAAATTGTTGTTTAGTTATTTGAAATAAAATGTTTTCTATAAAACAAGCAAAACTTATAACACCTCCCCTCAACGTTCTTCCTTATCACAAGCACCTAGAGGAAAAACTTATATTCAAAATATTGTCTATAAAACAAACAAAATTTATAACACCTCCCATCATTTCGTTCACAACCACCTTGATGAAAAATTTATATTCAAAGGTCCTTATCACAACGCCCTTGATGGAAAATTTATATTCAAAGTTTAGATACCTAGGACACCTTTTTTTTAAGACTCACCCAAAAGTAAAACTTTTATGACCTTAGTGATTTGATATAAACATTTCTTTCCAAAAACTCGTCATTAAAGTGAGTTGTTATTTTGGTTATGATCTCTTTCCATGCTAATTAACTTCTTGCATTTTCTACAATTTTCGCATGATAGATATATATTTACATAGCTAGCCATAAAGGTGTGTTCTTATTTTTGCCTCTTTAAAATCTTAAATAGGTCTTAGTATTTTCTTAATTGCTCTCAATGCATAAATATCCTTCTTCCACATAAACCTCCCTTACGACTTAGATGTCCTTCAGAAAAATAGAACACAGAAATCGGAAACAAACTTTATGGAGTGACATATATATAAATATAAATATAAATTTTTAATTTTAATATATATATATATATATATATATATATATATAAATTTTAGGTAAAAAAATGTTAGAAATAAAATCCTTTATTCAAACATCGTTTAACTATTTCATTAGAAATTAAAAATAAAATAAAAATGATTGCTTTATTTATGGATGGTGTAAAATATGAAACGTTGTAAAATGACACGAGAAAACCTGATGTGGTTCGAATATTTTCTAAACTGTGAATTTGCAACCAGATATGAGCAAAATAGTAGCAAAACAATGGTAAAAGAAAAGTACACAGTTTCTGCCTTTACTGCTCTTTGAATTTGTAGACCCGAAATCTCATTTGTTCTGGTGCCTAAATTTATGCTCGATTTTGACAACATATCAATAGGAATCTCCTAGTGATGAGATGTCCAAGAATACATTTCGGTTTGTATGTACCTATGCAAATCTCCACACTATTTCAGAACCAGATGCCTCTCAAATTCTTTGATACCCAGCTTGGCGCACAAGGTATGGAAATTATTTGTGAACTCAAACACTGTTTGGCCCCTCTCTTATCATAGTGTGGTCCATCTCATGTATAGATTGTCATAGTTACCAACATGGTAATATTGTTCCTTGATCTCATCCACAAAACAATCTCAAGTGGGCTCGACCCCATATATTCTAGACTCCTCCGTGGAACTTTTCTCCCAGTAAGTTTCCCACCAATGTTTGACATGGGGGAGAGCCTTAAGGAGTGAAAAGGTGATCGTTTCCCTGTCGGAGAAATTGTGAACAAATAAATAACCTTCTAACATATTTAACTATTTTTCCAAGGCATCAACATCTATCATATTCCCTAGAAAAATGGTTAAATATGCTAGAAGGTTATTTCTTTGTTCACAATTTATCCGACATGTAAAAGATCACATTCTCACTCCTTAAGGGTCTACCCCATGTAAAAAATTTATAGGAAACTTACTGGGTTCAAAGTTCAATAGAGGATTCTGGAATATATGGGGACGATCCCACTAGGAAATTTTTTGTGGAAGCGGTCAGGGAACAATTTTTCCCTGTTGGTAACTATAATGACCAATACATGAGATGGACCACACTGTGGAAACAGAGTGGCCAAAGAGTTCCAGAGTTCACAAATAATTTCCATACCTTGCGCACCAAGATAGGTATCAAATACTCTTAACAACATATGGTTCTGAAATACTGCGGGGTTCTGCATAGGTACATCCAAACCAAAATGAATATCTTGGACATCTCTTCAATGAGAGTTTCCTATCGATATGCTGTCAAAATCGAGCAAAAATCTAGGCACTAGAAAATATGGGAGTTTGAGTCTGCAAATCTGCAACAACCAAAGTATGATAAACATGTCCCTAGAAAACATCCTATCGAAAACCCATCCAAGACATAGGAAAATAAGGCTAATTGAAAGAGGAAGAAGGACACTAGAAAGTGGTGCGATTTCCACAAAATCCCCTAGCACAACACTGATGAATATCTCTCAAAACAATCATTGGTGCTTGATATCAAAGAAAAGGAGTCAAACCCTGAGTCAGAATATGATTCAGAAATTAATGGAAGAACACAAATCATTGATGCAGACCCCACTTCTATTGTCTCAACCACAATAATTCAACCAGAAGAACCAACATATCTTGAAGTGGGGGAGCGTCTTTTTCATTCACAAATGTGGGTGAAGGGGATCCCACTGCATTTTATTGTTGATAGAGGAAGCTAGAAGAATCTCAGCTCAATAGAGGTCGTCAAACAGTTGGGATTGTGGACAACACTACACCTGCAACCATACAACAACGAGTGGTTGTGCCAGGGATGAGATATATGTGTCAGTCAGTAGTCTCGATTATCATATGACATTCATCCCTTCAAGGATGAGGTATTATGTGATTTTTCCCTATTGGATGTTTGTGATGTTATTTTGGGCCAACCATATATGTGGAATCCCCATGATATTTATGAGTATCGACTCCATAGTGTCATTTATACTTTGGAGGGTTATCTCTACAGGATACCAGAGGTAGTTTCGACTAATGTCCCACCTAAACAGTGCTACAAGGTAGTAACTCATACTAAAAAAAACATCTTCTTCACAATTTGTTCAAAAGGTGAAGGGAAGGAAATTGCAACCACTACAACCTCAGTCGAAGCACCTTCTATCCAGTAGAAGCAGGTCGAAAAGATTTAATCAAAGCATAAATATTTCTTCTACTCAGAGTCATCTCATCAGGTTCTCGACAACCTCCAACAAACCAAGAAATGCAACTTCTCCAACAAGGAAAGCAACTCACCAAGGTTTAGATTCAACAAATGCTTCACCTTTTTCCCTGGAACTCAACGCAATGGAGACCATTTTTTCCTAATTAGGTAGGATTGATCCAGGTGGATATCGATGACCACCCATCTATTCCAACTGGATCAAAATTGTTTGTTGGAAACTTACTAGTTTTAGCAGTTCCAAACTTCCAAGGCCATTTTGAGGGTCTAAATGATACTTTTTACGATCGATAACCTCAATGATAATTGAAGGCTTTGATTCAACCCCCAAAATGAATCTCCTCATCGATACCTTTCCAATGAGCTATCATGCACCCCAAACAGAGATTGTGTGCCAAAGTTAAACCCTCGAGAAGTTGATACACCAAACTACCCAAAACGGGGTCCACAAAACTATTGGCTTTTCATCTTCAGGGGTTAGGGTTTTGGATTTTCCTTATTTTAAAAATGCCTTTGGAGCCTCATTGTAACAATCATCTTCTTGGGAATGTGAGTAGACATCACATCTCTTCTCAGAGATAAGATACCACCATTCTAGCGAGTCTTTCACCCTGTATTTCTATAGTTTTGTACATTTCGCTCATAAATAGAAATTGTGTATTACTATATCTCTATGTTTATGGTGATATCTAAGATATATCTCTATTATATTATTTGATATATCGTATATCTCTGTACATTTATTTATTATATCTCTGCTCGTATTTCATGCTCAAAAGAATCTAGATCAGTGATATCAAAGCATGATGCTCTTGATCGTTTTTCAGTGCATGCTCCCAACGAGGTCCAAGTATAGAAATTTGGGTCTCGAGCTTGTCTCTCTTGAGGAAAATTTCTCCTGCATGCCTAAGAAATCCTCCATGGCTGAATAAAATAAAAATGACGGAGAAGAAGATTAATTAATTTGTTGCTTGAGCAAGCTGTCACACAACAAAGGGACAAAATGTTATAGAATTTTTCCCACATATTTCAATGTTTGTCGATAAAAACAAGTGTGTCTTCTTCTAGCGGATACTTTGGAGGAACCTCGCCTTGAAAGGTACCAGTTAATTTTTATATTTCTGTATTTGAAGGAGAGATAGATGCAGATTCCCTAGAAAAATGGTTAAATTTGATAGAAGGTTATTTCTCTATTCACAATTTCTCCGTGTAACGACCTCCTATCTACAATGCGTACCCAAAACGCCCAACGAACTACATTCTTCTCATGGCCAAAAACAACGGTAACAATTTCAACATTTCCAGAACAACTCACAACAACCTTGCAGAAATGAAATTTTCTGAATATACAAATGCCATAACAATTCTACAATTTCAACATCAATAACACTAAATTGCCGAAAGCAAAAATGCATTATACTTCACCAGTTAAAATCATACCGTTGCCTTTCGCTTTCCTCAGACGACGTCCCGCGCTCCGTGCCCCGTCCCGCTTGCCGACCGTAGAAAGCTCACCGGTACCTCCCAGCCAAATGCTAGGGGTACTCTGCTTCCCCCTTAGCCCCCCGAGCCGCAAAGGGGCCACACAAGAACCAGAGATAGACTAGCGTCTCAGCTCACCTCCACGG
>ML776706.1:2921502-2953606 GCA_009831015.1 Picea engelmannii | reverse complement strand
GATGCGAGTAGCAGCCACATCTCTTCTCAGAGATAAGCTACCAGCGCCCTAGCTAGTTTATTTCCATTCTGTCTGTAAGCATATTTCAGTCATTTGTGATTAATGAAATGAAGTCTTATTTCCGCTGCATCTCTGCGTTTATGGGTATTTTTGTATTTCATTGTGTTCCTACATAAATCCAGATCATAAACATTCTTTATTGTTTTAACCTTTCAACCACATTTAGGTATTTTGATATACAAAGTGACACATGCTTTAGGATTAATTTAAAAAGAAGTTTCAATACATAGTTCAACATAATTCTTAAATTCTAACTTAAACATTAAAAAACATGGTAAATTGATCCTAAATGTTGTAGAAATAGTCCCTAGCATTCAACATCTAAATAATAACTCATCATTCTCCATCCTTTATAAGTTTATCTCATTGTACTATATATATGGATCCTTCTCTTCAATATCTGGTTACATTTACAAGTGATTTTGAATATTCACCAAGGTTTCTCCTTGTTCTCGAGAATCTACACTTATCTAATAGAATTTATATTTTTTCATTTTCAAAAGAGATTGACACTAATCTATATAAATTGTTGTTTCATTGTTTGAAATAAAATGTTGTCTATAAAACAAACATAATTTATAACACCTTCCTTCTAATTTTGATTTTCATATTTGCTCTCCAAAATGAATGTAAAGATTGTTTTTCCTTATCACAACCATGGAAAATTTCTATTCATAGTTAAGATACATAAAACACCTTCCTTTTGAATAAAGCCCCACAAAAGTAAAACTTTTATAACCTTAGTGATTTGATATAAAAAAAATCCCCCAAAAATACACTACAACCACTGGCCATTAAGGTGACTTGTTATTAGAATATATTTTGCATTTTTAAAATCAAGATTTAGACTAATCTATATAAAGAGTAGATGATCAAATTTAAATTGTTGTTTAGTTATTTGAAATAAAATATTTTTTATAAAACAAACAAAACTTATAACACCTCCCCTGAGTATTCTTCCTTATCACAACCACCTTAAATAAAAATTTATATTCAAAATATTGTCTATAAAACAAACAAAATTTATAACAGCTACCATCGTTTCCTTCACAACCACCTTGATGAAAAATTTATATTCAAAGGTCCTTATCACAACCACCTTGATGAAAAAATTATATTAAAAGTTTAGGTACCCACGACACCTTTTTTTAAACACTCCCCCAAAAGTAAAACTTTTATGAACTTAGTGATTTGATATAAACATTTCTTTCCAAAAACTTGTCATTAAAGTGAGTTGTTATTTTGCTTATGATATCTTTCCATGCTAATTAAGTTCTTGGATTTTCTACAATTTTCGTATGATAGATATATATTTGCACGGCTAGCCATAAATGTGAGTTCTTATTTTTGCTTCTTTAAAATCTTAAATAGGTCTTAGTATTTTCTTAATTGCTCTCAATGCCTAAATATCCTTTTTCCACATAAACCTCCCTTACGACTTAGATGTCCTTCAGAAACATAGAACATAGAAATCGGAAACAAACCTTATGGAGTGACATATATATAAATATAAATTTTTAATTTATATATATAAATATATATATTAATTTTAGGTAAAAAAATGTTAGAAATAAAATGCTGTATACATTACCAGTTTATTCAAACATCGTTGAACTATTTTATTCGAAATTAAAAATAAAATAAAAAACGATTGCTTTATTTATAGATGGTGGAAAATATGAAACGCTGTAAAATGACACGAGAAAACCTGATGTGGTTCGAATATTTTCTAAACTGTGAATCTGCAAACATATTTGAGCAAAACAGTAGCAAAACAATGGTAAAAGAAAAGTAGACAGTTTCTGCCTTTACAGCTCTTTATAGTCAAACGAATTGAACATAGGAATCGAAAGGTCATTTGACTTTTGAGATCATCAAATTCAATTTACCTCCATACATATATCCAAAGGCTTCCTGAATGAAATCTAACCAGCCCGACAATTTGTTATACTTCAGTACCGACAATTTGACTTCTAACTAACTACTGTAAAAGTCTTTGGGTTTATTAACCTAGTACCCGTTCACGGACGTGGTGTTGAGCATCTGGTCGCTCAGGAATCTGTCTTCTCGATTGAAATTTGAGCTTCAGCTTTCGTTCGGTAAATGATATTCTTGATGCTCCATTCTCGCCTTCGGTCTCATCTACTTCTATATAGCGTGCAGTGTTCGCTAAATTATTAGCGAACACTGCGGGCCAGGTAAAAGTCTATGAAACCGAAAGCGAAAATGGAGGATCAAGAATATCAAATAATGCTGGAGCTCAATTTCCGTTCCAGAAGACAGATTCCTGGGGAACTAGATGCTCTACACCACGTGCACAGCAACGGAATATAAATAAAATCCTACTATTATTATTATTATTGTTACAATCATCATAATAGACACACAACTGGAAGCCAGCTTCTTATTGTTGTTGCGCGTCATGAATTATCTTCTGCAATCAAGAAACCCCCAGTGAACTGCAATTAGGAACTCCAATGAGCTCGATGTAGCGAATTCAGAACATAGAATGACGAGAATAATTTGTTCATTTTAATAAAGACAAAAGACAAACCTCAGGGCAGAGTTTGCTCACGAGTGGGATAGTAACAACAGCTCTATCAGTTATTTCAGGGCACTGTTTTATGGCTATCATTTCCTGCAGTCCGACTCCTTTTAACAATTACAGCTCAACGGCGGGTCAAATACTTAGCATTGAAATAACGCACAATTTTAAAAAGTATCGTTATAATATTTCCAAACATAACCTATACTTACAAAGTATCGTTGTGCAACGATTTTTATATTTCTAGGCTACTACCATTGAAAGCTAGTGAGAACATGTAATTAACATAAAATAAGTTTTCAAATTTTATTATGCCCGTAGTTTAAACGCTTTATATTTAAAATGAGAAAATGTAATGAACATAAAATAAGTTTTCAAATTTTATTAATTAAAGATTTATGAAATGATTTTTTTCTAGGTGATTTGTTTTTCAATGCGAAATGAAATTGTTAGACTCACATATTTGATTGATTATTTTTGTATAATGAGAATGTTCCATTTATTTCTAGGCATTCTGAATCCATTTCTATATTTAGAAATAAATTTTAAATAACAAAAAATAATGATTTGGTGCACATTTATTTCATAAAGAAGGGTTTGTCTATTTTTTTTTTCTCTTAAAATTACTATTAATAATATTTCAGCATAAAGATATTCTACAATTCACTATGAAAATATATTGAAATATAAAAGTAAAAATTAATATAATATATTAACTTATATATCATTACTTTAGTATTTGTTGTTGATTATTACTAGTTACTTAGTATGTTTATTATTATTTTAGTATTTATTATTTATTATTATTATTACTTTAGTGTTTACTATTTACTATTATTATTAAGAGGAATATGATCATTGATTTCAGTGATAATACTATGAAAAATGATTCAATGCATTAATTAGTTGAATAAATGATACAAAGAAAATTAACAAAATGATAAATGATTTAGAGCAATTAGTTGCATTTATTTAATGCAAAAAAATATGTTTTTATTTAAGTGATGATGCAATAATAAATGATTTGACATAATCAAGTAGTTGTATTCATTTTATAAATGATATAACATAAAACAATATGGTACTATGAAAAATGATTCAATGCATTAATTAATTAAAGAAATGATAGGAACCAAATTAATTCTCTATATTGATTTCAACTATGAGATACAACAAATTATCAAGTGAAATGAATTTAGCAATAACTTAGTGATTTTTTTTTTCAAAATAGATATTATAAGTTGAATCCATGTGCTTTGTTTGGTACCCTGTTATTTATCTATTAGTATTTGAGCATTAAAACAATTATAATATTAAGATATATAAAATGTGAAAGTGGATTGCGCCTCCTAAAAGAATAATATAATATTCTAGGTGTGTTGTATGTTTTAGGGGAACTATCTTAGCTCTACTATGTGATTTAGTTCAATTAGTTGCATTGATTTAATGCAAAAAAATATGCATTGATCTATGTAATAATACAATAAAAAATTATTTAGCATAGTCAACTAGTTGGATTCATTTTAACAATGATATAACATAAAACAATAGGGTGCTTGATTTTATTGATATTGATATAACATAAAACAATAGGGTGCATTTATTTCACTACCATGAAAAATGATCCAATGCATTAATTAATTGAAGAAATGATACCAAAAAAATTAATCTTGTATATTGATTTCAAATGCTCTATACACAAAATTATCAAGTGAAATGAATTTAACAATAACTAGTGAAAAAAAACTAAAAACAGATATTATAAGTTGAAGTCATGTAACATGTTTGGTTATATAGATGTACATATTGTTTTTCATGTACAAATTTTGTGTGACTTCCCATCATTAAAACAAACATAGATTCATATTAACCATAGATGTATCATAGATCTATATTAACCCCAGATGTATCGAGTGTGTAGATGATCAAATCTCCAGATGTGCAAACCTTTGACTTTTGAGTAATTTTTTCACTCAAAAAAATGTTTAAACCTCCATAGATTTGATCCCTCTCAAGACTGGATAAATCCCAAGTTAAAATAGATCTATACTAATTTAAAATCATACCTTAACCAGATCCTAAATTATTACTTTAATTTAATATGTTAATATATTTTAATTATTTATTTATGAAAATTTTAATTTTTCAAATTTAATTTTAATAATAGTAACTCATTTATTAAAATTATAAACACTTTCACTATTCAATATAATAAAAATTGTAACACACTTTGACTCCTCTAGTTATAATAAATTTATATTAGATTCCTTTATTATTAACTTATTTTATTTTATTATCTTAAAGAATTATTTTTGTGGAATACTCTAATTGAACCTTCTTAGACACAATGAACCATTCCTGCACAAGGCTTACGAGAAGAGAGGGTTTTGAACTGCCTAATATTCACTTAGTAATCGAGGCACTCATTTCCATATAATAAGGTGCGCAAGCAAGAAGCACGATCTCACTTCATAAACCAGAGGGAACATAATGGAGTGCTGACCTGAAAGGTATGAACTGTGAAGCTTGGCCGTACGTTTATTTTTCACCTTAAAAAATTAACATAATTATATAAAAACCCTCGGTCGAGAGATTTTATATAAAATTCTAATAACTTCAAATGAAAAAGAATAAGAAAAAATATAAACATAGTATCACTCAGGTAACTGAACTTTTACACAGAAAGAAGTGTCAGTTAACTTGTGTTTTTTAATCCCAATGGCGCTTAATAGATATGGGTTTACATGATATCCAAAAGCTATGGGGAAGGCGTTACCTCTTCTGGTCGTGAAGGTTTTCCCGCGGCCAGGCGACGTTGAAAAATGAAAGAATCCCACGGTAACAAACAACGGCCTGCGGACAGTTGCAACCCCTGTAAGGTTCGCCATATCTGAGCTTCGCACTTTCCAAACTTGGATTCAAAATCGACAACCCAGTAACTGCTGCTTCAATTTGCTCGTTAGCAATGGAATTTTCCGAACTCTAATTCATTGCAATGAGCTGGGATAAGCAAAGGAGAAGGATAGAGCCAATTTAAAGAGCAAATTAGAATGTTCGGGAAGCCTTCGCATAGCGTCGAAGGGTAAAGGAAGTGGCGGGTCGTGATAAATTGCCCATTACAAGCCCATCAAGCAATTTTTTTATTAACTTTAGTGCGTTTTGATTCCGGTTTTTAACTGTATCCGCGTTAAAAGGAATAAACCTCTTTTAATATTCGCTTTTCAAGCATTTCAAGATAAAAAGTCTTCGAAGATTGATGGATTGCATTTAAAAATTAATTTCGTTATCATGACGTGAAAGAATAATTAGCTTTTCTTCTTCCGAGAGGGTATCTGAAACAATTAAAGCAATAATTGAGCACGACGAATCGAACCTTGACCTTACCCGACAAAAATATTTGAGGTTATCAGTTGAAGCTGTTCCACTTTTATTGTCGTAAAAAACAATCAAACTTATAATCAGAATCAATCAGGACGATTCGTTCATTGACTTTAACAAACGAAGATATTTTAGGTTATTCTCGTTTATGTTGTTCCACTTGTTAATGTTATTAAAAATCTATTTTGATCACGTAATGCTCTTGAATTTTTTCCTAATTAATAAATATCTATATTTATTATTATTGGGTATGTTACACGTTAATGTTCTAAGCAGCTAGATCTCTTTTTCCGAATGCTCTCTAAAGAGCATTTTTTAAATTAATTTCTATCAAATGAGGGTTTATAGTGTCAAAGTAAGCACGTGGACTCGTTCATAGTTCATCCCTTATATACGATTTTGTTTAAAGTAATGAAATTTCCTGATATGGTTATGTAAGGTCCTAAGCTAGAATGGCGTGGCTATCCTCGCCCAAGTCCTCAAGGAGACTAAATTTAAGATTGCTCCGTCACCCAAGACTCGTACTAGTTGGGGAAGTGGATGCCTTGGTTGCGCAAACATGCCAAGGGGTTTTTCTAAGCATGAGGCAAAGCATGCACTGCACTAAGAGGGGAAGAGGTTGGGGCACACCAATCTCAAGGGAAGCGAAGGTTGATGAGTGCACAAGTTTATGGATGTGTCAATTTGCGAAGGGGTGCAACACACCCAAAGGACCCGACAGTTTGCGAAGGTGACATTTGGAGTCCATACAAGAGCACAAGGTGCACAACCAAGAAGGGAAGAGGGAATACGACAAGATCAACACCAAAGGTTCTGAGGAAGATTTCGACAAAAAAGAGCGAGCTCCCTCAAGGAGCCAAGTGGCTCCACATGGGAGGACTTGTGCTGCCTTAAGGTGATTATGTGGACATGGTTGGGGTGACATTATTTGGATTGAGTCTAGAAGTAGGCAAGGAGACTTTGGAGTTTGGAGAAGTCTTGTCACAGGTTTGAGTGAGACATGCTATGAGAAAGAACCACGGGTTTGTGTGAAGTCATGGGACAAAGAAGAGACGATGAGTTTGTGGCAGACACAACTTGAGGTGCACTGCTTGAGTTGCAAAAGTTGTGGCGATGGACAAGTCTTGGTGTGACGAGTCTGAGTATGAGTGTCTTGTTGAGGTGACTCGAGTCATGCGAGTTTGCTCAAGTTGGGAAACAGGTCTGTAGTATTGATATTGTAACTGTGTGAGAATAATAAGACTTAGTTGGGTGTTAGGCATGTCTTGTGCCTCCCATGCTATATATGTGTGTGTATCGCATGTTCATGGATGTATGTCAAAATGACTAAGTGTTGAGTTGTTAACAAATTGTCTAAATATACAAGTGAGTTTTACTAGAGTAGGAGTGTGACTCACCCATAGCCTAGAAGGGAGTATGGTATACTTTAGGTGAAGAGATATAGTTTGGTAGATGTATCTTTGATTTTGTAGATAAACCGACTCAGAACTATTATAATACCGCATGCGCTCAAGAGGTACATGACCATAATATTTGGGAAAGCATCTTGTAAGGATGTGAAACTTAATAATTAATATACAACATGAGCCCAATATAACGTAGTGATATCCTTAATAATTCATTTATGAAATTAACCTAAGATAGGTTAGCTCTTATGCAATGGATATTTTAAGTAACATAAATTGAGTCTACGTTGTGAAATACTTAGCTTAATAAAGATGGATATTTAGAGACTTCATGTACATTATGTATTTTATTTGATTTATTAAGGATGGTAAGCTATTTTGTAAAGGAAATTTATAATCACCATATATTAAAATAATCATTATTTTAAGAAAATGTAATGGAAAAGAGATTTTAAAGACTTTTCCTTATTCTGGTCACAACTAAGTCAGATACCAAATTGGTAAAGTCTACAGAGGTATACATGCCCTACCTCTCTTGATTTGAACATGTGACCTTTTAGGAGAATACAAATGTTCTTAACCATTAGGCCTGATCTAATTACATTTTTATGATGCAACATACAACTATAATATTGTTTTCTTTTAGGTCTAGCATTTATTTTGGACAACAAATGATCCAAGACGGTCAAAGTATGTTCGTCGCATAAAGCATATGTAGAAACAAAATAGCGAAGGATGGTGTAACATGCAATGTTAAATACATGTTTAATCCACAAAAATAATAACTCGAAAGGACGCTTAATTTGTCACATGTAAGCCCAAAACTTTTAAAGTAAATAAACATAAAATACATTAATGTGAACATGATAACGATTATACCTTACAATGTTAATATAACAAGGCTGCATGGCACCGTAGTCCCTACCAATAAGGTTAGAAAGAAAATTGTGGAAAATGGGATCGAATTGTAAATGACGGAAGTGTTAGGTGAAAAATGTATATCACGTAAATGTTTTGTGCAACATGTATATCACAAAACATGGGGCAGATGTAAATGATGGTTGGCATGTAGAGCACCATTTATTTTTTGAAAATATATAACAAACTACAAATTTGTTTACAGTGGTAGAAAAAATTTGGAAATTTAAATGCATTTTCCATATAGACTCATGAAAGATAAAATGTATGAGGACATAAATTTAAAAGGAGATAAGAAAACAATTTTATTTGAAATATGTAAGAAAATAAAAGTTTATTACATACTATTGGAAATTTTAAAATGTGTATCATGGAAATGTTGTGTGCAACATGTATATCACGGAACATGGGGCATAAGTAAATGACGCTTGGCATGTAGAGAACCATTTATTTTGAAATATATAAAAAAATAAAAGGCTGTTACATATAAAAATTTAAATGCATTTGTCATACATATTCATGAAAGATAAAAATGTATGAAAACATAAATTTAAAAGGAGATAAGAAAACAATTTTATTTGAAATATGTCAAAAAATAAATGTTCGTTACACACTACTCGAAATTTTGAAATATACAAAAAAATTAAAGTCTGTTACATATAAATCAAAATTTCAATGCATTTGTCATGTAGACTGGGATTGGGGCTCCAACGGACCATTAGAGAAATATGTACAAGAAACAGGACTGTAGAAAGAAGGTAGAGTGCAATACTTGCAAAACAAATAAATTGAAAGGTATAAGTGTTTTCCTACACATCTCTATTTAAAAAACTGGAATAACTGGGTTGATAAATAAAGAAAGATATGATCAGTAGACTTACAGTGAGGGTAAATATGAGCCCTTTGGCTATGTGCTTGCGGTTGTCATTTCACTGATGTTGTCGACAACTACGGTTTCAATGATGTCTTCAACGACTGCTGGAAGCCTGGAAACTGCCTATTGCCTTTCGTCGATGGCCTGCTTCAATTCCCTTTCGAGCCATTCTTCAATGTAGGTTCTCATTGGGGCGACGTTGATCTCATTCCAAATTTTTATGTTAAAAAGATTGTTTTCTAATTCCCGGAAGTCGATAGAAAGATTACACAGAGCCTGATGAATTTCCTCATTCTGCACTGAATCTTTGACTAGCCAGTCGTCGACGTGAGCTTGATCAAATTAAAGGACGTTGTAAAACTTTTCCACAGACAAGGCCTTAAACATAACAACTTGTTTATCGAACTCTTGCCTAGTTAAGGGAAAGGAGTTTGCTATTAAGTCGGGGTCTTGGAAGTCGTTGGTTTTTCCGGCTAAGTTTATTCTTGATAGCCTTGTGAATAATTTATCTTTCTTAGATATGGCTTGTTCACATGTATGAACAATGAGATGCAGGTTCTTTCCTTTTTATTTATAGCATGAATTCAATTGTCCGATCCGCTTTTTGGATGGAAGATCTTGTTCTCTTCTTTTTGTTTCTGTCGTATTGTTGACAATGGTGCCAAAAGGAATGACCGTTTTTAAAAAGAAATTGTCTTCATCTTTTAAGAGCAAATTATGTGCCTTGGTTCCAAGGGAAGTGATCGTTTGTGATGTTTTCCATGCCTTGGTAACCAGTTCCATTATTTTCTTGATATTATTCTCCAGATATCCTCTACAGGATGCAAGTAGGGTGGAGGATGATTTTCAGTTGGATGCAGGGGTGGCAGGCATGGATATTGCCAAAGGATTGACAAGCAATGGCATATGAATCAAAGCCTCTTCCAATTCCTTGACCTGGTCTTTCTGTATGGAATTATCGGCCTCGATGCCTCCAATGGAATCATGAAGTGCTTCTCCAGTCGCGTTGTGAAGTTGACAGATTTGGGACGGCCGCATGTTGGCAAGGTCAAGCTCTGAACGAGATTTTCCTTTCTTATTTTTTACATTTTTTTTCTCAATTATCAATTTTTTGGACTGGCTATCAAAAACAACGCTCTGGAACACGAAGGATTCATCTTTGTCAAAATTTTAGGTAAAGGATATGTCCATTGGATGGCTATGTTGGATGGCGTCTTCGGGTTGATCAAGGTAGCAGAGCATGCTATCTAGATCAATTTCAAGTTCCATGTTCTCACTTTGAATTTTCAGCTCTTCTTCCTGCCCCACATTTTTTTTTCTCTTCTTCTCTACTGGAACCTTGTGAGAACTATCAATTTTAGTGTGAGGAGGGTTGTTAGCTCCTCCTCTGTTTGAAGAAATCTGAGTTTCTTTGTTGTTGTGGTGGGTCATTGGAGCAATGCTCCGAGATGTCGCACTTTTTGGAGTGTTATTTTCCAATTGAACACTCTTGTCACCAGGGCCTTTCCCCTATTGCATGTACAATTTAGTGCAACTTTGCACTGTGTCTAGGTCATCGACATCAGATGTAGGAGCATTGCGCCACTGTCTCTATTTTCGGGTAGATGTTTCTGGAAAAACCAATCGTCGAGGCCAAGTGTTTGTAAATGTTGTCGAAAAATATTATAGGGGTTGAACCCTCTTATTATTTTAGCATATCTCAAGTTGGAGATGCTATAATGCGCTGCAAATTCATCAATTTTGTTGAAATTCTTCAACACAAACTCCCCTACTTTCCAAGGCAGAGGAATGAACTGTTTTTTTTCTTATTTTGCAACAGATGCAACCAGTAGTTGTATTGTCGTGTTACTTCTACAAAAAACATTATGTCCGTAATGTGACATGGAAGGAGATCAGGTTTTTCCATGGAGCCAAAAATTCTTATGATATTGTAATTATCTAAATGTTCGAGTGTCCTCTTCCTGTCCAAAAAAATGGTTGCCTGTTCAAATATGCGGGGAACATCTTCTCCTAACAAAAAAACTTTGAAAACATACATGAAGCCATTAAAAACATCATAAAAACAGTGGGAAGACTTGTGCTTCCATAAGGCTTGGTACCAAACCGTTACTGGGTCGAATTCCCAATTGACATTCTTGGACAGAGACAGTTGGAAACCGAAAACAATGCGCTATCGCAAAAACTAAGTAGGACAACATATAAAATTTATTTTTCCTTTTGAAGCTTGACAATTGGGAACATATTTGATGGGAAATTAAATTGCCCCAAACAAAAATGGCTTGTTCATTGACTGTGAAGTACAAAATATAAAAATCCATCCAGGAAACAGTTGTTGTGGACTCCTATCCCGTTATTCTTGTAAACAGCTAGGCAATTTCGCGAAATGGATTTCTAAATGAACTAACCTGCAAGATTGTAATATCTTCAGGAACTAGAATCGAGTTTTCCAATACATGGGGCAAGATTTCCAACCCATTATTATGATTTTCTAGGAACTGTTTGCAATCTTCTCCTCTGAATGTCAATGTTGGCTCTGACAATTTTAGCATTTGGTGGAAGACCTGAGGTGACAAAGAAACAAAAGAGTTGTTCCACAATGGAACAATTCTTTTGTATGAAATAAATTTAGTGGTGCACCGAGAGACCAGGTCCTTACAGTCAAAAACCTCAGGGACATAGCCTGCACAAGAAATCCCAGAGGTCCAAATTACTTGGTTCTTTATGGCAGAGGTTGAGTAATAAGAATATGCCCTGGACCACTGGAAGTTTTGGTCCTCGCGGTCGAAGATGTTCACTGTATCTCCATAGAAATGTTGTTGAGATGATGACATAGGTTTATAAGAACGTTGGTTTTCTCCAGATGATGGTTGAAATGAAAAGTTAGACCCGATAATGTAACTCTTCGCTAAATCTTGGTTAAATGCTTATGAATGGGAAATATCCTCGAGTCTTTCCCTGATTAATGACAATCTGTATGGGTGGTGCATGATGAACTGTTAGCCGTAAAGATTACTTATTGCATATTTAGAAATGTGAAGGTGGCGGGTACGAAAATGATAAATTAAAGATTGGAGGTTTCGTGAACGTGCCAAGGTGACGACGTGCGAATGACATTTCCTGAATTTTGATATCAACACTCAGAAGAGATAATATAACCACCTGCAAATATTGGTTTAATGCACATTAATAGGAGATCTCCTCGAGCCTTTCTCCCATCAATGTAAATCTATACAGTTCCTGCATTATGAGATGTTAGAAGTAAATGTCAGTAATTTCATATTTAGATACAAGATATGTATATATATATATATATATATATATATATATATATATATAACAATTATTTTTCTTTTATTATAGACAAGTACGAAGGTCATGGACACATGGGAGAGAAAGGAAAGAATGACAAGGTCTGAAAAGTGGTTGGACAGTACTCAAAAAGGGTTACGGGGATAATGAGGAGAGGAGAGTGTTCCACGGTCAAATTTTATGTATCCAAAATTTTGACTGCAAAACGTCTAAAACGGAAGAGATCATGATGGGGCAGTTCAACGATCGGTTTGTATATTTATGGATTTTCGAGAAAGTGGCTAAGTATGGAATAGGGAAATGGTCAGACGAACTCGTTCTTGGAAGAGAGGATTGATTTTTTTGTGAACGGACTAACCCGACGATGCGCAAATGACATTCCATGATGTTTGAAATTAGTGCTTGCTAATTGCATGCCTAGAAATAAGATCTTATATATAATTGGTAATTGCTAATTGCAAAGGGGCGTAGGAACATAAAACAATGACTAGAAACTAAATATTTCTTGAACCCACCAAACCGACGGTTCCCTAAAGAAATTCAAAGAAATGGAGAAGTATGGAAAGAGGACAGACGAGCTTCAAAATGGGGTGACAATAGTTCCATAGAAGGCGTGACGATTCAACAGTTAAATTGTATTTCTCAGAAGTTTTCAGTGCAAAATGTATCGCACGGAAGAGGGCATGATAGGTGGACTGTAATACGAAAGAGGGTTTGATCTGAGTCTGGTTATAAATTTGTATATTGCAGAAGTGACGGTACTCCTCGCAAGCCATGGAGCAACATAAGTCTAATCTAGAGCCCGCCTATCGGGAATTCACAGTCGGAGAAGTGTATGGGTATGGAATGGGGAAGAGATCGGTCGGTGTCACGATATAAGAGCACGATTGCAAGCATGAACCCGCAAGTCTACCCACGCGCGCAGCCATACATTTTGGAAAAGATGAATAAGCAATGAGAAAGATAAAGTTCAGGGAAAAGAGAAATAGATATTTGGCCAAGTATAGAAGACGAAAAAGAAGGACCAATATATTTACATCTGTAACAGATATTCCATTTTCCTTCCACGATATATAGTTGGAAAGAAGTGTGAAGTTAGCGGGCACAGAAAACAACGACCAAGAATATGATCCACGAGTTTACTTGGTTATTTGTTGTATTCTTCATCTGTAAATTTGTATATCACGGAACTCTGAGGCATTTTTTTAGCCAGCCAGCCCGCAAGTCCGACTGTCAATTTGTATAGTGTGGAACTATGGGTGTTGTTTGTAGGACACAGAACTATTGAGGAAATGTTTTTCCCTTTAATGTAGCTTCTGTGGTGAAAATGTGGTATGGATCATTTTATCACTTTTTCATCCATAAACAAAGGCAATCTTGAGCTCCAAATGTTTTTTGGAGCTCACGAAAAAATAGAAGTGCAATGTTGAGCCAGCCAATGTGCAAGTCCGCCTGTCAATTCGTATATCGCAGAACTCTGGGTGCTACTTGTAGGACACATAACAATAGAGGGCCAATTTAAAGAAAGGGGAAGCGCTCGTTGGAAACACGTGAATCTGCCAAGCTGCACAACAAGGCATTTTCGGAAAAAAAAAAAGATTAAGTAACCAAGAAGAGAAATTGGAGGGAATAAAAGAGTGGGAAAATAGAAAGGGGGAGGGCAGTTTCCATAAGTGCGAATTGGTTTCAAAGAAGCCCCATTGTTGGAAAACCATCATTTTCTACTAATTGTTAGCATATGCATTGTTGAAGATTAGATTTTATTGCAACTTGTGCGTGTAAGTATGTTCTTGATATATTCTTCCATGACTGTAACATATTAACTTAACTATTAAACTTCATTTTCTACTAATTGCCAACAAATGTTTTGTTGAATATTAGATTTTATTGAAATGTGTGGGTGTAACTATGTTCTTGATACATTCTTCCATGACTGTAACATATTAACTTAAGTATTAAACTTCTTGCATTATGGGTTGTTATCATTAAAACTTAATAACTGCATGTCTAGAAACAAGAATGACGATTTTGTTGCAAGATTGTACATTGGTATTGTTATGTTCTATCAGCATTATGAATAAAATTGAACGTTGGTTTGAAACTATGTGTAATCCATTTTTTGTTTCCATAAAAGGCCGGTGGATTGACACAGTACATCGCCATATAATTTTTAGATGTTTCCATCTTAGAAAAAATAACGTTAGTAAACACAATATCGAAGAACTACGAGAGCAATGGACAATACCAATGAGAACAGGCATTAAATCCAGAAAAGAAGCAACAACGAAGAGTCCAAGGAGAATTTTTTTAATAGCAAATCTATTTAAAAAAAAAAAAAAACACTGAGTATTGTGCATATATCCTTAAAAATTGGACCCAGTTCTTTAGGCAAAACATTGAACATATCTACCACAAACACAGGCACGAGATTCGCAATATGTAGGATCCTTGCAATTTTCTCCTCGATGAATCATGCTGTGGTGAAATTGATAGTTTCCAGAAGCTTCCCGTGAGGAAGAAGACGAAAAATGTTGTAGGGCAAATGGAATATCCCTTAACTGAAACATAGGACATAAATAGAAATCACCTCTACATAGTCGAAAAAAATTCCGGGACAGAGGTTGCATGTGTAATTTCAGAGGCCCAAATTAGTCTATTCTGGGTGGAAGGAGATGACTAGTAGAAAAATTCCTTGCAGCAGTGAGAGTTCTGGACCTGATTCCCGAAGATGTTAATTGTATATCCAGAGAATAGGACAGTAGTCCCTCAAGTGACTAATTTTTTGGTTTGAAATATATCTCTGGGAGCATCAACATATCATTTCCTTACAGTGAAACGCTTCTGCCCAGAACAGACTAATTTTGAACTCTAGAATCCCTACTTTCATGCTGCAAAGAGGCTATTTCATTCAACGTTCGTTTCTTTTCTAAAAATCCTTTTGGTGTTGTCAGGAACGCCATCACTGAGCGAGGAAGTTCCACCCATTATGGTTGATTTCAATTTGGGCGTAGGAGTGGGAAGCATCTCTGAATTTCCATCATCCATTTTCGTATCATTTCCCATCAGATCATCTTCTTTCGGCTCAGAATCCATGACATCAATGTCTGCGCCAGCCATCAATGCAACTGGGCAAGTTCTCTGAGCAGGCAAGGTTGCCTTGAAATTATTTGGCTCGAAATATATCTCTCGGTGTACCAAGGGACCATCTCCTTTTTTGCTCCTAGGAAGAGAGAGATGAGTAGTAAGAATATGCCCTGGAATAGTGGAACCTCTCGACATTATGGCCGAATGTGTTCACTGTATCAGGACAGAACTGCTACCACAAGTTAACGAGAATTTTCTTTTTCTTGAGACGATGTTTGAAATGGAAATTGGGGAGCGATAATATAACCCTTCACAAATTATGGTTTAATGCGTATCAATGTAATATCTCCTTGAGCCTTTCACTAATCAATGACAATCTCCAATGTTCGTGCAGAATGCATTGTTACTTTTATAGATCACTAATCGCATATTTAGAAAAAAGTGTGAAGGTAGCAGTGACGATGAAGAGAGATTAAGAATTATAAATTTCTTAAAGATGCCAACCCACCGGTGCACAAAAACAGATTGCATCATGTTTGAAATGAATACTTGGAAAGGATAACATACTTCTGCGCAAATCTTAGTTTAATTCATAGTAATGAAAATCTTTTCCAGACTTCCGGACATTATTGACAATCTTAACGATTCCTACAGGATGAATTACGAGCATTAATTATTAATTATTCCATATTATTTACATTTCGTGCACTCGCCAACCCGCGAAACCGATTCCAAGAAATACCCAAGTATGGAAAGCGGTCGGGCCGGCTACAAAAGAAAAAGGGAAGACGATATACCTAGGATACGTGAAGGGTCGATGGTCATATTGCATCTCAGTGACAGATATCGGTCGTCAATTTGTATGTCGTGGAATTTCGGTTGCTGTTTGTGCATAGAGGAATAGCGGAAGCACAATGGTGAGAGGGAAATTTGTATATTGTTGAAATTCAGGTTCTGTATAATATAAAAGCATGAGACATTGGGAAAATGACCAAGAAAATATAAAGAGAAAGAATATGATATGAAGGGGGGTTTGTTTTCTAATTTGTACACAAAAGTCTGGGTGCTAGTTACAGGTGATGGAACAATTGAAACATAATGTTAAACCTGCCTATGCAGGAACCTGCGATTCAAAAAGTCTGTTCAATATGAAATGGGGAAGCGGTTGGTTGGGCTGGTGATATAAACGTAACAATGGAAATCTGAAGACGTGAATCTGCCAAATACAGCACCTAGACATTTTTCGAAAAACGAGTAAGTAAAGAAAGGAAAAGAAGAGAGAAAAGAGAAACTAGAAATTTTTCAAAAAACGAGTAATACACACTAAATATATACTATAAAGTATGAACATGAGATGTTATAGAGAATGTATGGATCTCGCATTCCATACTTAGCCACTTTTTGGATCGCGGGTTCTCGAACTGGCGGGCTCTAAATTGGGCATCTATTGTTTCGTGGCCTACAAATAACATCCATAATTCTGCGATGTACAAATTGGCCAGTGGACCTATGGGCTAGCTTGGTCAACATTGCACTCCTTTTGTTTCGTGTCATACAAACAACACTTGGAGTTCCGCGATATACAAATTGACAGGCGGACTCCAAGGCAAGTGGCCTCAAGAGTGCGATTGTTTACGGATGGTAATCCCTATTAACTATTTAACATTATCTAGAAACATTATTTTCAATATTAAATTATTAATATTGAATATTGATATCGTATAATTTAATTAGACAAGAAGGTTTGTACAATATGAAATGGGGAAGTAGTCGGTCGGTCGGGATGGTGATATAAAAGTAAGAGAAATCTGAATACGTGAATCTGCCAACTTCCTTACCAAGAAATTTTCCTCGAGCTGGTGGGCTCAGAATTGTGCCTCTATTGTTCTGTGAGCTACAAATAGAACCCAAGATTTCCATGATATACAAATTGACAGGCGGACTTGCGGGCTGGCTCACTCAACATTGCATTTCTATTGTTCCGTGTCGTTCAAATAGCACTCGGAGTTCCACCATATACAAATTGACAGATGGACCCCAGGGCTGGTGAGATCAAGCTTGAGATTGTTTATTGATGGTGATCCCTATCAACTATCTAACACTACCTAAAAAACATTATTTTCAATACTAAAGTATTAATATTAAATATTGATATTGTACAATTTAATTACATAAAATTATAAAAGGATGTGAAATATCTTATTTCAAAGAAAAACCTGCATATTCGGAAACTTGCGTTCCAAATATTTTGTATAATATGAAATGGGAAAGAGATCGGTCAGGCGACTGATATAAAAATGGGTGAAAATCTGAACACGTGTATCCATCCGGTTCTGCACCTAGAAAATTTCCCAAGAAACAAGTTGTACATACCAAATATGTACTTTTATAAAGTATGGGCATGAGATTTTATAGAACATGTACGCAACTCTCATTCCATACTTAGCCACTTTTTGCATCATGGGTTCTCGGGCTGGCGGGCTCAAAATTGTGCCTCTGTTGTTTCTTTCCCTAAAAATACCACCTGGAGTTCCACAATATATAAATTGTTAAAAAGACTATTTGAATTTTAAGGGCCTCGTGTTAATGTAATAGCACAATCGGACTTATGAACATGAGATGTTATAGAGCATGTACGGATCCCACATTCCATACTTAGCCACTTTTTGGATCGCGGGTTCTCGAACTGGTGGGATTTAAATTGGGCATCTATTGTTCCATGGCCTACAAATAGCATCCATAATTCCGCGATATACAAATTGGCTAGCAGACCTATGGGATAGCTCGGTCAACATTACACTCCTTTTGTTTCATGTCATACAAACATCACTCAGAGTTCTGCGATATACAAATTGACAGACGGACTCCAGGGATGGCAGCCTCAAGAGTGCGATTGTTTAAGGATGCTAATCCCTATTAACTATTTAACATTATTTTCAATACGAAATTATTAATATTAAATATTGATATTGTACAATTTAATTAGACAAGAAGGTTTGTACAATATGAAACGGGGAAGTGGTCGGTCGGTCGAGCTGGTGATATAAAAGTAAGTGAAATCTGAATACCTGAATCCGCCAACCTCGTTACCAAGAAATTTTCCTCGGGCTAGCTGGCTCAAAATTGGGCCTCTATTGTTTTGTGAGCTACAAATAGCACCCGCGAGTTTCGCGATATACAAATTGACAGGCAGACTTGCAGGCTGGCTCGCTCAACATTACATTTCTATTGTTCCATATCGTTGAAATAGTACTTGGAGTTCCTCCATATACAAATCGATAGATGGAATCTAGGGCTGGCGGGCTCAAGCTTGCGATTCTTTATGGATGGTGATCCCTATCAACTATCTAACACTACCTAAAAAACATTATTTTCAATACTAAAGTATTAATATTAAATATTGATATTGTACAATTTAATTACATAAAATTATAAAAGGATGCGAAGTATCTTATTTCAAAGAAAAACACGCGTATTCAAAAACATGAGTTCCAAAAATTTTGTATAATATGAAACGGGCAAGAGGTCAATTAGGCTACTGATATAAAAATGGGTGGAAATCTGAATACATGTATCTGTCAAGTTCCGCACCTAGAAAATTTCCCAAGAAACAAGTTGCACATACCAAATATGTACTTTTATAAAGTATGGGCAGGATATTTTATAGAGCATGTACGCAGGCCTCATTCCATACTTAGAGGGCTCAAAATTACACCTCTGTTGTTCTGTGTCGTACAAATAGCAGCCAGAGTTTCGCGATATACAAATTGACAAGCAGACTTGCAGACTATTTGAATTTTAATGGCCTCATGTTGATGTAATAGCACAATTGGACTTGGGCCAGTTTATATTCGTTTCTTACAATATCAAATGGAGAAGCAGTCAATTGGGATGGTGATATAAAATTAATTAAAATATGAAGTCGTGAATCCGCCAACTTCCACGGCTAGAAGTTTTCCGAGAAATGAGTAATAAATACTAAGTATGTAGTCTCAGAAGGTATGGACATGTGGTTTTTATAGAGCTTGTACGGATCTCACATTCCATACTTGGCCACTTTTTGGATCACGGGTTCTCGGTATGGAAGGCTCAAAATTGGGCCTCTATTGCTCTGTATCATACAAATAGCACCCATAGTCCTGCGATATACAAATTGACAGGTGAACTTGCAGACTGGCTCGCTCAACATTGCATTTCTATTGTTTTGTGTCTTCCAAACAACATTCGAAGGAAACGAGTAATACATACTAAATATGTACTTCTAGAAACTATGGACATGATATTTCATAGAGCATGTACAGAACCCTCATTCCATACTTAGCCACTAATTGGATCGCGGGTTCTCAGGCTGACAAGTTCAAAATTGGGCCTCTGTTGTTTCATGCCCTACAAATAGCATCCACATTTCCACGATATACAAGTTGACAAGCGGACTTGCAAGCTATTTCAATTTTAAGGGCCTCATGTTGATGTGATAGAACAATTGAACTTGGGCCAGTTTATATTCATTTATTACAATATCAAACAGGGAAGCGGTCAGTCGGGCTGGTGATATAAAAGTAAGTGAAATATGAAGTCGTGAATCTGCCAACTTCAACACCTATAAGTTTTCCAAAAAATGAGTAATACATACTAAGTATGTACTCTTATAAAGTATGTACATGCAATTTTTATAGATCATGTACGGATCCCACATTCCATACTTGGAAACGTTTTGGATCACAGGTTCTCGGGATGGCGGGTTGAAAATTGGGCCTCTATTGTTCTGTGCCTTACAAATAGCACCCACAATTCTGCGATATACAAATTGACAAGTAGACCTGCGGGTTGGCTAGCTCAACATTGCACTTCTATTGTTCTATGTCCTCCAAACAACACTCAGAGTTCTGCGATATACAAATTGACATATGGTCTCCAGGGCTGGCGGGTTCAAGATTGCCATTGTTTACGGATGGTAATCCCTCTCAACTATCTAACATAATCTAAAAGCATTATTTTAAATACTAAATGATTAATATTAAATATTGATATTACACAATTTAATTAGACAAGAAAGTTTGTACAATTTGGTTGGGCTAGTGATATAAAAGTAAGTGGAAATCTGAACATGTGCATCCGCCAACTTCCACACCTAGAAATTTTCAGAGAAACGAGCAATACATAGAAAATATGTACTTTTATAAAGTATGGACATGAGATTTTATAGAGCATGCACGGATCCTTCATTCCATACTTAGCCACTTTTTGGATCGTGGGTTCTTGTTCTGGTGGGCTCAAAATTGAGCCTCTATTGTTCTGTGTCCTACAAATAGCAGCCAAAGTTCTGTGATATACAAATTGATAGGCAGAATTGCAGGGTCTCTGGCTCAACATTGCACTTCTATTGTCTTGTGTCCTCCAAACAACACTCAGACTTCCATGACATACTAATTTATAGGACTCCAAGACTGGTGGGCTCAAGATTGTGATTGTTTAAGGATTGTCATCCTATCTAACATTATCTAAAAACATTATTTTCAAATACTAAATTATTAATATTAAATATTGATGTTGTACAATTGAATTACATAAAATTATCAAAGCATGTTAAATCGCTGATTTTAATAAAAATGAAGGAAACAAAATAAAGTTTATTAAAATTCTATCATTGCAAGCATAAGAACGACCAACGAGCAATACATAGTAAACATGTACTTTTATAAAGTATGGACATGAGATTTTATAGAGAATGTATGGATCCTTCATTCCATACACATCCACTTTTTGGATCGCAGGTTCTCGAACTGGTGGGCTCAAAATTGAGCCTCTATTGTTATGTGTCCTACAAATAGCACCCACAGTTCTGTGACATACAAATTGACAGGCGGACTTGCGAGCTCTCTGGCTCAACATTGCACTTCTATTGTCCGGTGTCCTCCAAACAAAACTCGAACTTCCGCGACATACAAATTGAGAGAAGAACTTTAGGATCGGCGGGCTCACGATTGCAATTGTTTATGGATGGTCATCCTATCTAACATTATCTAAAAACATTATTTTCAAATACTAAATTGTTAATATTAAATATTGATATTGTACAATTGAATTACATAAAATTATCAAAGGATGTTAATTGGCTTATTTTAGAAAAAATGAAGGAAACAAAAGAAAGTTTTTTAAAATTCTATCACCGCAAGCATAACAACAACCAATTTGAATTTTAAGGGCCTCTTGTTGATATGATAGAACAATTGCACTTCGCACAGTATATATTTGTTGATTTCAAATTATTCTGGAAGATTAATTTTACCAAGTTCATCGATTAAGCAAAAAATGCTAAAACGACGACCAATTTGAATTTTAAGGGCCTCTTGTTGATATGATAATACAATTGCACTTCACATAGTATATATTCATTGACTTCAAATTATTCCTGGAGATTAATTTTACCAACATCATCAATTAAGGAAAAATGCTAAAACAAGCCACATAATACATTTATGTCACATCGCCATAGAAATAATTAGGTGGATTTGTGGGCTAGCTAGCTAAAAAATTCAATTCTATTGTTTTGTTTCCTCCAAAAAATAGTCGGAGTTCCACGATATACAAACTGATAGACGAAGCACACAACCAAGAACCAACTAAACTTCAAACATGTTGCAAGCAAGTTCCCACAAGGTTCCATAGAGAAGGACGCACCAACCTTTGCATCAAACAATTTGATATACAAAGAAAAGAAGTCGCCGCATTCATTTTCTATTGAATATGGTATATGTTCCTAGTAGAAAATAACTGGGGCCATGGGATATATGGGGTTTTCTGCCATGCTTCCCATTTTTTAGACCAAACAATCCTATGTGTATGCAATCCCAAGTAGCTGAGTCTGATGAACATTGATTTGGATGTTGAAGAAATCTTACAGAGACACATGAGGTATTTTGGTTTCCTACAAAGTTTGATATATACCTTTTTTCCCTTCTTCAGCCGATTTGCAAAATTTCATTGTCCTCATTTAAGGTGAATTTTTTGTGTATCTGAAGCTCCCGCTGCATGTAGACATTGCTTGCCTTTTTCTGTAGATACGTTTCATACGACAATTTTTCCAACTTAGGAATCACATTTTGTAGCACAGGCTACCTAACCATACAATGCACGGTTGTGTTGTCCATGACTCAGATGGTACCATTGACGCAATGTCCATATATATATATATGGACATTTTTCACCGCATCGCAGAAAATCAATCATATCATCACTTATCAAAGCGGAGGCAGAAGAAGGAGAGTTTCATTTCGCACATATAGGTTCAAAGGGGGTCGAGTACACATTGGTTTCAACTAAAACCTTCAACCTGGGAATGCAAGCATAGCAATTAATACATTGAACAATATAATACACAACGACACCCCCCCTCCCCTTAAAAAAATAAAAATAAAATTAAAGAGCCCATAGAAATTTGTTGAAGGCTATTTGTATAAGCAAAGTGAGGATGATTTTGTGGATGTATACACACAAGTTGTAGAGCTAGCTAGTTTCTTTAGATCTTGTACTATATATGCTCACAACTCTGTTACAAATGTTTCCTGGGTTGTCCAAAATATCCTTTCTCTAACATCCATTTTATTTGTTATATTTTTGAATAGCATAAGTGGAATATGCCCTTTATGCAATTGTTTCTCCATTGACGAAAAAAAAATTTAATACATATAGAACAATTGTAGCTGCAGCATGGAATAGTGCAATATTTGTGTAACTTACCCGAGATACATGCACATACAAAAGTAAAGGCCAAAACTAAATATGAAAAGTGGTACCATTGCCTTGTCATTGTCCAACTCTCCATCCTTTATATGAAGAATGTGTTGCGAGCCAAGTTTTCTCTCCAATGTGACAGTTGCACCAATCATTCTGATTGGGTAAATATCAGTGCTCTGTGCAAGCTGGCTGATAGTTGAGTCCGAGATGAAACGATATTCTGAACAAACAACGAAATTTTTTTCCACAATACTTGTTTCGTTGAGAGAAATAATTCGATCACAATCACCATGGTCATATACTGTTTCGGGAAATATATTAAAATTTGTAATGGATATCCCATTACCTGTCAATATCTTTTTTGCATGTTTCTAGACAAGTTGTGGAGGAATAGTCATTGTGAGTGTCATCATTGCCTCCTTGTCTTTCATGTCAGCATGCATAATGGATCTAGTTTTGTTTTCATTTTCCAAGTAGGTGCTATAGACAACCATTATGTCCCAGACAAACACTTGTCCAGTTTGGCAGTTGTTCAAGCCCTCTATTGATAGTACTTTGGATGTTACAACTCTAGACCTAGTGACAATTTTTGAACAGGAAAACTAAAGTGAATGGTAGTGTGCATTTTTTTTTTTGTATTCTTCTTTCACTGGCATAAATCTATAAGTACACGCATAGCTTTGATGAACTATGGAGCCAGAGTTTTGCAACCACACCTCTTAGTCTACAAAACATGTGACACATTTGACATATCGCTTGTACTTCTTGATACTTCTTGTGAACTGGAAACCATGTATTGTAGATGACATCAGCATATTCACCATTCCATAGATGAATATATAGCCGAGGATATTTTTTTGGTAGACATAGTCATAGCAAAGGATATGCATATTTACCTTTGGCCTTCTCGGTCTGCTGATGTCTGGGATGACTGAATGCTCATGCCCATGTCACTAGTCCAAATTTTTCTGATGCAAGCATGTGCAGATGAACATCAAGACTAAACAAGCATATGCATTGTATATTGTCCATAAGAAGGACTAAATAACTATAAAATTGTATGCATCTGATTTTTTTTAACTGGAAAAATGTTTAACAGTAAACAGGGCGTGAAGGCGGGGCACCATGGCCAATATGTATATTGCAGACCCCCGGAAGCCAGGGGAGCAATCTTGAACCTGCCAGCCCGGCACTTGCAATCGACAAAGTGGGTAACTATGGAATAAGATAGAAGCACGACCATAGATGTGAAATTGTTAGTCCGCCAACCGACGCACCGAGGCATTTTCAGAAAGAACACTAAGCAGATGAATCAAAAAACAAAATGGATAATAGAAAATGGAAAAAGTAGAAATAGGGAGGGAAGAAAGGTCCATTTCTTCCAAGACATCGTTTTCAAGTCTATTATTATATGCCCCCACCTAGTTTGTATATTTACTTTACCAGCATAGTTTGTATACCTTTTAGAAGATTGTACCACAAAACCCTCTATTGTTGCACAAAACAATTCATCTTCCTGTCCAACCAACCTGTTTTTTCCAAGGTAGAAATGTTGAATATGCAATGGACATGAAGGAAAGTTAGTATGAAGACATACATCTAAAAGAAAGAGAAACATGTCTATTTACCTGCCAAAGATTGCATCGTCCTCTCCATCCATTCTATTTGTTTAAATGAAACAATGCAACGAAAACACAACGGACATGAAGTAGGTTATTATGCAGGAAGGCTTGTTATGAAGATAACTTATAAGGAAGACAAACATGTAAAAGAAAGAGAAACTGAGCTATTTACCCGTGAAATAGCCCATCATCATCTCCATCCATTATGTTTGTTTAAATGTAGCAATGCAGCAAAAACATAATGGACATGAAGTAGGTTAGTATGCAAGAAGGCATGTAATGAAGATAAGTTACCATGTATGAAGGCACGCAACAAGTACATATAATAAACTAGGTGAACACATATACAAACAATAAATGAAATACAAAACACCACAATATGAAATAACAGTACAAGCATGCACCTTTCTATATCCTCTTCAACTGATGCAGTCAAGACTCCATCGTTTTCTCCAGCTATTGTGTTTGTTTGAATGTGGGAACGCACAAAATACAATGAACATGAATGGAAGCTGGTATGAACCGACGAACAAGAAATATGCACATATAGTAAAAGAGACTCAACGAACAATATAAAATATAGGTAGAGACATGATCCTTTGCACTTCTCCATCCATAGTTGTAAATGTGTAATTTTTTTCCCCTGCCCAAAATATATTACAAGCGACAAAATATCTCGAAATTGCATGGTCGTAGCTAAACAATTTCTGGTTTTCCATGGAAAATTATCCAGATATGATTCCACTGATGGAAATACATATTATTTATCCTCTACACAGACTAATGTGTCCATGATACAAGATTTTGGTTTTCTGTGGAAAACTACCCAGACATGCTTCTAGACATCGAAATATAATCTTGCAGAATATTTGTTGTACATATCATATCTCAAGTACAACACAAATTGTATCGTGCACACACTAGTTTGTGTAGAGGAAAAAGAACATGTAATGTCATATGGGCACATCTGACCATACATGGTTTATAAATGTAGCCTTCATATGATTTATTCTAACAAAAAATAGCGGATATTGCAATTTCACATGTAATTCTCGAACAATTTTGCATGCAACTATTTTCTTTCATGCCAGCACTAAAGCACCAACAAAATATCACAGCAGAACACATATCGACCTCGGTAGACAGGGAAAATAACACAATTTCATGTTGACTCATGGGTGGAAGGGATGAACACCGTAAAGCTCCCGAAAAACAATAATAAAAAAAAAAAAAAAAAAAAAATGCTCCAACCACCAATGCTCGAACCCAACCCTCCAACGTCGAATCAAACAAAAGAAAACAACAAACACCAAACTAGCGAGAAGGAAAGAACATGTCGAACTGGACCCCCGGGGCCCCAAAGCATAAATCGGAGCCAAACAAACAAAACCAGCAACCCATCAACCAACGAACCAGTAAGAACCACCAAACCAGTAAAGGACATATGTATCTCCAATGATTACAAAACTGCAGCCGAAGCAAAGAAGGAATCAGAAACATACGACAACCATGCCACTACAAATAAGAAAACATTCTTACTTGCAAACTACAAACATTGAACAACAAACAAGGAATACAAAGTGAAACTATAGAATGGAAACTTACTCTGAAATGACGAAATGAAGAAGCGCAGGTCGAATCGCAAACGAAACAGCAACAAGAAGCATTCGATGAACTAGTGAAGAAGAAGCACTCACTGAACCGGTAAACAATGTATGTAGCTTCAACGATGACAAAATTGTATTGCAAAGGTAGAAGAAGGATTGCTGACTTGCATTTACCACTTCTCGATACTCTGCTTCTGCTGAAGAAAGTGCAATAGCATGTTGTTTCTTATAGGTCCAAATGACAGGTCCTGAACCAAGGCTAAAAACATAACCTGCATTAGACTTCTGATCATCAGGGTCACAGACCCAATCTGAAACATTGAAACCAACCAATAAAGGAGTCCCCCATGAACTATAATGTATTCCTAACTTAATTGTACCTTAGACATAGCGAAGTATCCTTTTCGCTGCTTTCCAATGTCTTTCATGGGGTGTTTGCATATACTGGGCAACAAGACCAAAAACAAAGGAAAGATCAGGATGGGTATGAGTCAAGTATAAGAGGCTACCAACTAACTGAAGGTATAGGGTGGCATCAACTTCAGGAGAAGTAAATGTGGCAGTAAGCTTGACTCCATACTGGAAGGGATAAGAGGTTGGTTTACAATCATCCATGTGAAAGTGACGATGAAGGTCACAAGCATACTTAGACTGGGAAATAAAAATTCCTTCACTGGTTTGAAAACCTTGGAGGCCAAGGAAATAGTGCAAAAAACCTAAGTCTATCATTTTAAATTTCTTCTTAAGGTTGGTTTTCACATGGTTTAAATTTTTTGAGTCACTACCAATAAGGATAAATTCATCAACATAAAGGATAAGGATTATGAGATGGCTTCCTACTTTCTTGGTATAGACATTAGGATCAGAATGACATCTAGAGAATCCAATGTCGATAAGAAGGTTGTCCATTTTGGAATACCAAGCTCGGGGAGCTTGCTTAATACCATAAAGAGATTTCTTAAGGAAAAAAACAAGGCTAGAGTCATTTTGGACATAGCAAGGAGGTTGTTCCATGTATATTTCTTCTTGCAAATATCCCTGCAAGAAGGCAGATTTAACATCCATATGATGGACCTCCCATTTATGTGAGGCAGCAAGGGAAAGAGCAAGGAAGATGGAATTCATATTGGCTACAGGGGAAAATGTTTCATTATAGTCAATTCCTTCAACTTGGGAAAATCCTTTGGCAACTAATCGAGATTTGTTTCTTTAAAAACTTCCATATGATGCATACTTAGTTTTGTAGACCCATTTACATATGATAAGTTTTCTTCCTTTTGGAAGAGTTACAAGATCCCAAGTATCGTTGGCCATTAAAGAATGATACTCTTCATTCATTATTGTATCCCAATCTGGATGAATTGAAGATTTTGCAAATCTCTCTAGATCATGAGTCTTTGAAACTTGAGCCAAAAGAGAAGAGGCTCGCTGGAACTATGAACGTGTCTGACATTGATCGAAAGGATCACCACCAAGATCACCAACTACTTCTCGTGTTGAACGAACCCATCTAGGAAGTTGTGGAGTTGGTGGTGGTTCAGGTTCAAATGACTCATCTGGAGGAAGGTGAGTAGGTGGAGGTGGGTTTTCATCCTCCCTGTCATCATCTGAAGAAGAAACCAGAATAGGAACAAAAGAAGGAACAAATGTTGAAGATGGCTTCCAGGTCAAATAAGGCATAATTTTCGAATTAGGCTCGTAGGCCAAGAGATTTTCATCAAATTTAACATCTCTTCTAATAATAATTTCATTGCAATGTGGTTGAAGAAGTCTATAACCTTTGGCATTTTTAGAATAACCAACAAATATACGCTTCTCACTTTTAGGCTGCAATTCTTTCCTTTTGTCATCAGGAATGTGAGCCCATGCTACACTGCCAAATACCCGGACGTGAATTACATCTAGTTTAATTTTAGTCCAAGCTTCTTTCAGTGTTATATTTTTGAGAGCCTTTGTGGGAGTGTAATTTACTATGTAATTTGCACAGTTGATTTCTTCCACCCAATACTTTAGAATTAATCCCTTAGATTGAATCATACAATTAGCCATTTATTTTAATGTGTGATTCTTTCTCTCAGCAACACCATTTTTTTGTGGTGTATATGGAACAGTGTGTTGAATTTGGATGCCCTGTGTAGTGCAGTAACTTGTAAACTTATTTTTTACATATTCTCCTCCATTATTTGTTCTTAACTTTTGAATTTGATGTCCAGATTTCTTTTCTACAAGGGCCTTGTAGGCCAAAAACTTGTCAAAAAATTCACTCTAAATTTTTAAGACCTAAACCAAAGTACGTCTGGAAAAGTAATCAATAAAATTTAAGAAATATTTTCACCTAGAAAAAGAAAGAGAAGACAGTAGACCACACAAATGACTGTGAACAAGCTGCAAAGGGCTCGAGGCGTGCCAAGAGGCACATTTGTAAAAATTGTCCATATGATGTTTCCCATGAACACAACTGGCACAAACACCATCTCTACATGAAACAAGAGGAAGACTAGTCACCATATGTTGATTACATAGTTTTTAAAATGAGCGATAGTTTAGATGACCAAACCGCTCATGCCTAAGTTTTCTCAAGTCATCACTATGAGCAACAAAAAATGATGAAAAATACGATGACCGAAAGTTGTCAAACTTGTACAACTTGGTAATATCATCAACAATTCCAGTTGCAAGAACATGCTTAGGATATTTTAGATCCTTGATTACACCTTGGTGAGGTGAAAACTCTACAGTTTTACATTCACCTGAATGAATGATTTGATATACTGATAGAAGGTTACAAGAAAGATTTGGAACACATAATACATCATTGGAATGACCATTTTCTACTTGAACTGTTATAGATCCTTCAACACTAAGACATCTATCATCACCAAAAAATATTTTCTTGGTGTTAAATGCATTTAGAGAAGAAAATATGTCTCTATCCTTAGCCATATGATAATATGCTCCAAAATAAATAAGCCGCTCATCAGAAGAAGAAGTAGAAGTTGTATTGAAGGAGAAACCATAAGCAGAAAGGACATGTCCATGAGAAGAATAAGAAGAAGTAGAATCAATATTGATGTTGTGCTTCTTCACCGATGCTTCTAAAGCTGCCATCTTCTTGAAAAATTTGGAGTCCTCATGACCATATTTATCAAAAAATTTGCAATCTATGTCAGTCTTCTTACTTTTATATTTTTTTTCTTTGTCACCATTAGGAGAAGAAGTTGTCTGAGGGGGTTTGGGACCCTTATATTTCTTTTTGTTGTGGTGAGGATGTTTCTTCTTGGGACTCTTGGATTTATCTTTTTGATGGACGACTAAGGATTTTTTGGAGGTACCTGCAGTGTTGATCACTCCAAGTTGTACAATCTTATCTTTCTCTCTAATCAAAGGATCAAAACATTTCTCAAGACTGGGTTTTTTATAAGTTGTACCTAGAGCCTCTTGCAAGGCATAAAAGGTAGATACAAACACAAAATATGCATTTCCTATATTAGAAATAATAATATAGATGCAACGATCTTCTTCTATCTTTATCTTACATTCTTCACATAAAGTTCTGAGTGTTTTAAACTTAGATAGATAGTATTCAATGCAAGAAAAATCATTTAGACTTAAAGTCAGTACTTGATTTCCTAATTGTTGTTCTTGAATGATATTGTGTTTATCAAACATAGATTCAATCTTGTCCCAAACTTCTTTGGGTTGATCAATTAATTGAAGGCAGAACCTTAAATTAGGAGAGATGGACATTTTGATTAATCCACATGATTCGTCATTTGTATTATCTCATTTGACTTTCTTATTAGGATGAGTGGGTGTTGTTTATTTTCCCAATGTAATCTGGTACAAGCCTTTACTTCTTAATAAATCCTCCATATGGGATTTCCATTGGAAGTAGTTGGTGTTGGTAAGAAAGAGATTAATTGTAGAAGCCATATTAAATATGCAAATAGTATTGATTTCAAAACTGAAACTGATGATCTGGATGGAAAGATCTCGAAAAGTCAGGCGGTTTTAAAAAAACGACACTGAAAACAGACTTTAGATGTGAGAGTTATGCCCTTTTAAAAAAAAGGCATAAACGGTAAGTAAAGGACCATGTGGTAGTGTAAGTTGTTTTATGAAGTGACCCACTTTTATAAAAAGAAGTGGGGATCACTTTTACAATGAAGTTACTTTGTAAAAGAAAAATTGCATGCAAAATAAATAACTCTAAAATAGAATATTAAAGCTACTTATAGTGATTCACTTTTATACTTGAAGTGAAATACAATTTACAATTTTAGCATGAACTTTTTCAAAAAAAGTAACAAAAGAGAGACTTGAACTCAAGACCTCTTATTTAATAAGGCAATTTTTAACCAAATGGTCTAGAAAAACATATTGTATTGTTTATCAAGAGGATTGTTGTTGTTGAAGATGGCCTTGGCGAGCGTGCTAAAAAAGACTCTTTTCACACGAGAATTTTTTTTTTCTTCTCGATGACAACAAGGGTTAGATATCGGTTAGCTTACTTGGAAGATGCACCTTTTCCTATCTGTTTCTTATTTTCTGAGATCACACAGGGTGCGGGACAAAGAGAATACACAGATCTACAAGAGTATCAACCCAAAAATAAATAATATAAAACCAAAAAAAAACCAAAATAATACTCTGCAAAAATTTAAAAAATGTGTATTCAGGATTTATACCTCGATATCTGACTGAAATGGTTGTATCTTGGGAAAACACAAACCTTTTTGAGTGAAACGAAAAGTGTGCCTGAATGAAAACAATGCTTCGGACATAATAGAATAGTCCTCTCATCCTCGAAATGTACAAAAATGACAGAAAATGGATATGAGGCAACTCGTATTCACGATCTCGATCTATAACATGAGCGGGTCTTCAAACATGCTCTGATACCATGTTCGACAACACAGGTATTCCAATAGAGGAATAAAACCTTCAATAACCACTCACACAACCATATCAAATATCAACACATTGATTTTTTGACATTGTAAAACCCCTACGAGGAAACATCCACTACCCTAGCCAATGCGACCACTTGGAGCTATTTATTAATGCAAAAGAAAAAGATTGCAGAGAGATTTTACAAGAGAGATTCTCACAATCAATCATCGAAAAATGAACCTCCAATCTCTTTAAATAGAGATCATGGACCAATGGGGTATTAATCCATGTATCAATGGTTGTTAAGATCGAGGAGAATATGAACCGTCGGATCGCTCTATGTCGGGAACATATTGTGATCGTCGGATTTCCTAACTACAAATGCATACTAATGCATACTAAATAAACACACTAAGAAACAAATTTTTACCTAACGATTCATTAGATCAAGTAGATATTGAGTAACTCCTAAGTGTCTAAATATCCTAATAGTAATGCTTCCGAAAGAAAGTTTGAACAACTGTCACTAACAAGATCCTTCACCTAATCTACTTGATTTGCCTTAAAATCAGTGAAACAATCTGTCCACCATGTTGAGAAATGAGAGCACATGAAAATAAGATTAGATAAAAAAATAAAGGTTCCAAACTATTTCCCAAACAATTTGAGTC
>ML776706.1:2897336-2914971 GCA_009831015.1 Picea engelmannii | reverse complement strand
GTTTTTATCCACCTTTTTTTTAATGTTTTTTTTTTCAAATTTGGGTTTTGATTATATATTTTTAAATGTATTGTTTTCATGGTATTATGTATTATGTTGTGTTTCTAGTGATAAACTAAAATTTAAAAAGTAAGTATTTAAGGTTTTATTTGAAGATTTTGTTTGCAGTAATGATGATTTTGATTACCACTTAAAAAAAATGTCATTTTAATACCCAAAATTTAAAACGGGTGCTACCGGTAGCAGTACATTTCAATTTGATGGTTGATTTTGAGGTTTTGGTTTTAATGGTAAGGACTGCTAAAAATACGATTTCAAATATCTATAAATTTAATGTTTTTTTAAAAAAATAAAAAATATGTAACATCATTTTCTTATTTAGGTATCGATTTGAAGGTTTTTCTGAGCTATGGCATGAGTTTTGAAGGCCGTTTTTGAAAAATGTTGTAATTTTGACCCCATTTGAAAAAATGGTGCTACCGATAGCACCGCTTTTTGATTTGGGGGTTGATTTTCATGTTTTTTTTGGAAAAATATGGGTTTTTTGGGCCAGAGTTCTCGTTTTGAGGTCACAATTCTCATTAAGTTGGTAACTATGTTTCAACTGGATATTCCAATCAAGTCCACTTTATAATGGTTGGCTCCCTCAACTGTCATCTTCCTTAGTGTGGTTTTCTACATATGTTTAAGAGGTTAGTTTACATGGATCATTATAGGTTCAAACAATACAAATATTTTATTAGTCATGCATAATATATATTTTTTGCAATTTGATAATTCCTTACTTTTGTAATCCACAACTTCCACAAGAACTTTATTTTTTTTTCATTTGCATTTATCTATCTCTAGTGTCTAATCACTAAAGTGGAAATCCTCTACTCTTAATCACCAATCTCTTTCATCCTCCTCACTACTTGATTCAACATGCCTCTCCTTGCAATGTCTCTTATAGAAAAATTTTCCTTCTCTTTCTAGCTCAATTTCTCTCATGGTGATAGTGTACGACCCATCACCCACAACATTGTTGATGGTGTACGACCCATAACGAAGTGGGCGAAGATTTTGATGGGGTCCTATAAGGTGCTCTTTCTGCACATGAAACCAAACTTTTTCGCCCACTTGAAACTTATGTGGCACCTGATGTTGATCATGGTGTTGCTTGTACTTGTCATTGGACTTCTGTAGAATACCCTGAACCTATTGGTGGATGTGTTGGATCCACTCAATGAATTCGGTGGCTTTGTCAACTTCAGTTGGAGAAAGTGATAGTCAAGGTGACCTCAAGGGGTAGTGCAACATATATGGGACCCAATGGTTGGAATCCCAACCCCACCTGAAAGGGGTTATGGTCGATTGAGATATGCACGGCTCGGTTGTATCTATGTTGAACATAGGGGAGACTCTCATCCCATGTGCGAGGGTTCTTGAAATTATACATGGGCAGAATATACATGATCATTCGATTTATGAAATCAATTTCTCCATCTGTCTCGGGGTGGATGGTCGTGGATTTGGTGAGCTTGGTGTCCAGCAGTGACCAGAGGCTTGACCAAAATGTGCTCAAAAATAGATTGTGTCGATATGAGACAATGGTTTGTGGGATTCCAAAATGTACCCAAACTTGTTCAAGGAAGAGATTGGCAGTGGCCTTTGTCGTGATGCTCTTCTTGCAGGAAGCCATAATCACTATCTTAGAAAAGTGATCCATAACCACAAAAATGCAGTCATCGCCCTGCTTAGTGGACAGGAGGCCCGAAATGTAGTCCATTGAGATGGATTCCCATGGCCTGTCGGGAGTAGGTAGAGGGGTGTACAGACCATGTTTCTTAGTGGTCGGTTTGGAAATCGCGCAGACAATTTAAGACATGATATACTTGTTGAATACCTGTAGAAATGTTCCTTCAACATTGCCACTGTGTTTTCAACTTCGAAGTGTCTTATCACCAGACTGTAGTTGGCTTCCCAGATCATCTTCGCTCTCTCACTTGATGGAACACAGAGATGGACCAGAGGAGACATCAACCCATACTGAATATGGAAATTAGTGACAACTGCGTTTTCACCCAACATTTAGTAGCTGGTGGTGAAGTTCGGGTCTGTGTCATAGAGTTGGGGCCATCCAGAGGTCTCATGGGCACTAGAGTCTATCATTGTGGTGAGTGTCGCAAATGGCGATCTGCTGAGGCAATCAATGAAACGGTTGGTACTTCCCATTTTATACTTGTTGTTGAGGTGGAATTGTTGCAAGTACTTGGACCACTTCTGATAGTGGTCATTCTACAATTTTCCTTGTGTCTGTATGAACTGTAGTGGCTTATGATCAGTGTGGATGCCTTTCTCCTTCCCAAGAATGTAATGTTTCCACTGGCAGTAGGTTTTCCCAATGGAGTACATTTATTTATCGTAAGTAGGGTACTTATGGACAACATCTGATAGTGTCTCAGTATGATAGGCCACAGGGTGGTTGTGCTAAGTGAGAATGATACCCAAACCATAGTCTAAAGCATCTATTTCGATATCAAAAGGTTGTTGCAAATTTGGAAGTGAAAGTACTGGGGCTGAGCACAAGCGTTGCTTCAAATCATTGAACGATTTTTGTTGGGACCAACCCCACATAAATTTATCCTTACCACCACCCTTGGTTACTTGGCTGAGGGCCCATGCAATATGGGAGAATCCCAACATGAACCCGCAGTAGAAATTGGCAAGGCCCAAGAAGCTCTGAAGCTTAGTGAGTGTGGTTGGGGCTGGCCAATCACATATGACTTGGATTTTGGCTGGATCCACATGTACGCCATGCTAATCAACAATGTTTCCGAGGTAATGAACCTTGTCCATGTTGAAGGATCTTTTTTCCAAGTTGACGTGGAGTTGGTTCTGCCATAGGGTGTGCAAAACCTGTTGAATATGTTGCAAGTGTTCTGCCCAAGTCTCGTTGTAAATGAGGATCTCACCCATATATACCACTAAGAAAGTATTGGTGAATGGTGGCATGATATTGTCTGTCATCCTAATGAAAGTTGTTGGAAAATTTTTGAAACCAAAGGGCATGACCAACCATTCAAAAAGACCTTCCTTTGACTTGAAGGAAGTCTTCCATACATCTATTTGTTCTATCGAGACCTCGTAGTAGCCAAAATTCAAATCAATCTTACTGGAGTATTTTTCCCCTGTGCGTTGATCAAGGAGGTCATCGATTCAGGGAATTAGGTAGCAGTTTCTGACTATGATTTTATTCAGGGCTTGGTAATCAATGCATAGTCACCAGGTTCCATATTTCTTTTGTACTAGCATGATTTGGATCCCACAAGGTGATGAGATGGGATGGATGTGCCATTGTGGAGAAGTTCATGGATCTTTCGCTTGATCTTATCATTCTATAATAGAGAGTGGCGGTATACTGAACCATTGGGAAATGATGCGTCGGGTGTCAGATCGATGGGGTGATTGACCTGACAGTGCAGAGGTACCCCGAAAGGTTAGAAGAAGATATATGAGTATTCTTACACAACCTTATCCACTTGCTTCTACTATGTGGAGAGGTCAACCACAAAGACTCTAGATGTGGCTATGATCTTTTGCTAATTTTGAGAGCGAATCATGAAGAAGACAAACTTCCTTTTCTGAGAGATGAACGTTTTGCATTGCTTGGAAGAGATCAAGGAAATAACACTGGGTGGGACTGCATCGGTTATCCTGTACAATTTCTTGTTCAAAATAATAATAACACTGCAAGGCCTAGACTCATATACAACATGATGTTTCCATAAATATGGTTGTCCCAAAAGAACATTACAAACTTCGGTAGGGGAAACATCACAAAATACCTTGTCTTTGAAGGGCTTCATGTCGTGTTACAAGCAACATTATTGGCTAACACGGATGTCGCTTCCTTGGCAGAGCCATCTGATGGTGTAGGGTTTCGGGTGTGGCATGGTCGACAGGGTGAGACACTTGACAACCTCTGCTGAGATGAGGTTCTTATGGCTATCACTATCAATGATGAAGGGCAACGAGGTACCCTTCACCCACATCTCTGAATGAAAAAGGAACTCACCTTCCTCTGGCTCATCTGGTTCACCGGGTTGGAGCTTGGTGGTAGAAATAGTAGCACTGTGATGCAAGGGCATCGCTAACATCAAGCAAGCCAGCGCGGAAGGCAAGAGACAGTTGGACATGCGCCAGCACAAATTCTGAAATTTACCTTGGGAATTGATGTGCCATCTTAAATGAAGCCATTAAGATGAAGCGCACTTGTAAATGTAATCGGACCTTGAGCCATACGCTCTCGTCCTTAGTAGGTAGAAAGGCATATATAGTAGTTAATGCAGGTAGACAGAATTTAATTCTAGATTAGACAGTTTGAGAGCGCAAGAGGGAAACGGGATATAGCCACCATCATTGTGCATTGTAACATAATTCTGAAGAAGGAAGAGCAAGAGCATGCAGAAGAACTATGTAAGAACACCCATGTATAGATATTTGGATTAATAGAAAGCTTTGATCCAAATTCATGGTTTGTGTTGCTCTCTGTGTATTGACGTTATGCTCATGAATGTTTTCTTCCTGTTATACATTTGCTTTGATATGCTGTGTATATGATTTCATGTTCTAAGTTGAAGTCTGAAAGGAAGAGGGAATGAGTTTCAATTGTTTCTCTATCTGAGCAAGAATTCCTGCAAGGAGTGCAATCGAAGTGTCCGCAAGGAGTTCGTTGACAGAGGGTTCATATAGGTAGCCTTTGTTCTCATTTCCATAGAAGTGCAGTTGGGCACAGGAGCTGTGCAAGGAGTGTGCAGGCAAAGTAAAGTCTCAAGGTTGTGAACCTGAGAAGCTCAGGAGGAGTAAAGCCTTTGAAACCATTGAGGGTCATTGGAAGTTTGTAGTGCAAGCGGATAAGTCCAGGGAAGAGTCCTTGGTTTCCTTCGTAGAAATCATCAAAGGAAAGAAACCAACGGTCGGGAATCTGTGGGGAGGATTAGCAAAATCCCACCAGCCGTCAGATCTACTCGAGAAGCGAGAAGGTTACAACTACGTCCGGAGTTCAAGCTAAGGAGATTGTGGACTGTCGGATCGTCACACAGACACTCGTCAGTCATTGGATTGACCAGGAGTTGCACGAGGTTTAAGCTTCACAAATGGGAGGAGGAAAGTTCCGACCCAAGGTGTGGCCATCGGGATTTCGGCATTCGCGAAATCGGAAGTCTCGTGAGCAGGTGATCGGGGAAAATCCAGGTTGGAAACCCCGTAAAGGATCGACACCGTCCATTAGTCAGGACATGTGGACGAGATCGGAAGCCCCATCGACATTTTGGTTTTTTGGGGCTCACATAGGTAAGTAGTTTGGTTTTATATAATTGGCAAAACCCAAGGGTTGATCTGAACCATCCATCCACTTGGGACGCATGTCAGAAATATGAGGGAAGTCTGGGATCGACATTTCACGAGTCAGGGAGACAAGGAGGACTTGCAACTTGGAATCACGAAGTCTGATTTTCCGAAAAGAGAAGGACTCTGTGTGGGACCCTGTTGACGGAGGACTTCGTGTGGGACCCTATTGACGGAGGACTCCGTGTGGGACCCTGTTGATGTCATATCATCATAGCGAGGCATCGGGAATTTCCACGGTGAAAACCCCGAAGTGACAAGGACCATCCACCCTTGAGGACGCGTGGCATCAATTTTGACTTTCTGAGAAAGTCCCGAAGAGGAGTCATATCGGGGAATCAACTTTCGAGAGATCGGGGAAAGCAGAGGTAAAAGAACTTCGGCATTTGAAGCCGTGAAACCCTGAGGGCGATCCGAAGCCGTTGATTTTAGCGACCAATCACAGTCATTGATAGTGGTTTTACGATGGAAGGGCATCCTAGTGACGTCACATCGGGACTCGGAGAGTCGGGAATCTGGAGGACGAGAGGCCACCTACATCTCGACATCAAAAACCCTGAAATCCTAAAAGGTGGTAAGACGGAGGTCATGTGAAAGGAGGTCGTGTGGATCATGATCCTAGCCTAGAGAGCTAATCGGAGATTATAGTATATCAAGAAAACGAAGATCAGGAGATCGGGAACCAAAGTTTCATGACATCGGGAGTTTAAAAACCCCGAAACCCGATTTTCTATTCTTCTGTCGAGAAGAGAGGAGTGACTGGCCTAGAGACTGTGAGGAGCCGAAAAGACCTGTGGGCCAATTTCAAAGGAGATTCGAGTGGAGAATCGAAGGATCCGCTCCCACTCGAAGTTAGAGTTAGAATGATCCTTAAGACTGGGAGGTCAGCGCAGGGGACTTTGCTGAGGCAGAGGGTGCGGTCTGCGTCAGTTTGGTATCAGAGCTTAGAAAAGATTCTTTTCTTTATGTAGTAGGGAGAAGGAAGATTCACCATGCCGCCAAGGAGAGGAGATAGACAATCACCCAATCCAGAGGAGGAAAGGGAGACGTCCTGAGGAAGGGGTAGATAGGTACAGAATCCAGAAGTAGAAGGAGATTTGCATAACATACGTGCCATACTTGTGGACATGGAGATAAGACAAAAATGCACAACTGATGTAGGAGATATCAGCGAGTCTAGAAGTGAAGATGATTCTGGGCATGGAGAAGAAGAAGCCACAACAGAAGATGCAGCAAACGAACGCTTGCTTAAAGATGTTGCAAGGATGGGTGCAAGGGCAAAGATGGACATTCCAGTTTATGAGGGAAATCCAGATGTAGAAGAGCTTCTAGACTGGATTAGATCTCTAGACACTTAATTCAACTACGAATATGTCAAAGAGGACAAGAAATTCAAGCATGTTGTCACTAGATTGAAAGGACATGCAGCATTGTGGTGGGATGAACTACAAGCGGACAGGCGTTGCTAGGGCAAGCATAAAATTAAGAGCTGGGACAGGATGATTGCAAAGATGAAAGAAAAATTCATCCCCAGGGATTACAAAATTTCTCTGTTCAGAAGAATGCAGAACCTGAGACAGAAGCTGATGTCAATGAAGGAATATACTAAAGAATTTTACAGGTTGAATATCAGGGCAGGTCATCGTGAAAGCAATGATGAAAAAGTAGCTAGGTATATGAATGGCCTGAGATATGAAATTCAGGATGAGATGAGTATGTTGACCATATGAATGGTGGAATATGCTTATCAGATGGCTCTAAAAGTAGAGGAGAAGTTGAGCCGAAAACAGAGTCAGAGGGGCAGAGGCAGAAGTCAGCCAAGAGTCAAATCAGTTGCCCGGGATAAGTATCATAAGCCCAAGGAGGATTGGAAGTTCGGGTCTGAGCCTAAATACAAAAGAAATGAGAGAGGTGGAACCTCACAGCGAGGCCAATATGCTAAATAGAGAGGAGAACATACTGAGGAGAGAGGATATTATGTTGGTAACAACACTTTTCCTCGTACTAGAGGCAGAGGAAGAGGAAGAGGTGGAGTAATCATATGCTTCACATGTGGAAAGAATGGGCACAAGTCTTATGAGTGTCCAGATAAGAAGAAAGAAGGGGGAGAAGCTCACATCGCCGAGGCACAGAGGCAGGATGTTGAGGCAGAAGACGTTGAAGGTGGAAGATCGTTGGTGATGCGAAAAGTCCTTTTGACACCAGAGAAAGAGGTGGAAAGTTCAGTCCAAAAGACCAGACTTTTTAGGACTGCTTGCAAGACCAAGAACAGGGTATGCAAGGTCATTGTAGATAGCATTAGCACGAACAATCTCGTTTCAACTGAGATGGTAGAGAATATGGAACTGGAGATGACTGATCATCCAAGTCCATATAAAGTTTCATGGCTACAAAAGGGACATCAAGTAAATGTCACTAAACAATGTTTAGTTGAATTTAAGATAGGAGGATATAATGATAAGATATTATGTGATGTCATTCCTATGGATGTTTGTCATCTATTGTTGGGTAGGCCATGGAAATATGACATAAATGTGATTCATGATGGGCGAATGAACATGTACACCCTAGAGAAGAATGGGACGACACACATGTTTCTTCCAATTAAGGATAAGGAGGTGAAGCCTGAAGTAAGAAACACTATACTTCTCATGAGTGGGAATGAACTCCTTACCGAGGTTAAGAAGAAGGAGGAACCACAACTCATTGTGGTCAAGAAACCGAAAATTGTTCTGACTAGCACCAGAGTGGATGATTTACCAGAAGAAGTTCAGGAACTGCTGCAAGAGTTCACTGACATTGTAGTGGATGAACTACCTCGTTCGTTGCCAAAAAATAGAAGTGTGAGCCATCATATTGATCTCATACCAGGAGCCAGTTTACCAAGTAAATCCACGTACAGATTGACACTGCAAGGGGATGAAGAGGTAAAAAGACAAGTCCAGAATTTGTTGGACAAAGGATTAGTCAGGGAAATTTTGAGTCCATCTGTTGTTCCAATAGTACTCAGTCCAAAGAAAGACGAAGGCTGGAGGATGTGTATTGACTCAAGGGCGATCAAAAAGATAACCATCAGATACAGATTTCCATTGCCAAGGAAGGATGATCTGATGGATTGCTTAAGTGGAGCAAAGTATTTTTCAAAGATTGATTTGAAAAGTGGTTATCACCAAATCCGCATGAGAGAAGGTGATGAGTGGAAGACAGCATTCAAAACAAATGAGGGGTTGTATGAATGGCTTGTTATTCCGTTTGGCTTAACAAATGCGCCAAGTACCTTCATGAGGTTGATGAACGAAGTCCTGAAGGATTTTATCGGGAAATTTGTCATTGTGTATTTGGATAACATACTGGTTTTTAGTAAAACAACAGTGGAGCATCTGAAGCATTTGGCTACAGTGATGCAGAAATTGCAGCAGGAGAAGCTGTTGATAAACATAAATAAGTCCTCATTCATGAAGACAGAGCTCATTTATTTGTGATTTGTTATTTCGGAAAATGAGTTGAGGATGGATCCAAATAAGGTGGAGGTAATCAAGAATTGACCATCACAGAAAAATATTTTTGAGGTTAGAAGTTTTCATGGATTGGCTAGTTTCTACCAAAAATTCATTAGGAATTTCAGTGGAATTAGCGCAGCGATGATGGATACCATGAATAAAAGACACAAATCTTTTCACTGGACTGAAGAAGCCGAGAAGAGCTTCAATTTGTTGAAGAAGAAGATCACGAAACAACAAGTTTTGGTGTTGCTAGATTTCCAAAATACATTTCAGGTGAAATGCGATGCAAGCGGATTTGCAATCGGAGCAGTCTTGAGTCAGGAAGATAGGTCGATAGCGTATTTAAGTGAGAAACTGAATGAAGCAAAGTTGAAATATTCCACTTATGATAAGGAATTTTACGCTATCATAGAGGCACTGAAGAAATGGAGGCATTACTTGATACCCAAAGAGTTTGTCTTGTACAGTGACAACCATGCACTGTAGTTTGTGGCTCAACAGTAAAAGTTGAATCAGAAACATGTCAAATGGGTTGAGTATATGCATAATTTCACTTTTGTGATAAAACATATTTCTGGTACTGCTAACAAAGTTGTTGATGCTTTGAGCAGGAAGTGTTTGTTGTTGCAGGAGTTCAAGGTCAAAAATTTAGGTTTTGATGATGTCAGGGACATGTATGCCGATGATCCAGATTTTAAGGAGGCATATGAAGCGGCTGAGAATCCATTTCTCAGAGACAAAAACCCATGGATAGAGTACATTATCCACGAAGGATTGTTGTTCAGGGGAAATCGACTGTGTATTCCGAAATGCTCCATGAGGGGGAATCTGTTGAAGGAGAAACACAGTGGAGGATTGGCAGGACACTTTGGTGACAACAAGATGTTCGCAAAGTTGAATGAGTCGTATTTTTGGTTAGGAATGTGAGCATATGTCAAAAGATTCGTGGACAGATGCAGAGTTTGCCAGCATTCGAAGGGAAGAAGACAGAATGCGGGGTTTTATCAACCATTGCCCATGCCAGAGAGGCCGTGGGATGCGATTAGCATGGATTTTGTATTGGGGTTTCCAAGAACACAGAGAGGGTGTGATTCAGTCTTTGTGGTGGTGGATAGATTTTCCAAAATGGCACCTTCATTCCATGTCAGGATACCAGTGACACAACTCACATTGCGAACCTATTTTTCAAAGAGGTCATTCGACTTCATGGGTTGCCAAGGAGTATTGTTTCGGATCGAGACACAAAGTTCATAGGGAGTTTCTGGAGGACCTTATGGAAGAAGCTGGGAACTAACTTGGAATTTAGTTTAGCTTATCATCCTCAGATGGATGGACAGACAAAGGTGGTAAACAGGAGTCTGGGAGACTTGCTGAGAAGCTTGGTGACAGAACACCATAGCCAGTGGGACAATATATTACCACAGGCAGAATTTGCTTATAATGACTCTGTTAACAGGAGTACATGGCAGAGTCCATTTCAGATTGTTTATGGCATGAATTCGAGGGGAATTTCTGAACTGAGAGAGTCAAAACAGACTGCAATTAGGAGTGCTAGTGCAGAAGAATTCACAGAGGCAATGAAAGAACTTCACAGCCAGGTGAAGGAACGATTGCAGAATTCAAGCCAGGAGTATACACGCAGAGCAGATCAACATAAGAGACAACTTCAGTTTGAGGTTGGTGACTTGGTTCTGGCACATTTGAGGAAAGAAAGGATCCCGAGAGGAACATATAATAAGTCGAAGATGAAGAAAATCCGGCCATGTAGGGTCTTGAGGAAATTTGGGACAAATGCTTATGAGATTGAATTACCCGATGTAATCGAAATTTCTCCGATATTCAATATCTCGGATTTCTACCCATACAAAGATAGAGAAACAAACACTGGAGATGAGCATCCAGTGGTCTAGTGGAAAAGGCAAATGCCAGTTGTAGAGAAGCCACAGATGGAATGCATACTGGACAAGAGAGTGAGAAAAAAGACTAGGAGGAAAGAATACTTTGAATATCTGGTCAAATGGAAAGACCATCCAGTTGAAGATGCCAGCAGGGTGACTGAAGTAGAGATACAGAAGAATGGACAGACCATGCAAGAGCTCATGGACAGGAGCCCATGAAAATTTTCAAGCCAGGGAGTATGATGCAGGAGCATCACCAACATCAAGCGAGCCAGTGCGGAAGGCAAGAGACAGTTGGACAGGCGCCAACACAAATTTTTAAATTTACCTTGGGAATTGATGCGCCATCTTAAATGAATCCATTAATATGAAGCGCACTTGTAAATGTAATCGGACCTTGAGCCATACGCTCTCGTCCTTAGTAGGTAGAAAGGCATTTATAGTAGTTAATATAGGTAGATAGAATTTAATTCTAGATTAGACAGTTTGAGAGCGCAAGAGGGAAACGAGATATAGCCACCCTCATTGTGCATTGTAACATAATTCAGAAGAAGGAAGAGCAAGATCATGCAGAAGAACTGTGTAAGAACACCCATGTACAGATATTTGGATTAATAGAAAGCTTTGATTCAAATTCATGGTTTGTGTTGTTCTCTGTGTATTGAAGTTATGCTCATGAATGTTTTCTTCCTGTTATACATTTGCTTTGATATGCTGTGTATATAATTTCATGTTCTAAGTTGAAGTCTGAAAGGAAGAGGGAATGATTTTCAATTGTTTCTCTATCTGAGCAAGAACTCCTGCAAGGAGTGCAGTCGGAGTGTCCGCAAGGAGTGCATTGATAGAGGGTTCAGATAGGTACCCTTTGTTCTCATTTCCGTAGAAGTGCAGTTGGGCACAGGAGCCGTGCAAGGAGTGCATAGGAAAAGTAAATTCTAAGGGTTATGAACCTGAGTAAGGTGTGAGAGGATGCTGCTGCAGGAGTGCACAGAGTCAAAGTTGTTTAGCACTTGGAAGTGTCTGAGAGTTTCCACAAGGAGTGCATGCAAAGATCCTCTTTGAGGCTCATAGTTGTGAGAAGCTCAGGAGGAGTAAAGACTTTGAAACCATTGAGGGGAATCGGAAGTTTGTAGTGCAAGCGGATAAGTCCAGGGAAGAGTCCTTGGTTTCCTTTGTAGAAATCATCAAAGGAAAGAAACCGACGGTCAGGAATATGTGGGGAGGATTAGGGAAATCCCGCTAGCCGTCAGATCTGCCAGAGAAGCAAGAAGGTTACAACTACGTTCAGAGTTCAATCTCAGGATATTGTGGACTGTCGGATCATCACACAGACACCCTTCAACTGTTGGATTGACCAGGAGTTGCACGAGGTTTAAGCTTCGCGAACAGGAGAAGGAAAGTTCCGACCCGAGGTGTGGCCATCGGGATTTTGGAATTCGCAAAATCGAAAGTCCTGTGAGCAAGTCATTGGGGAAAATCCATGTTGGAAACCCCATAAAGGATTGGCACCATCCATTAGTCGAGACACGTGGATGAGATCAGAAGCCCCATCGACATTTTGGTCATCGGGACTCACATAGGTAAGTGGTTTGGTTTTATATAATTGGCGAAACCTGAGGGTTGATCTGAACCGTCCATCCACTTGGGACGTGTGTCAGAAATCCGAGGGAAGTCGGAGATAGGCATTTTGCAAGTCAGGGAGACAAGGAGGACTTGCAACTTGGAATAGCGAAGTCCTATTTTCCAAAAAGAGGAGGACTCTGTGTGGGACCCTGTTGGCATCATCTCATCAACTTAGTAGGCTGTGCCCAAGGATGAGATTTCCAGAAACTCCATTTCGACCTGGATGTATCTATGCAGACCACCGCGATGCTTGAGCACCATACGTCACTCAAAATATTTGATACCTAGCTTGGTGCACAAGGTATGGAAGATGTTTGTGAACTCAGGCACCACTTAGTCTCTTTTGTGCCGCAGCGTGGTCCATTTTGTGTACAGGTTGTCATAACTTCCAATAGGGTAGTATTGTTCCTTAATATCATCCCTAAAGGATTCCCAAGTGGCTACGACTGTAAACAATGAGGGTTCCTATGTTTCCTTTTGCTCACATAAAGTTTGCCACCAATATTTGACATGGGGGACAACTTTGAGGAGCACAAAAGTAATAGTTTCTCCATTCAAGACATTATGGACAAATAAATACCCTTCTAGAAGATTCAACCATTTTTCTACTGCATCTATGTCTATATGACCTTCAAATATAGGAATATAAAAGTTTATTTGTACCTTGAAGGGGATGATGCCTCCGTTTGAGGAAGATGCATTGCTTTTTGGTAGTCTCTGAATGATTTGTGCAAAACTATCCATCATCTCTTTCCTCTGTTGCGTGATAGATTCCTTGAGAAACATTTTAAAGGGATATCATGTCCCACCGTCTTTCTTTTTTCCTTCCATGAGAGGTCATTTGGGCATGCGAGAGATTTTTTCCTCAAGAGAAACAAGCTCGAGACCCAATTCTTTGTACCCTGAACTTCCTGGGGACATGCATTAAGAATGACAACTACCAGACCACTCTGATACCATTTTTCCAAAATATATTTGCAGAAAAAAATGAATACATATTATTATCAAAATATTCTTAACTTAGAATAATAGATATACAATAAAACTGGTTTCTATTCAATATGGAAATAAGTTGAAACTGTAAAATGCAGTGAAAACAAGCTTGCTAGAATCTGGAGGATTATCTCTAAGAATAGATGTCACAATTGCGCTCATTCGCAAGAATGAGGCTCTAAAGAACTTTTTACAATAAAAAGGAATGCCAAAAACCCTAGACATCCAAAAAACCTAACCCTATGAGATGAAGCACGAAAAGTCATGTGGGCCCCGTTTTGGTAAGTTAGTACATCAACTTCCCAAGGTCGTAACTTTTGCATACGATCTTCGTTTTAGGTGCACGATATCCCATTGGAAAGGTATATTCGAGGACTAGACATTATGCTGCTATCTATCAATGGTCTTTTTAACTATGGCGAGCCCTAAAAAATCATTGTTTAGGGCCTCAAAATGACCCCGCAAGTCAAGGACCCGAAAACTAGGGAAAAATTGGCAAACTGGAAAAATACTAAAATGAACCAGTTGGAATAGGTGGGAGTCCATCGAAATCCATATGGATCATGAGTCCCGAAGGAGGTGTTTACCATCAAGTCATTAATATTTTCCTCAACACCAATGGAGGTACTCGACACTGACCGAGGCGATCGAACCCGTGAACATTCTCTCTCATACCAATTGTTGGCCCACATTTGTCATTAAACCAAAAGGTTGACCTATTATTTTTTGATACAACCACGAGATTTAACGGATCCACGAGAGGTTGTTAAACCATGTCACTATTTTCAAAGGAGGTGTTAACCACCAAGACAAAAATATAAAGTTTCTAGCCATTTCTAGAATGTGAAACAACCAATTGAGTGCTATAATCCTTCCATCCTTGATCTGAAACTTGAATTTTCCTCATCTTGTGATTCCGGTTGTTGAGTAATCCACTAGAAAAATACCACCTCCATTATACTTTTCATGTTCATAAAACCACTTCTTTTGGGGATTCATATGAAAATAATCACCCAAATCAATCAATAATAAATTATTATCTACATGTGTGCTTGATGAAGCCAAGTACACATCCCCTCCTTCCCCTGAGGAGGTAGTCCCTTCCATGGAAGGAATATCATAAGATCCCTTCCCTCTATAAACACTTTTAGATCTAAAATCCTTCTTCTAATTTCTGATTCTACAACATTTCAATGACTTCCTTAAGGATTTTTCTAGGTATCTATAGCTACCTCTATATTTCGATTTCCCACCTGAGGACTTATATTTATTTCCATCCAGGGAATGTCCTCTTACAAATAATGCATGTATTATCTAAATATCCACAGTTTCCCTCCTCATTTATTATGATAACAAGTATGTAATTGCATCATCAAATGTTAATATGGTTCCATTAATTCCAATATCTACAACCAAAACATCCCATGAATCTAGAAAAGAACAAAGTAAACTAATGCACTTATCTTCATAAAAAAAATTAATGTTGACAAACAATAAGGCATTTATATGATCTATCACTAAGTATCCATCATTCATCCTCAAGAAGTACAAATTATTTCGAAGTAAAAGTTTGTTTACTGGGGAATTAGAATTATAAAAAGGCCCTAACTTATTCCATAATGTCTTGGTTGTATCATCTCCCAAGAAATTCAGTAACATTGAATATGAAAAACACAACTGGTTTTTTCTCTTTTCATTCCTAGTTAGTTTCATCCATTCATTCATCGACATACCCACAACTGTTTTCTTATCTTTCCATTCCTATTTAGTTTCATCCATTAATTCATTGACATACCCATATGTGCAATACCATGATCCACAATGACCCACTATTGTTTCTCTACCAAAAGATATTTTATTTTCAACTTCTAAAGCTCAAATATTTTCCCATTAAATTTCTTGATCTTGATTTTAGAATTTCTCACCATTCTCTTTCAGGACAAGAATCACCACTGCATAGCTCCCACTGAAATTGGGTTTATCACAGATCCAGGATAACCAAACCTTGAGGAACAAAGGTGTCCCCTTGAATCCAATAACTACTTTAATATCAAATGCATGTTTTAAACATTTAGAGTATATAAATGCACATACAAACTCATTCTATAGTAGAAGAAAAAAATATAATCACACATAATACTCAACAAATTTTCATGGAAACCCTTAACCAAGAAAATAATAAAATGTTTATATTCATGCCTCTAACTTTTATTATATTAATTTAACCATTTACAAATAAAGTATATATGATTCTATGACATCCAAAATTTTAATCTGTTGACCTAGATTAGATTACAACCTTAATTTTTTAATTGAAATTAGAAAACCATGGGTTGAAAAACCATGTGTCGAAACCACTTGTGATAGACCAAAAGACTATCCATTTTGTTTTTTAGGGGATCTACCCCAAAAATTCAAGTTAATGGGGACCTACTATCCCCCCTTGTGACCCCGGTAGGAGCCCCCTACTTCGCCCAATGCATACATATCATGCATGGGGATAACCATGAAAATAATATAACACATACCCAACCTATCCTTGAACTCCACTTAGTATAACTAGATGAAGGGAGGTTTTCACATTCAAGAAATTACTCATACCATGCTCAATAAAATATTCTCATTCTTCCTCATCATTAAATATTTTTTTTTATGTTCCTCGCATCCTCACAAAGGGCTCTATTCAAGGGAGAGGGTCTTCACACAAACAGGGATTTTCTGTGGTAGAATTATAAAGGAGGGGATGACATGAAGAAAAATAAAATATTGTTGATTCTTCAAGATTATGATGAAATTACTTATTATCTACATCATTTTCAGTTCCAATGAGAATTCTTGCAACAATTATTGCACTAGCAATTCATAGAGACCAATTTTAGAGAGGGAAAAAATATTTAGATGTTAATGTTTTTTATAAGAAGAATATGTGTGTAAGGAACAAAGATGGAGCTTATTTTCTATCACTTCTATAGTATGATGATATAATGACATGAAGATCCAAATGTAGGGAAGTTTCTTGGTAGCACTTCTGTGGGAGGACACTTTAACTATGTGAGAATGTATTCAATCTTATGGAAATGTGGATGCCTTCAGTGAAAATATGATGGCACTAGACTTGCAATATATTTTTCTGATTTTTTTATATGCTTTATACATTTCTATGTATTTATGCGCTCATATATCCTATAAATCGCAATAAACAAAAAATCAAACAATTATGATGAGTTACTAGGTCCTTCACAACTAGAAACTAGGAGGGTATCCACCATAACCTTTTCAACAAGAAAGCATTGCATAGTTGAAAATTTGAGTACAATAAGGGAATATAGTAGCATTTTTTCCTAACAACAATCATTCATTTGTTAAAAATTTCTAAAAGGATGCGAAACTCTTCCATTGCATATTGTTTAAAATTGCAAGTCCAACTTATAGTGAGTTGCAATTGAAGACCTAATAGTTTTCTTCATAAGATATGGAGAGCAAAAACTAGACTTATTTTTGGGGACCGAGAATTAAGGAATACCAGGTTAACATTAAAAATCCAATACGTTGATTGAACAACCTTGAACCTCCCTACATATGCTATATTATAAAACCTAATTCCCTCATGTCATCTGATCTATTGCATTGAAATTGATAATGATTTCAATTATACTCTATAAATTCAATACATGCTATCTTATGGAAATTCAAGTCATTGTCATGAAAATTCATGTAATTCAATGATTAAATTCCTATTTGGGTGGAAAACATATAGTGTTTATTATATTCCTCGCTTTTAAATGTGTTTTAATCGTCCAAGATATTTATTCTTCAAAATTGAATTGATACAACAAATGAAATGATCACTAGGTGCATTTTGGTTGTCTTCATGACAAATTTGATGGAAATTCAATGACCTTTTGGAATTTTGTATCTGATTAGATTAAGGTGAATCACCATAATAAAACAAATTTGTTACTTTGTGTAACATCCCGCTCTGGTGCACTTACCTAACTTATTCTTTGAGGACACTTGCTCGCAAGTGATCTGGATTATATGATAAAACTTTTCTTTCATTATGATGCATTGAGTTATATGACAGGATGTTTGTACTACCTTGGTGTAGACAGGTGCTGCTGACTCAGTTTCTTTGAGTGTGCAGGGTGTCAGACCTGGAGGATGCAGAGGCATCGGTGGAACTCCCTTGGACTCCGGATTGAGTCAGGGAGTGGGGTATTTGAGTTGTTT
>ML776706.1:2849202-2873076 GCA_009831015.1 Picea engelmannii | reverse complement strand
CAAAGCTCATACATAACCAGAACAACAATGCTTTATTAAAATTTTACAACCAGGGAGCTCTGCTCAACCATCGATCCTTACAAAAGTGGCCAAAATGCCTACATATACTTGGAACAAAAATACTGGAAGCGAAATCGAGACATAGCATTGAAGGCGTTACGTCTGTGTGCCTACTGCACCTGCAGTCTCTGGGCAGTCATGGTTTTCAGTCAGACGCAATCGCATTCCAAAGGACCTGAGAAAGAATTGACAAGCTTACAGTCAATTCTAGACCTTCCATTTATGGAGGAAACAATGTTCAACCACCATCAACCGCCGCAATAACTGTTCCATTGGGATCGGGGAAGGCCCTGGCTGACTCTGTAGCTTCAGGACATGGAAACCTTCATATTCTACAATTTGAATCTTTCTTGGAGGGATCATGGTAGGGCTGACGAGTTGACGTGAAGTGGTGAATGGATGGTGATCGGTCAGGGAAAACGATAGGGAGGATATGAGTGACAGGATCCATGAGTTTTGAAGTGTATGAGCCAGGTGGACGAACACAGTGGCCGAGAAGAAAATGCAGATGTCATGGTACGGGAAAAAGACGTGGCGGCAGGGGATAGGTAATTGGAGGTCTGTGATGAATGTTTCGGGATTTCGGGAATTCGGGATTCGCAAGTTTGGAGTGCGCGAGTTCCTTGTATCCGGGATCCCCGATATCCCGATGTGCGATGAGCTCCTTTCCTAGGGGCTAGCCCCTACCAGCTAAACATGATCCATATCACCTGTCCTCGCGCGACCAGAGCCAGACACCATCAGAGTTTCGGTGTTTGCGATGTCGACGAGCACGCATTCCTCGGACTCGTGATATCCTGCCACCTGTACTCCACTATAGTCCTTAGTTCCGTCGGGAAATCGCGTATTGGCATATCGCGATTCCTGCTGCCATGTGCACGGGAATTTTGATTCCCCGATCCCTGACTCTGCGGGATCTCTCGCCACGTGTCTCCTTTGAAGAACGACTCTGATCCTCTCGGCGCTTCTATGGGCCCGAGTTCCCCGATGCTCTCGGCACTTCGCGTCTCGCGAAATAATAGAGCTGCCCTTTGTGTGTTGAACTCGCGACGGGCGAAAACGCCGAGATGGCCAGCCCTTGCGACACGCGCCCCTGGATCGAACGACTCATAATTAGCCTCCCCATAGAAAGGACCCCTTTACTGCTAAATGTCCAGTGAATTTACAACTCCGAGATCCCGATGACCGTTGATCTGCTTCGTGGACGGGTCTCGGCTGCCAATATCAAAACTTTGCCCGCTCGCTTGATCTGCTACTTGGAAAAACAAAAATTCTCTGAGTTGCGCTTGAGCACTTTTGTGCGACTAGCGGGGCCGAATGCTTCTCGAACCCATGACTAGAATTATTGCTAACAGAGGGTATACCCACGATTATGTGTGGGAGATTGCACCAGGGTGAAAGTATGTTAAGTAGGTCGTCAGTGCAACTTTTCCACCCTAGCCCAACTCCTTCTCGTCTCGTTGTTGCGACGTTGGATTTCATCACCAACTAGTGACTTCGGAATTAGAAGGTTTTGTTTGCTTGGTGTTGCTTCCTAGATTTTGTTTACTAGCGCATATTGTTTGTTTACCAAAGTTGACCATATGATTTTCTTCGTGGAGTTTGTCACTCGGTTACAATAGCTCCTCCACGTCGTTGACGTAGAATGCAGGGTTTATCTCCAGAGCATATGGAAGGTTCTCAACCCTTGCCTACAAGTACACCTGAGGGCTCTCCTCAGCAAAGTGAAGTCACAGCCGTCACCACACCACAAGTGGAATGAACTAACTCTCTAGAGAATTTTTGAATCATCAATACTCGAGAGGACTTTCGAATTCACCCTGATTCTGAGCGACCGTATATGCGAATGAATTCTTTCGGAGACTTAGTTGTTACCTCTTCTGGATCACTAGTTGGACCCTTTCTAGGCATTGAAGGCCAAGATCTTTTTTGGTCTACAGGCATTTTCTGACGGGACCTTTTTGGTCCAGGTTCACCTTTGATTTCTGAAATCAACCCACCTGTGATTTCAAAAATCTCTAGTCCAGAGACAGTACCGTTTACTACCGCCTATCACTTTACCGTCCTTATCGAAATGGCCCATCACACAGATACTACGAGTGTTCCAACCGGGTTTACTACGGTTAGTCTCGCTCCCATCAGCACACCACGTATGCCCAACGTCACTCCGACACTACCACCTGGATACCGTGCGTTGAATGCTTCCATTCCCACTCCTAAGAAAACCCCATCCGGCTCTCCCGGTGGTCCTTCTTCTTCTAGGCACTCTCTTCCTGGTTTTATTTCAACACTCCCTCAATTTCCTTTTGGAGGACCTTCTTCGTCTTCTAGTGGAAGTCTTTATCCTAGGGGCACTATTCCGTCATTCACACCAAATTACCAGATTCCCGTTGGTGGACAATTTTACCAAGGTGGTATGACTCAACCCCCTCTCAGCAGGAAAATTCCTATTGGCACGCAAATCCAATTGGAACACAACCCCCAATTGGAACAACACCCCCAATTGGAACACCACCATCGATGGGAGGACCGACCCCACCTTATGGTCAAAGCATACCTCCATCCTTGGCCAAGTATTGGAATCATTTGATACAACATCCTTCTTAATCGACTGGGGGGTACCAGTTTCCGGCTTCCGTAATACCCCCCAGTATGGGCCAACCATATCCAGGTACATTCAATCCCATTTGGGGGGCGAATGCTCAAACTCAAGTCCCTGTTCCAGGGTACAATCCTATGAGTTACTATCCTCTTCAACCACCACCAAATCTGCCTGGGTCTTCACATTATATGCAGACTGCTTATGGTCCTACTAGTTTGCCGATGGGGCTTCCTCCTCAAAGCCACCAGTACCTGCAGGTGAATCAACAGTTACCCTTCATAGCCACTTTGGATCTTCTAGATTTGTCAAGGATTTTAAATGATCCAATTCGTCACTCTCCCCAATGGCCTGCTATACCATCCAAGATGCCATCGGACATTCCTAAATTTGACGGAAAAGCGGGAGAGGACCCAAACAATCATGTTATGAATTTTCACCTATGGTGTTCATCCAACTCGTTGATGGATGACTCTATTCGTTTACGTCATTTTCAACGAAACCTCACAGGTTCTGCTGTGAAGTGGTATATAGAATTTCCACGAGGTTTCTTCTTTGACTTCAATACCCTAGCTATGTCTTTCCTGACACACTACCAGTTACCGATTTGTTATGACATGGGGACCAAGATTTTGACTTCTTTTAAACAGAACAAGGCTAATCATATATCTGATCACATTCATGAGTGGCGATGGAGATGACGTCTCATTAAACTCGAAGTCCCGGATCAGTTACTCGTAAAATGGTTCATGAAATCTTTTGTGAACGATATCGGTCATCACATTTCCATGGGTGGAGTAATCACATAAGAGAATGCTATAAATCATGCTCAATATCTTGACCTCGTTTACTCGCAAACTGGTACCCTTTATGATTTGCTACTTGACTTACCTCGTCCTTCCACTTACACAACTTCAACTACTCTAGCTGCTTCGCATGCAGCTGACGGTGTGATTGGCACTTTCCAGGCCCAACCACATTCTGCCTCAAGAAAAAACCCCAAACCTACTTCTTCTAATGTTCAAAATGCTTCGTCTCCTGCCCCTCCCACCGGAAAGACTTCTGAGGTAAATGTAGTTCAATCTACCCCAGCCAGTAAAAATAAATCCAAAAAAGGAAGGGGTAAGAATAAGGAGGACAAAAATACTTCTCAAGAAGAGAGAACCAAAACTACACCTGTTGACGATCGAGATAAGAACAAACCTTGATACCCTTGTCTTATCTGTGGTGATGATCACTACACGAAGGATTGTCCATGATGCACCGAGGTCACTAAGTTCCTACAAGGAGCTCCAAAACCACCTGCGCTGGTCGTTTTCTCCCAACCCTTCCCGTCTCAACAATAGGCTCAGTTGGTCATTCATGACCAACCCTCATTTTCTACTACATCCTATGTTTTGATGTCTACTGGGGATTCAAAGCAGAGCGACATTGCACTCACTACTCGAACCAAAGATTATTCTCCCTCTAAAGAGAAGGTTGATGATCTACCTCCTTCCTTGGTAAAACCCGCTCCCACAACTCCACCTACCAACGATCCTCTTCATATCGAACAACCGAGCCTTAACACATTTCTTCAACCCCTCCCAAAGGGTGTCATTCGAAAATCGACTTTCAATCCTCATGCTCATGCTGCCCAGAACTAAAACATTGTTGAAGATCTAGCCCAAGCACCTTCTGCGATGTCAGCCCTCGAAGTCCTTCAAAATTGTTCCACACAATGGAAGGCACTGTTGAAAGCTATCGGTGGAATCGACCCGACGGATACGAATTTAATAATCTTTGACTTGGAATATCACATTCCTAGGTTACCCCCTCAACTTTCATTCTAGATCTAAGTGCTTGTCTCTGACAAAAACATTTGTCGAACCATTATTGATGAGGGTGCCTCGATATGTGTCATGTATCTTGCTTGATGGAAAGCCATCGACTCTCCCTCTTTGACTGAATCCCAGAACACTATTAAAGCCTTCAACGGCTCTGGTTTTAAGCCCTATGATATCCTTCCTTCATTGCCCATCACGTTGGAAGGAAAAATGGTCCAAGTCAAAGTGGAAGTCTTTGATGCTCCCCTTGATTACAATCTTCTGCTTGGTCGCAGATGGATCGATTCCATGCGCACAGTTGTGTCAACCCTTTTCCGTGTGGTACGTTTCCCACATCAAGGAAAGGTCATCATCGTCGACTAACTATCCTTCTTTAATTCTGATACACGTACTGGCAACGTACCGTTCATCGCTAAAACCTCATCGGGTTATGAGAATGTCGGTGTAGGCCTTCTCAAGGACTCTTCGTTAATGGGTACTTTCCCCATTCCACCGCCCGATGTTCCACGCTCGTTCGTTGCTTCAATCAACTTGATCTCCACCTCGACTCATGAACTTCTAGTGTCTCACAACCCATGGATAGTACCATATCCTAGGGATCATCTTCGTTACGACGACGAAATGCCATTAAGTCCGGTCGAATCCGCCTATCAGGTCATTCAATCGGCAACACCTTCTACCCCCTCTATTGGTGAGTTGTCTCCCGATCATTTTCGTGTCATTTTTCCGACAGATGAGATGATCATGTATGTTATGAAAGACACCCCTTGGGACGATGGACATCATCATTCCATTCTCTTTCTAGAGAAACATATCATTGAGAACTATCAACGGATCTCAACCCCGTCGACCGTTTTCGTCATCTCAATCGTTCCCAAGTCCGCACACAATGTGTTTTCTAAAGGGAACTTAAGCAATATTTTGCCAACTATTCCCCTTGACATCTCGAAAATGTCCATATCGGAGCTTCATGTTCTCCTGACGAACTCGTCACCTACACATCCCTTTTCAAAGAGTTTCGTGACATCTTCGCCTAGAGATACGAAGAAATGCCGAGTATCGACCCTGAAATCGTGATACATGAGATCAAGACATACCTCGACGCTAAACCCATCTGGCGACGCCTTCGTCTAGTTTACCCACATAAAGCGGCTGCTATCAAGCTCGAAGTCGAGAAACTTCTTAAAGCTGGCTTTATTTATCCGGTAGCTCTCACAGACTGGGTTTCCAATCTTGTCCCGATCGACAAGAAAAAAGGCACCATTCATGTATGCGTTGATTATAGGGATACCAACAAGGCTTGCCCAAAAGACAACTTTCCTACCCATTTCGTTGATCAGATTGTCGACGATTGCGCCGAAAGTGAAATATTCTCTCTGATGAATGGTTTCTCTGGGTATAATCAAATCAACATTGTTCTCGAGGATCAACATAAGACCACTTTTATTTGTCCTTGGGGTACTTTTTCCTATCGGAAACTCCCTTTCGATCTCAAGAACGTTGGCGCAACTTTTCAACGCACTATGTCTTATTCTTTCCATGATATCAAGCACATTGTCCAACCCTATCTGGATGATTTACCTGCTCACTCAATGCGTTGAGCCGATCACCCAACCCATCTCCAGGCCATTTTCGTTCGCTGTCGGTTCTACCGTATACGTTTGAATCCTCATAAGTGCGTTTTTTGCGTGGAATCCGACCGACTTCTAGGTTTTATCGTTTCACATCAAGGGATCCGGGTGGATCCTTTAAAGGTTGAGGCGATCCTTAATCTCCCTCCTCCTTCTATGCTTCGCCAGTTACAAAGTTTGCAAGGGAAAGCAAACTTTCTTCGTCGTTTTATCCAAAATTATGCCGAGATAACTCGTGGATTTACGTGGCTCTGAAAAAAGGGTTCAGAGTTCGTCTGGGATACCATCGCCAACAATGCTTTCGAAGCTTTGAAATTGTCCCTAACATGTGCTCCACTTCTTTTTCCCCCCGATTACAGTTGCGATTATTTCCTCTACCTTGTTGCTTCAGATTACACCATTGGTATGGTTCTCATCCAAGAGGATGATGCTAACGACGAACATGTTATCTACTACTTGAGTCAAATTCTAACGCCTATTGAAATTAAGTATTTACTTGTCAAAAAACTGGCCTTGGCTGCCGTCCAAGCCGTCCAACACTTCTGGCACTATATCCTCTCGCGCAGGACTATAGTGATTTCTCACTGCAACACATTCTTACATGTCAATTGCTAGGGGAAAAATACTCTAGATGGATTGTGATACTCTAGGAGTTTGACTTGGAATTCGAATGCGCCAAGTCCAATAAGTCCTTAGTGTTTGCTGAGTCGATATGCGACTTTCCCTATTCTCAAACGAAAAATGTAGCAGCTGATTCATTACCTGATGAATCTCTTTTCCTTGTCAGCACCGATGATCTTTGGTATGGTGATATCATCATATATCTCCAAACCCAGACTTTCCAGCCAACTTTGTCTAGTACTGACCGACGTCGAATATGCTACCAAGCCCGTCAATATATTATCCTCGGGGATACTCTTTATCGTCGGTGGATTTTCTCTGTTTTTCGACACTGCCTAACGTTCGACGAAGTTGAGAAATCTCTGCATGACTACCATTCAGAAGCCTATGGTGTTCATATGTCTGGGTATGCTACTACCTAGAAGATCTTACGAGCAGGGTACTTTTGGCCTTCTTTATTTAACAACTGCATAACTGCCGTTCAAAAATGCCATGCTTGCTAGACCTATAATCAGAAGATATGGTCACATCCTACTCCTCTTCACCCTGTGGTCTCTGTTGGTCCCTTTGAGAAATGGGGCATCGATTTCATGACATGTCACCCTCACTCGACTGAGGGGCATGGATACATTATCGTAGCCGTCGATTACTTTACGGAATGGACCAAGGCGATGCTGACATTTGACAACATTGGAAAGACCGCAACATTATTCATTTTTAATCAGATCATAGCTCATTTTGGTTTTCCCCAAGCTATTGTCACTAATCACGGTAGCCACTTTAGAAACTTCATGATGTCTGAACTTACTGAAAAGCTGGGTCTTCGCCATGATAAATCAATGCCCTATTACCCACAAGCCAACGGCCAGGTCGAAGCAATTAACAAAGTTCTCATAACTATGCTCCGATGAATGATAGGGATTCACAAAACAAATTGGCACACAATGTTGTTTCCAGCATTGTGGGCTTACCGGACATCCATCAAGTCTGCTACTGGGTTTACACCTTTCCGGTTAGTCTATGGTTTGGAATCCATTCTCCCAATTGAATGCGAGATACCCTCTTTAAAACTACCTGTTGAACTCCTACCAAACACTTCTGCCGAGGAAGAACGTCTACTGTATCTTATGCAATTAGACGAAACTCGACGTGATGCTACCCTAGTCATAGAAGCTCAGAAAAAACGTGTCAAGACCCAATACGACAAACATGGCAAGCCTCATGTTTTCTCCAAATGAGATCTCGTTCTCGTCTATGAACAAGATCGAGATATGCTAGGAGCTGGAAAATTCAAAGCCATGTGGTGAGGTCCTTATATCGTTCGACGAGTTTTGGAAAAATGAGCTTATGAGTTAGTAGATTACGATGGTATCCCTTTGAGTGAACCCGGGAATGGGTTGTACTTGAAGAAGTACTATGCATAAAATCATTTGTGCACGAGTACTTGTATTTTTATTGTATCATACTTCTTGTGTGTTACTATAGTTTGCTTTTGTCGTTATCTAGTCTCTGCCCTTATGTGACGTTGTGTTTGATTTCCAGATTTTGGAGTCTTCGCTACCCTATATTGGCTTCGCTGATGGCGCTAGACGTAGTACTCAGAACCTTGCTTCTGTTGCATGGGCAATTTACGCCCCTACAAACGAACTTGTATCCTTACGAGGTGTGTGTCTCGGCCATGCGACCAATAATATTGCAGAGTATAGCACCGTTATTGAATTATTGGTTGATGCTATCTCACTCGGAATGCGTCATTTGGTTGTGCGAATAGATTCACAGCTTGTAGTACTACAGTTAAGTAATGTCTATACTATTCGAAGTCCTACTTTGTTACGGGTCTATTTGCGAATTCACCTCTTGGAATGTTATTTTTATTATATTGAATATCAACGTATTCCTAGATGTCTAAATACATTAACTGATGCATTGGCTAACTATGTATTAGACAAACATTTGGATCATTTATAAATCAATCACATCAATTTTCATAACACATGATAAACCGATCAAAGCCATCTGTATATATAACGATCAAAAGAGTTTTTTACAAAAAAAAGTTTTGTCCAAAGACCAAAATGTCAAAAACTGAAGCTCATAGCTTCTACAAAGTGACATCATGGATGACGTTCACGGTAACACACGACTGCCCGGGCAACCCTATGAATCAGTTGACCTATGGACTCTGACACTCCTACTGTGTGACGCTGATAACGTCATGGAACCTCTCCAAGAGGCATGTCTGGAATATCTGATGTCAAACCCTCTAGGTTTTGTTCCACTGCTTGATAATCCTCGACGTCCCATTGTGGCACTGGTGCTACCTCTCCTCGCCGCTGAATGGTAGAAGTACCAAGAGGTTGGTAAGCTCCCACATATATGTCATCAACAACGGATTTTTTTTTTAGTCTTTGGACGAACATATAAAAAACATTTGCAGATGATAAAAATTCACAAAAAATATTTAAAAAGAAAACAAATGTGCACTTCTTACCAAGTTCCCCCCACTGAGCATCCTCCGACAGGACTAAGTCTAGATCTCCTCGGAAATCCAACCCGTCATAAGCATATTCGTCGACCATCAACATCTGTGGTCACAACCAGTGGAAGAAAGTATCATCATACTTGATAATTGGTCCAGCTACATGCCGGGCCATCAACTGACACCATCTCAACATTCTTGGATCAGTGGGAGCTGGAAAATTCCACTCAACCTGCAGTCTTAGTAATGGAACCCTCTCAAGAAAGAAGGACACCAATAAAGATCCGTACCTAAATTTCTTCAAGTTGCCTCGTCTTCTTTTGGTCAACTGCCTTTTCATGCTACAAAGCACTGCATATACCTAGTTAAAAACTTGAGGTTCAATACACTCTATAGCATACTGAAAGTAACTCTGGAGCGCCATGTGAGGAGAGGATCTGTCGGCCATACATGCAATGGTGAATAAAATAGTGCAGAGGGTCAAATCCCGCAATCCCCAAATAGCTACTTTCCCTTTCTTCCTCTCTGCCTTAGGAACACAGTGTAAGTGGCAGTAGTCACTCATGGGCAACCCACCACCTCTCCTACCAGTCAGGCTCACATGGTAACCACGCCGTGACAGTCCAGTCAAGAAGTAAATGTCCTCAATATCTAAGGATAATGTGTGGACCCCTACATGAAATACCTGCTGATCGATATCCCACATATGCACAAGGTACTCTAATAACCTGACTTGGGCCCTCATGCCCAGGATACGAAAGTACTTCAGAAGACCATAGTTTCTCAAAGCGACAATGGTGGGCGGATGATTTCCAGCAATGGAATTATCTTCTTCATGCTCCCTTTTGCGCCATTCCAAAACCATTTTGATGGCCAATTACCTGCATAAGAAGCACAAAAATAAGATTAATAACTCTACTCACAAATTGGTTTTCTTTCACTAAGAAAAACTCTAAAAAAAAATCATGCTTTGAGGTTCTCGCAGGTTCCCTTTAGGCACAGTGCAAGAACCTCGCAGGCTGTTGTGGGATCACCTTCGAGAATGACCCATTCTCGCAGGTCCCGTGTATCCCACCTACGAGAATGGCTGAGTGCAAGTATGGCTCACAAAACCAACTCAAAAATGAGTTTTTACCATGAAAATGCAAAATAAAACCATGAAAGAGTAGAGGACAAAGAGCCTACCTCACTGTCGTTGATGGCTCGTCGAATGGATGCTTGTAACTCCCGCAATCTGACGCCGAATTTCGAGGGTAAAAGAGGGGTTTTGGGGCTCAAATAGTGGTAAAATGAAAATGATATGGTAAAAAGAGTTTTACTTCTTTATATTTACTTTTACCATGTTATTTGGTTTTTTATAATTATTTATTTATTAAACCCTAATCCCTAATTCCCTTTTGAGTGTAACTTTTGCAGGTGTAACGACTACGATGTTCATGTACAAAGATGCAGACATATTTTTTCTGTCATCGCATGTTTTGATTGTTTTTTATTATTTTTGTATAAAACCTCGAGCTTGGTCTTTGTCCATTCTCACGCTCGAAAATACATGAGAACGCGATCGATCATACTTTTATCACTTTTTCGGGCTCAACAAGGTTATACGAAAAAGGAACCCCCTTGGAGTCCTCTTTAATCTCTTTTCAAACTCTCCAAACATGAAAAGATAGCCAAGCGACCCTGCTATTTTCACGCTCGATAAAGTATCTGAAGAAAGCATCTGGTGAGTGATAATTTATGCCTTTTTTGGTATCATCAGACTATTTTACGAAAAAGGAACTGAGAGAGTTCTCTTTTAAGTGTTTTTCAAGACTCTATAATCATGAAAAACCTTCAAGTTTTCTATCTCTGGACTTGTCAAACAAACATTGACAGACCCATAATGGGATTGAACCACTCCTTCCTAGGGTTCGTTAAACATACTCCGAAGGACTTATCCGAAGGATAAGCTTATATCAACAGGAATATGTTATCTTCCTCAAGATTGCGTAAAAATAAAGAGGTACTCGCCAGAAATGGTGGGGGAAAATTTGGGAAAGGGATATCTTTTCATCTTCATATTGATTGGAAATAAGTGTCTCTCTTGAACATGACACCCCCTATTCATTATATTTGAAGTTGGTTTGGGAAATCCATTCGTCTCTCATTCGATTTTCTACAAGGTCATACCCTATGTCATCTTTGAGTAATTGATGCCAAATCATTAGTCGTGTTGTTCATATGTTCAAGAGAAGTCCATCTGAAACCTCTATTGAGTCGGCCATCTGCAGTTGTCCATTCTCTCTATGTCGGACTTCCCTATGTCCAGTCCAACTTACATCATACTCTGTTTCATCTCCAAATTTTGTTACTCATTTCGTGTCATTGATGGGGGATACATCAAGGCCCTCCGGTGACGAGTTTTGTTCTGTCGACTTCAGCTCATTATTCGGAATCAAGACTTAGAAATTTTTGGTACCTTGGAACTTGCATGCCTCAATGGTAGGTTTCCTTGCTTTTGACAGTGGGTTTACATCATTGACCCCTGATCGAAAGATTTTGTCAGATGTTCAACCTCAACTCATTCATTCACACTCGATGGATTGTACTAGTGTACCTTGGGAGTCATTGACATTAATGGTGATTTCCCTCGCACTTGTTAACGGTTTCATCAATGACTGGTAATCAAGTGGTTTCTACCATGTTTGACTTCAGCACATGTAATCACATGGTTAGATTCGTACTTTTGGGTGACGAAATTGAAGACCCTGGATATCATCTCTTTGTCCAGGTTGTGATGGAGTATGTATGATTTGCGACACATAGATCCACTTTGTATGTCTCGTGGCTATGTCATCTTAATTTGAATTTTCTCACATAGATCCATAGTGTATTCCTGGTGGCTATGCTATATTTTGACAGCATGGATCCAAAGTGTATGATTGGTGGCCATGACCTATGTCTACAATGTCATCCGTCTATGATCAAAGTATGGGAATGCCTACCTCAGAATTAATATATATGATATTCTGCAGATGCTTGGTTGTTCACAGGTTTCCGATTAGGTGTGCTCTTGGTCTCCGACACACACATGCAGTTTACAAAGTCTTTCGGTTGTCACTAGTTCCACCCTCATACTTTGGAGGGCATTCTGTTACCCATGATTTTGGTCATCATGATGGTGTATTGATGATGGTGTACTCAGGCTCCTCTTAAGAACTTTCTCCTGAGAAAAATGACATTCATCTCTTCCCAGAAAACTTACCTTTGAAGAGAGTTTGTAGGTTGCTAATATACCAGGGTGCGAGAATGACCCATTCTCGCAGGCTGCCTTAAGATAGGGTGCGAACTTCTCGCACTATGCAACATAGCTAGGGTGTGAACCTTCTCTAAAGCTTGGAAAAAGGTGAATTCTCGATGGTTCTAGAAGGGAATCTTTTAGAAGAATGGGTTGGCATTTGAATGGTTATCCTTGTACTGGATTCCCTGATATTGTGGGATCATTCTTATCAAAGTAACCATCTTATTCTCTCCTATATATTGATGGAATTCTTATGGAAAAGGTTAAGCAAGATTCATTGGAGAATTAGTGAAAGAATTGTGTGAAGGACTTAGCTTGAACAGGAGCTTGGAGACTCTAGCAAGTCTATCAAGAGGATTTGATCTTCTTCATGCAAGGATTGAGAAAGTGTGTGTATTGGAGACAAGAGCCATCGAAATTAAGCTTGGGACATCAAGGCAATTAGGTTTTGATCTTCTACTTTCAATTAATATGATACAGTGGCATGTCCCTTTCCCATAAAGTCATTCTCACTTTATTGTGTAATTCCTTGATCATTTTTTTTTGTTTGTTAATTTGTGCAGGACCTGCGATTAACCTGTGGCTTGAGAAACCGCGACTCAGGGGCATCTAAGCCGTCAAAATCACCCGGGGATCGCACCCGGCCTGAGCCACACCAACCCTTAGCATGGTTGGATTTTTTGTCCCCGCAGGTTTCGAACCGGTGACTTTAACATCACAGAGTGGCTTAACAACACACTCTGTCACCGACTGTCCTACACCTCGGGGACTGTAATTCCTTGATCATACACATCAGTTGACAGTTGAATATATTTTTCTATCTTCACTTTGGTTGGTTTGTGTTGTCTTGGTATTGACCTCATGAGAGCACCAGAGTGAAGTGGGAGCAACAGAGACCCTAGGAAGTGATACACAGGTATGTTACTTGTTCCTTCCTACTAGCTAATTCAATGGTCAAAACTTAGGGAAAGAGTCATGTCCTGTCCTATTTTGTTCTAGATCCAGGTGGATCTAGGGAGATCTGTTAGTGTTCTCACCTACCGATTAGTCCGATAACAACAGACATAGTTGCGAAAGTCAATGCTTGATGATTCTTGCTGGTGACATCAAGTTTGTACAGACTTCCAAATCTAACTCCTGAGGAAACAATCTGTAATGATCCTGGAAGTTCTTCACTACACAATGTGTCTTGAAGAATTTGACTTTCAAATTATGATATGTAATTGTGGACACGAAAAACAAGTTTTTCTTTACCCTAGGGACATACACAACATTGTGAATGTGTCTAATAGTTCCATTCGACAATGTTACTAGAATATCTACATATCCCTTGATTTGATAAGAATGATCATCTCCAAGATAAATATGGGAACCATTATGTGTTTATTTAAAGTTTATATACCAATTCTTATTACATGTCATGTGAAATGAAGCTCCAGAATCAACAAACCTTGCGTCAACATCATCAATTTTAGCGGACAATGCAACATTAGACACAAATAATTTGAGGTCTTTTGAATCAAAATTTGAGTTTTCTTCTGCAAAATGTCCTGAATGTTTTATATTTTTATGCCTAGCCTCATCATTTTTCTTCTTATAACATTATTTGGCAAGATGCCTAATCCTACCACAATAGAAACAATTAGGTTCATTTCTATTAGATGGCATACCTTGATTTGGATTGGGAAATGAATTCCTCTGAGATGAACTTCCTCCTCTATTTCCTTCTCCTAGTTTCCCTTTAGGGAATCTTTTATTTGTCCATAGTGCTAAGTATGAATTCCAAGGATTCAAATTCGGCTTCAAATCTATGCGCCTCTCTTCTTCTTGCAACAATATACCTGTCAATTCCTCAAAGGTAGGAGGTTTCTCTCTTGTTTCAAGGCATTTTATAAGCATTTGATAGTCCTCTAGAATTCCATTTAGGACAATTGTGACAAGATCAATGTTTGACACTTTTTCTCCTATATCTCCCAATTTATCTTTCATGTCTTTAATTTTCTCAAGAAAAGTAATAAAATACTCATTTATATCCATTTTAATACTTAGAATTTACTCTTCAGAAAAGGAATATGATTTGTATTATTAGTGTCATACAAACCTTTAAGTGTTTTCCAAGTTTCTTTAGAAGTCTTAGAATATCTAATGTGAGGAATTATATTATCCTTTATAGACATTCATAATAATACCTTGGTTTTGTTCTCTTGCTTAGCCCAATCTTGGATTGTTTCTGATGTCCCTCCTGCAGATGCATCGTGTCATGCTTCATCTCCTTTCATCATCATCCATACACCATAACCCTCCATCAAGGTCTGTATTTTGAATTTCCAATTGACAAAATTCGATCCATCAAATTTATTGGCTTCATTGAGATAAGTTTCAGCAAGTGGATTCTCCATCCTTTCAAACTACTTCACGTAGAAAACTCACACCTGGTTTTCTTTCAAAAAATTGTCCACACAACAATTTTGTAATATTCCAGATATAAAAAGCATGCATAATAGAAATAAAATGCTAAAACTGGCAAATGAACAACAGTATAACCAGAATAACACCACAATAATACTGAAATGATAACAAAATAAGACCAGAAAATCACTCTGATTACTGAGAGCAATGTTCACGGGCCTCTTCGAGGGGGAAACCTCTAGTCGAGAAGAGCTCTATTACAATAATATCCAAGCTAGGTTTCTCATAACCTCGACTCCTATTTATACTAAATATGTCTATCAAGAGAACCATCTAGAGGAAGATCCTTCTAGAAGAAAAAGTTTCTATTAGGTCTTCTTACATTCGATTTATTCTACCTTATTGCAAGGCCTTATTAATATTGACCTTTATTACATCGGAATACATTCTTCTACCTATGTAAGGGGTTAGGTCCCTAACATGTCCGCCCCCTTAAAAACAACCTTGTCCTCAAGGCTTGAGATGTGGAAATTACTGCAGAATGGTAGTTGGTTCCCATGTGGGATCTATTGCAGTTGTATCTTTCCATTAGACTAACACTTCGTTGATGGTTCACTAAGGCAGATGATTCTCACACTGGTCCAAAAATGCTTTTGGCTGTAGCCAAATGTAGCCTTCTTCGTCCAACTCGGGAAGGTTGGTTTGAGTTTGGCACTTAGTTCCAATCACCTTCTTCAAGCATGAAACAAGAAAAACATGATGTAGCTTAGAATGATTGGGAAAAGCTAACTCATAGGCCACCTATCCAACATGCTTGAGAACTACCTAAGGACAATAAAATTTGGGTGCCAGCTTCTGACAATGGTCGGCCTTGAGAGAATTTTGCTTGTAAGGTTGGAGTCGAAGAAACACTTGATCCCCTTTTGCAAATTGACATTCAGAGCGACCTTGATCTACTTGTTGGTTCATGCAATTATGAGCCATGACCAAATTCTCTTTGAGGGTATAGAGAATAGCCTCTCGAACTRTAAATGTTTGGTCAACTGTGTGGACCTTCAAGACACCTGGTAAATATGAGAGAACTAAAGGTGTTTTTTGTCTATAGACCGCTTCAAAAGGAGTCATACGTGTAGTTGTATGGTATGAAGTGTTGTACCACCATTAAGCTAGGGGTAACCATTGAGCCCACTGATTTTTCTTTTTCGATGCAAAACACCTCAGATATGTTTCCAAACACTTATTGACAACTTCAGTTTGACCATCCGTCTAGGGATGATAAGATGTGTTGAGATGCATATGGGTGCCTTGTAGCTTGAATAGTTCTTGCCAAAAATTTCTAGTGAAAGTTGGGTCATGATCAGAAACAATAGAATGTGGCATGCCATGAAGCTTGAAGACCTGATCCATGAAAAGATGATCCACTGTGGATGTTGTAAATGGGTGTTGAAGAAAACAAAAATGAGCATACCTGGAAAGGTGATCAATTACCACCATGATGACGAATTTATTACTTGATTTAGGTAAGCCTGTAATAAAATCCATAGAGATATCCCTCCAAATAGCAGGTAGAATTGGAAGCGGTTGCAACGTGCTCAGAGAATTGACTGTTTCTCCCTTGTTGCATTGACACACATCAGATTCGTCCAGGAAATTACGAACACCTTGTTTCATACCATCCCAAAAAAAAGAACGTTTGACCCTGTCATATATTTTGGTAAACCCAGAGTGCCCAACTATGGGTGTAGCATGAAGCTCTGAAAGCACCATGGATTTAAGTTTTGATTGTTTACTTAAATACAAATGAAATTTTTATCGAAGCCCATCATGGAGCCATGAGTATCCTCAGGAAACTAGAGAATTGGACTGCAATTGTTGTATTAGATGTGAACTTTTGGGATCATGTAGCCATTTTTCGCGAATGGCTTGGAGCCAATCTGGTACAATGAAGGAGAGAGAAAAAAGGGAGCCTTCATCTTCATATTTTCAAGAAAGTGGATCGGCCACCACATTGTCTTTTCCTTTCTTGTAAATGATCTCATAATCATATCCAAATATCTTAGTCACCCATTTTTGCTGCTCTGCGGAGGAAATGCGTTGTTCCATAAAATACTTGAGGCTTTGATGGTATGTCTTAATTTGGAAGCATTTCCCCAATAGACAAGGGCACCATGAATCAACGACATGAAAAATAGCCAACATTTCCTTTTCATAGATTGGTTTGCCCAAATTTCATTCAGACAATTGTTTGTTGGTAAAGGCCAAAGGCCAACCCTTTTGCATAAGAACAACGCCAATACCTTTCCCTGAAGCATCACATTCCAGAACAAAGGTCTTTGTGAAATCAGGAAGGGCTAGGACTGGAGTGGTTCACATGGCCATCTTCAAGGTTTGAAAAGCCTAAGCAGCTGATGGGGTCCAAGTGAAAGAATTCTTTTTAAGGAGTGTCGTGAGAGGTGTCACAATCTTTCCATAATTCTTAACAAACTTGCGATAATAACCTGTTAGGCCCAGAAATCCTTGCAATATTTTGAGAGTATTGGGGTGAGGCCAATATTTCATAGCTTCAATATTTTTAGGATCCACCTTGACGTTGTTCTTGCCAACAATATGGCTCAATTACTCGATTTCTAAGGCGCCAAAATAACATTTAGATTTTTTCAGGAAAAGTTGGTGTTGAGAGAGTAGATGGAGAACTCGGTCCACATGAGAAAGGTGGTCTGTCTAGGTTTTGCTATAGATGAGGATATCATCAAAGAAAAATAAGACAAAATGACAGAAAAAGGGGTGAAATACATGATTTATGAGGCTTTGGAAGGTGGAGGGGGCATTACACGAGCCAAAGGGCATGACCGAAAAATCATAGTGGCCCTCATGAGTTCTAAAGGCAGTCTTAGGAATGTCTACCTCTTTCATACGGATCTGGTGGTAGCCAGAATGAAGATCAAATTTAGTAAAGAACTGGGTGCCACTCAATTCATCCAAGAGGTCATTAATGACAGGAATGAGAAATTTGTCTTTAATGGTGAGTTTGTTGAGGGCATGAAAGTTAGGACACATGTGCTAAGAACCTTCTTTCTTCAGGACCATGACCATAGGAGAAGAGTAGGGGTTTGTACTAGGGCAGATAACGCCTACGTTGAGAAGTTCTTGAACCATTTTCTCAATTTCATTTTTCTGGGAAAAGGCATGATGATAGGGACAGATATTGGGAGGGAGGCTTCCTAGTATAAGGGGAATGGAATGATCATGAACACCACAGGAAGGAGGAATTCCCTAGGGAGTGGAAAAGACCACTTGATGTTTAGTGAGGATGGATTGGAGGTCTTGCGGCACCGAAGGTGTCTCAATTTCCTCGATGGCATGGATTTGGGAAATAACGACAGCATGACCTTTTTTTAGCAACTTTTCCATGCGATGGGAATTAATGATCTCTAGTGAACCAACGGTGATGCCTTGGAACTTATATTTTTGGCCCTCCTGGTCGAATTGTATGGTTAATTCCTTGAAATCCATGAGAATGGGACCCAAAGTCCTGAGCTAGTCTACACCCAAAATAATGTCATAACCACCCATGTCGATAGCAAACATATGATATTTCAGGTGGTAGTCACCAATTTGGAGATGCTCATTTTCACAACGCCCTTCACATTTCATGGAGTTGCCATTGGCAATCATGATTTGGAAATTATTGACTGCATGGATATAACAATGAGTTTCTTGGGCAATGCGGTGATGAATAACATTATGGGTGTTACCACTATCAACTAGAATGATGACCTTCCTGTGCTTGATGTAACCAATTAGCTTGAGGGTTTGTGAAGCATAGAAACCAATGAGATTTAGGGAAATGACCAGTTCTACTTCGAGAGGGTCTGAGGGAGGGGTTATGTCCGTGGTTTCAGGTGACTTAGACAGAAGAGGAGTTTCAACATCCTCTTCCAAAACATCCTCCAAGATGGCCATAAAAATATTTTTTTCCTTATTCTTGTGGCCCGCAAAATATTTGTCATCACAATTATAAAGAGAACACCATACCAAAGTTTGGCCAAGTCATCTGTAATGTTGTATAAAGAGAAATATTGTTCCATTTGGCTTACCCAACTAGTGAGATCTGAGCCATCAAATTTGGTCACATCCACCTATGGAAGGGGTAGGTCACGCTCAAACTGATGGGGTTGAAAATTATGGGAATGAGAGGAAGTTTAAGCTTTGATATGTGGGGATGGGTTAGATAAAGGGTTATCTGCAGGGATATGCAGCTTGGTGCAGATCATCGAAATGACATATTTAAGATGGGTAGTCATGTCTTGTTTGAGTTCTTCGATTGAGGCAATGATGGAGGACTGCATGGTTGTTTTGATGGCGACAACATTGGCACTAAGATGTTTCACTTCTTGTTGGGTCTCTATGAAATTAGATTGCAAGGCATTGAAGCGAGCTTCAAAGTCTTGGCTACGGGTATGGGCCATGATAACGAGGGAGTCAAAACGGGGTGAGTGGGGTCAAAAATTTTGCAGAAAAATGACATGTATGAATGTGATAAGGGAGAAGAGATAAATCCAATGGAATACGTCTGAAATAATGGTGCGAAAATTTTACACCTGCGGAGTTATACTCCGGTCTGAAGAATACTACAGTGATGAAATGACCAAATGCTTAACCAGGAAGAAATGTGTAGTGATTTGGCAACCCGAACTCAATTGTGTGGAAATAGATCTTGTCTGTTTTAATTTTTTTGTTTCCATCCCCAAGGGTTAGGTATTCAAGGGTTCTATAGACAAGGGTTTTCCCTGTGCTATAGCTCTCTGATATACGTGCGGGGTCCAACAGTAGTACTTGTACCAATATCTCAAGGAACTAACTAAGGAGGCTAGATCATGCCCTTAGCCATACTACCTGACTACCCAGGTACTAGAGAGTATCTTCCAGAGTGTTGTTCTCGGTGGCACTATAGTAGTGAGGCAGTCGATTGGTTTACCTAAAGAGGGCTTCAAGAAATCTAGGTCGATCCATACATAGGTGTTGTCTGATGCGCTACCACTCGAAGGGGTACCAACAGGGGTTACAAGGGTGGCGAACAAATGTGCGCTTTAGAACCACTTGTATTTCCTATTTGTATGAATCCCTCAACTGTGGTTTTAAACGCGTAACGACATATCTCTGTGCCTCAAACACGTCGGAATACGTCTCTACCCTGAAAAAAAAAATTAACTCACAATTTTCTGCGAAGGAAAGTGCTTTGATACCAATTGTGATATTCCAGATATAAAAAGTATGCAAAACAGAAATAAAATGCTAGAAATGACACATGAACAACAATATAACCAAAATAATACCACAATAATACTGAAATGATAACAAAATAACACCAGAAAGAGCACTTTGATTACTGAGAGCAATGTTCATGGGCCTCTTCGAGGGGGCAACCTCTAGTCGAGAAGAGCTTTATTAAAATAATATTCAAGCTAGGGTTTTCATACCCTCGACTTCTATTTATATTAAATATATCTATCAAGAGAACCATCTAGAGGAAGATCCTTCTATAAGAGAAAGCTTCTATTAGGTCTTCTTACATTCGATTTATTTTACCTTATTGTAAGGCCTTATTAATATTCACCTTTATTACATCGAAATACATTGTTCTACCTACATAAGGGGTTAGGTCCCTAACAAATTTAGTGAACTAAAAAATAGCAAACAGTAAGCTAGTGGAGCAATTTCTATGATACCAATTGATGTAGGAAAATTTGTTTTTTGTTTAAGAATTGTGGATTGTTTGTCACAGTAAAAGTTTTATTTATGCCTATGGTATGTCTTCAAATCCACGCAAACATACAAAAACTCCAACGCAAATAACTCTTGCAATAAAAAGAAAAGGTTGATGATATTATGGAATAACCGAAGAACCCTTGCGATGAACTCTCTCATTCACTACTCCCTTAGTGTAATTGATGAACTATCTCTTTCACTATGCCCTCAATTTAATCATGAAATAATGGCCACAAATCTATGCAACCATTAAATCTCGTAAGCTATTCGGTTTATTCTTTGATATGCATAGTGGAAATGCTCTATCCTTTGTGGATATTTATAAACGTATTTTGTGACAATATGAAAAACTCTCAGATCTATAAATGAATATTTATAAATGAATTTTGTAACAATATCAAATTTCCAACAACGATACTACCATATAGAATCAATCCCCGGACGATCTTCCTTCTTCTCGATTTACTTGGGCTATCTAAAAATTTTCGAGGTTAAATGTTAAGAAGCATTACTAAAAAAAATTTACGAGTCGCAGCAACGAGAACACGAGGGGACAAAACACAATAATAGACTATGGCATTCACCGGAGTATTTGTGGCTACTGCAAATCGACCTCGCGCCCTAGCATTGCCCACAGCTTCTTGGCGTCCAGTCTTAGAGTGGACGATTATCAATACCTTCTTGATCGTGGCTGGAGAAGAATTCCTCACATGCCGAAATGCTAGAAAATATTTGGAAAGTGTCAGAGAAGGAAAATGTAACGAGCGAAGCGAGAAACGGGGTTCGATCTTCGAACGGATGGATGCGCTCTCTCAACCGGACACAGTTCCATTTCTTCTCTGCAACAATAGAAGATCTCAACAACCCTTTGATACCAATTGAAAAATAAGGAATGAAAGAAACCGGCTTCTCTGGCAACACGTGGAGGCCATCAATACAAAGCCACTTTGCATTTTATTAAATCATTGAGAATTACAATATATATGATATTCGATTTAGACGGTTGAAATCATTAGATGGTTTAAACGAGTAAACAACTAATCTTCATTATTTCTAAGTATTTGTTGCATACATGCAAGTGGATATTAATAGAGCTCTCATACCATTTTAGATAAATAGTGTATCTCTGCACAAGGTCAACACCTTATGCAACCACACACATATATTAAAGATCAACACAGTAGTGTATTAAGTGGTTAATTAGTACACTAATATATTATGTCGAAATAGATTATGCCCTCAATTAATGTAGTCACTTGAGACAATATGTTAGTGAAAAAGGAAATAAAAATTAACTATGAGTTTTTGACAATTGATTATCAAAAAATGACTCTCGAGGCTATTTAAATAGAAATCATGGACCAATTAAGTGTTAAGAAATGAATCAATATAACTATTAGTATAAAAAACAATATAAACTATTGGATCATTTTATATCAATAACATATTGTGAATGTCAGATTACATAATTACAAATACATATTGATGCATCATAACGAACAAGTAAAGAAATACACTTTACTTAAATATACATTAAACCAAGTTAATCTTAACTAACTTCTAAATACCTAAATATCATAATATAAACAACAAATTAAGAAATGAAAAATAAATATCCTAATATAAACAACCAATTAAAAACCTAAACTCATAAAGTTTTTTCTATAAAAAAATATTACAATTTTACTCCTAAGTGCATTTATGATATACCAATCGAGTTATTAACTATATACGTATTTCAAAAGTATCAAATTAATATGAAATGACAAATTAATATTAAATAGAAAATTAGTTTTACACAACCAATATGATTAAATTAATACTAAGTTGATCCATTTTTAACATTAAATCAAGTAAATCAATACCAAGTTCACTTATTTTGAACATGGTTTAGAACAATTTAAACATTAAACTTATATATTTTTAGCATTGATGTTAAAACTCTTTCTCTCTCTCATGTTTACATGTAAAATTTAGGAATAAGTGTGAAATTAATAACATAAAATAGGTATAAAAAACATATTAATCACATAAAATTAGGATTTATCTAAAAACCTCCCTACATTACAATGCAGTATCTTAAACTTGTGTTTAAAGGTTGTACATGCAATCCACTAGCACAATACTATAGCCTACTAAAACCATGGGTCGAGAATCCACCATTCTTGACCTAACGTTGATTTAAAATTCATTGACTCTTTTAATGAGTCAAGTGCAAAGTGATTTCTGGTTAATTATTGATGTTCATATAAAAATAAATTCATGTACCTAGATACATGCTCATGAGTTGTCTAAGAATCCTTTTCACCTACATGGTTCATCAACATATTAGATTCATTCTTAATCATAACTTGGCTCCAATCATCTCACATTTTGAGATTAATTCACACATTCCCCCTTAATCGAAGATTTAACTTCTCTCATTCAAACATCAATCTAGCATTTCGAGCTCTCTACCTATCTAAGTGGTTCATTCCACAATTTGATCCTAAGTCCTCTCTATGCATGAGAGGGATGACTCCATGGGCTACCATGCTACATGTATGTGATAGCAAGGCTTACAACAATACATGTATGTAATAGCAAGGCTTACAACAAACACAAGGAATACAACCTCCCTAAGACTAGGATTTATAGCTTTGACCAATAATCTCTAAGAAACACATATATTTCAATTTAAGTACAATAAGCATTTGAATGTTTTACAACAACTTCAAGATTATCCTCATCATGTGCCCAAAACATATAAGCTAATAGAAAAAACTAGGATCAATACCAATTCTTGTCACCATCACTTATGCTTTGCCTCTCCATTTAATTCTTATGTAACATCACACATAGTTCCATCTTTTGAAAGATCTTCTTCCTTTAGTCTAATTATTGTCCTCCTCAAAACATTATGAAACAAGATGTTCTTTTCCTATACAAGGTGCAAACCCTAATAGTGGCAGCTCCTTCCTTAAAATGGGAGCTCCTTTAGTTGTGTAGTTGTGTGTTTTTTTAGTTGGGTACCTTCGTGTCTTCGGAAATGTAATATGCATTGCATATTACATCTAATATGGCATATTGCATTGGAAATGTAATATGGCATATATGCAATATGTTATAACATATTGCATGCAATATGTTATAACATATTGCATGCAATATGTTATAACATATTGCATGCAATATGTAATAACATATTGCATGCAATATGT
>ML776706.1:2794112-2825587 GCA_009831015.1 Picea engelmannii | reverse complement strand
CACCGATAGATGGGCAGGATCATGGGCCTTTAGATTTTACCAAAACCTCCACCCCGCTTCAGCGCATTTCTGTTAGCTCCACACTCACCCCCCACATCATGCTACGGTAGACCCAAAGAGCCTTACCTTTAAAGGTTCGCTGTTCTTTCCTCCCCCAAGAGATTTCTCGTCTTAAGAGCCCTCCCCCGTTACTCAAGAGTCCTATTTATAAGTACATCTCCGAAGAGATTTCGAGCTCAATATTAAATTTCGGAGAAGCTTCAATTCCTTGTCTGATATGGTGTTATAATTAAAGGTGGAAGACATCTGCTGTGTAAAAAGGGTAAATCCTCCTGCTAATGCCATGTAAAAAACAAACACAAGAGTTCTACTAAACATAAAGTGAGTCCAAAACTCAATTTCTACATTCTATTTATTAATCTTTATTTTTAAATCCTGAACATCATAATCTGAATTCCTAAAAAGCCTGGTCTAAACCCTAAACATCATAATCTGAATTCCTAAAGTCTGGGTAAACCTACCTAGATTGAGGTACAAGCTCTTACTACAAAAGGAAAAGTAACAAACTACTTAATTATCATATCGACTATATGGGATAAAGAGTGTATATGATATAAAGAGATTTTTTAGTCTCTCTACATACCTATATGATACAAGTATATAATTGATTGGATTGAATCTCTAATATTGGGTTGAATCTCTCAAAAAATATGTACTTCTCTATTTCCTACTACTTTTAAAGCTTCATATTTATCGATATAATACCAACTCTAACAAACTTACGTTTGATACATGTATATAATTGTCTATTTCCTACTACTTTTAAAGCTTCATATTTATCAATATAATACCAACTCTAACAACCGTACGTTTAATACATGTACATAATTGATTGGATTGAATCTCTAATATTGGGTTGAATCTCTCAAAACATATACACATCTCTATTTCCTACTACTTTTAAAGCTTCATATTTATCAATATAATATCAAGTCTAACAACCATAAATTTCTCCTTAGACTAATAAGACTATTTTTTTTTTTAATATTTGATCACCTCGATACACTTTGAAAACCCACATATTAGGTATTTCAACACAAAGAACCAGCGAGGAATATTGCTCCTCTCATCTCATGCGCAGGTTCAAAGAGACCAGGGAACTTCCTTTGTAGATTTACTTTAGATAGCATATAGATATTTTATTTTAGATTAGATAGATAGAAAAGATACAAAGAGACATGCGAACAGGAATAGTAGGATTAGTCTTCTTATTATTTTAGTATCACTTGGAATAAGAAATAGCTACTTTGTTTATATTAGTTAATCACTAAGTAGCTAAGGTATCATTATAATAATTAGGAGTTAAGATAATATCGGTTTCTTTTTTAGTATATGCTGTTGTAGGAATTTATTATAGGTAGGAAAGTTTTGAATAAAGAAAGTATCATTTGGATTACATACAATTTACTCTTGACTCGTGAAGAAAGATAGCTATGGATGCCTTAGTAGGATCGGTGAGTAGTTAAGGTATCATTATAATAATTAGGAGTTAAGATAGTTATTGCTTTCTTTTTTAGCATATGTGGTTGTAGTAATCTATTATAAGTAGGAAAGTTTGAGATAAATAAAGTATCATTTGGATTGCATATGATTTACTCTTGATTCATGAAAAGATAGTTATAGAAGCTTTAGTAAGAGATTATAATTTAATAATATTAGGAGATTATAACTTAATAATATTACAAATAATTATACTCCTTTTACTATTAAGAGATTAAACTCCTTAAAGTTCATAGGCAACAATAACTAGAAACTACATACATAGGAATCAATATCCTTCTTACTTATACTCCTTTTACTATCGAGGGATTAAGCTCCTTGGAGTTCATAGGCAACTAAAACTAGAAGCTACATACATAGGAATTATCATCCTTCTTTTATTATTGGTATCAAAGGACAACTTAAGAGAGGAACTTTGAAAGGATGAACATTCTTTTTATTATTGGTATTAAAGGACAACTTTCCTTGGAGTTCATAGGCAACTAAAACTAGAAGCTACATACATAGGAATTATCATCCTTCTTTTATTATTGGTATCAAAGGACAACTTAAGAGAGGAACTTTGAAAGGATGAACATTCTTTTTATTATTGGTATTAAAGGACAACTTAAGAGAGGAACTTTGAAACGATGAACATTCTTTTTATTATTGGTATTAAAGGATAACTTAAGAGAGGAGCTTTGAAAAGATGAACAATGCTTTATTTACATACTAGTTTTTTATTATTGGTATTAAAGGACAACTTAAGACATGAGCTTTGAAACGATGAACCGTGCTTTATTTATATATTGGTCTTCGAGAAGAGGAAGAGTTAGCTGAAAACGATATTAAAGAGCTTTCTATTATTATCGAGGGATTAAGCTCCTTTTACTATGGATTAAGCTCCTTGGAGTTCATAGGCAACTAGAAGCTACATACATAGGAATTATCATCCTTCTTTTATTATTGGTATTAAAGGACAACTTAAGAGAGGAACTTTGAAACGATGAACATTCAGAAAGGAACTTTGAAACGACGAACATTCTTTTTATTATTGGTATTAAAGGACAACTTAAGAGAGGAGCTTTGAAAAGATGAACAATGCTTTATTTACATACTAGTTTTTTATTATTGGTATTAAAGGACAACTTAAGACATGAGCTTTGAAACGATGAACCATGCTTTATTTATATATTGGTCTTCGAGAAGAGGAAGAGTTAGTTGAAAACGATATTAAAGAGCTTTCTATTATTGGTATTAAAGGACAACTTAAGACATGAGCTTTGAAAAGATGAACTATGCTTTATTTATATATTGGTCTTCGAGAGGAGGATTATTGATATTAGGATTATTGATATTAAAGGACAACTTAAGACCTGATCTTTGAAAAGATGAACCATGCTTTATTTATATATTGGTCTTCGAGAAGAGGAAAAGTTAGTTGAAAAAGATATTAAAGTATGGAGAAGCTGTTTAGAATAGTTTATACGAAAAAATAAATTATAGTTGAGATAGATACAAGCAACTGAGAAACCACCTTTCTTTGACACCCTTAACCTTCTATTTTAGAGGACTTTTATACCACTTTTTATCACCACGGAACCAACGGCCCACAACAAAGAGGAGATATGAGATTCCATATCCTTATTTATATATCTAGCATTGTCACATTCACCCCCAAAGAAGCCACAAACAAGAAAGTAAAGGTTATGTTTTATTTTGTAGTATTCTTAGCTAATATGAATTTTAAGGAACTAAACCCAAAGAAAATCAGATCAGGTTGGTCGCTACCCTCCTTTCCTCTAGTTTCTCCTCAGCCTTGGTTTACATTTGGGTTTTGTTGTGATGAAGGTGAGGATCTTTGGATATGTAAAATTTGGATGTATGATGCGTTGGATTAGGATTTAGAAATTACATAGAAGATAGAGTGAGAATTAAGATTGTATAAGTGAACGCATAGAAAGTCTTTTCTTTTAATAACAAGGAAAAAAACAAAGCCTATAACTCTTATAGAACTCACTAAGCTATAACTATAGGCTTTGAAACAACTTATTACTATACTATCGAGAAATAGATGCTTTAACTCTTACTAACTCAGCTTTGAACTAAAAGCCAACTAAGCTCGACAACACTTTAGCTTTAACTAGTAAGGGACTAGAAGACAAATACTCCTAACGAAAGGAATAGACTTTTACTAATCCTTACTTTGCTCGCTCAATACAACTATATGCTTTAGGTACAAGAACAACTAAAATAGAGAAAGACAAATAAGATGATATATTTAGATTTGTATATGTGATGTGGAATTAATAATTGCTTTTATTAATCTTGTTATCATACAATAAGAATTGTTATTCCTGTTAGTTAGATATTTGATATCTTTCGGTATGAAAAGGAATACAGGACTAAAAATCCGATACTCGAGACAAAGGAACCTATAACTATGAAAAGTTGCAGCTCTCAGATTTAGCTAGTTTAGCTCCTGATGTTCTTTCGGTTAAGAATAGATCCTACCTATATTTTTTTGGAGTCTAGTATTTCTCGTTATAAAGAAATAGAATCTCAAGAATTGTCCTTTTATTGTGTTGTATAGTGATATAGATTGTCCATGGTCATAAGTGATAGCCCATTTCATTTAGGTACTACTGATATGATGGAACTTACCTACCCTACTCTGTTACAATGGAGGAGCTTTCCACCATTTGGAGGAGTAACAAACTTTGCAACTTGAATATTCTTTATTATACTATACCAATTACCCTTTGAAACATGAGACCAAGAAACCAACTGCTCAATCATAGAATCTATTTTACTAGCTTACGAACCCATTGAAGATCTTTCTTGAAACAAGCATTCAATCTAGTCATCAAGTGGAGATGGAAAGTGGGTGGAGTCTTAGTTACAAGAGAAAGTGTAGTCTTTATACAAGTTACGAGTGGATGGAGTTCAGTACAGTATGAAGTGGTAACTGGTTGTGTATCTTGGGAAGTGTGAACTAGTGGTATTGGTTGGATACCAAGTCAAGGGAACCGTAGGTTAAGTCATCAAGTTCAGTAAGGATAGATTTGTGGTTCATATAGTTTTTCACTTGCTTACTCCTCGAACAAGAACCAAGACCAAAAGAGGATAACATTTTATTTGTTGACTAGTGTTACTGCATGTGATCCTCCGATGTTCTGAGCTACATGTTGGTTATTTCATATTTTTCATCCATTAGAACTCAGAAGAAATAGATCTATTATTAATTTATCATGCCAACTAATCACACTAGGAATCATATTTGAAGAAATGGATCTATTATTAGTCCATCATGCTAACTAATCACACTACGAATCATGGCTACTGAGATCTGATATTCTTATTTCATCACATGGCTACTCATTACACTTCGAATCATTCCTACTCAGATCACTAGGATTCATTATGCATGGTTATGCCGATTCAAAACACGTAGATTCATTTTTTTTATAAAAACTAAACATTAACAATTAGTTATGATTATTACAACTAAACATTATCAAGTTTAACATAACTTCACATTTACTATCGTTCAAGTCTTTATTACTCTCTATATAATGTTACTATTATAATATATATAGATAGACCATTTATTATAATAATCAATAATTCAAGGCTTAATATTAATATAGTCTAGAGTTCGAGTTATTATCACATGTTTTTGTGCCACTAAAAAAGAAATTGTCTTCAATCTTTTGATACAATCAAGATACAATCAAGATACATAGTTAATTGGACAAAAACTATGATAATTAGGGTTTTCACATTCAAAAGTTATAATTTCATTAATTTTGGCAATCATAATAGGAAGGGGAAGAATAAATGACCCACTATAAATAAAGAAAATAAATAATGAATAAAATGAAAAAAAAAAGAATCAAATTTACAATGAATTGTGGATAAATTGTTGATTCTAAATCTTGGTAAACCCAAGTAAATTTTCCTCATTTTTTTTTTCTCTTTCCCCACCACCAATGAAATTAAGATAAAGATGAAAAAGTAAGCTGAATAATTCTCAATATGGAATCTCTTTTAGAATAATACCTCTTGGTTGAGACAATATTTGATCTTCTAAATAATATTGACACATATAGTTAAGGGATGGTTGAAACCCTTTCTATTTAAAATTAGTTGCATCGAATCCATTACAAAATAATATGAATAGTTCAATGAAGCTACAAGACCTCCACAGACCAAGTCACCTAATACATCACATAATATAATATTATATTAGTAAAATGAATTTAATTCTTTTAACAACTTTAAAGTTAATCCCACCACACATCCTCCACATTAGGCTCCTACCTATGGACCCCCTGCTTCCACGCAATCCACATTTCCATAACTCTTGTTAATTACATCTTCGGACCAAATATTCTCATAATGATAATCCTTGGATTGTAAATTATCTATCATTGTAGGTAATAGAATTCCACTAACAGTAAAAGTACTATCATGTTTGAGATCACACCCAATCTATAAAAAAAAAATTTAACACGTCTCCCTATGGGAGACTGAGATATTACAACTAGTAGTTGATTTACCAATTCCTCCCTTCACATAAATTTACCAATTCCTCCATTCACATAAACTGCGATTTTCACCCACCAATCCTCCTTTATCTAAATCTAATTATGTTTCTTTTTATTTCAAGGTTCTATATAATCTAATTATTACTTTTTTAAAATAAGACAATAATTGAATCGTAGTAATATTGAATGGCAGTAGTAATAAGAATAGATACTATTGTATTTAGAGTTCAATAACTTTAGGGTGGGGTGTACATAAAGTTAGAAGAGATACGAAGAAACCTTATTACGTTTATCAATAGTTCATGTACTGGTCATGGGTCGGTCCACAGAAGAAGAATCTTCAACGTATATGGGATCTAACCCTTCGTTGTTCCTCGATAGATCAATAGTAGAGAGGTTGGTTGTTAACTAACTCGTCGTAGGTTTTAAATCCTACTTGGTAAGATCAATTTTATTCAAAACCTATTTGATTCAAAATAGGGCTCTCTTTGACCATTAGTAGTAGGTCAAACATTACATGTCCTAGTATGTTTTAGCTTCAAAATTTTGTTTAGATCCTCACCAAATTTACGCAAAAAATTTCCTAACCTTCTCTAGCCTCAATTTCAATCTGGTGTATGTTGTGGAAGATTCTATCTTTCGGTATGAAAAACATCATATTTGCAAAAAGCATTCACTACAGGAAGTTTAGAGCAACATGCAACGAGAAGTTTTAAGTTTCGGTACCAGGGCTCATTCAGTACAACATTGATTCACTACAGGAAATATGCTTATTATTAGAAGAGATGAGGTTGAAATATCAAAACTTGGCCTTTGCCTAGTGGCGAGGGAGCTTATGATGGAGCCCATTGACAACAAGGGTTGTTTACGACTATTCATTGTGTCCTTCTCTATGTTGGAAATCTCATCCAATACGTGAAAGATATGGAGTCCATGTGTTGTGGATCAGGTTATTACCAAGTTCGAGGTTTATCATTCCAGAAAGCTCTTCTTTGGGGTGTCCTTTGTGAGTTACGCTTTCTTGCATTCATTGTTTGTACATAATTGCGAGTATTTTGTTCTCCAACACACTAAAATCCCTCATGCAAGTCCTTGGAAAGGGTGTTATCTACTCTTTGTTGATCAATAATGCCATGTCTTAAAATTTTGACTTCCTCTGGATATTTTTGGGGATTAACTCAACTTATTCTACATTTAAAACTGAATGTGAAATGTTCAATTTATGTGTTGTTATCAATTTTCATGTAGGTAGTCTTAGTTTGACCCTGTAAAATGCGAATCGGCTATCTGCTAAGCCATAAATTTGCCAGCCTCATGGATTAAAGATTTGGTTCACATTTGGATTTAAGTTAGTTGACTAACAACTTAAAATTAGTTGTACATGACTCTTGGAAATTTTGGCAAGTCCATCATGCTGCAATGTGCAGAAGTGAATGAGGACTAAGAACTATAAGAATAAATAATTGTAGACTTTATTGGAAAAATAGTCCCCTTACCAAGCAGCTTCAAGCTTTTGTTTATTGCTGGTTAAAGGTTAGTGGTTGTTGGTTTTCATCCAGTTACCATTTTTTTGGTGCATTACTAGGACATTCGTTGTTCAAAGCTGGAGCATGGAGTTAGTTGAAATGCCTTGGATTGCATCTTTCTCTCTATCCCATGTACATCTTTACAATTGAATACAAAATATCGAGTTATTGAACTCTGTTGTTTCTAGTGACCTTCCATTAGAGCAATGGATTGATACAAGGTTATCAAGGAATTGGGAGATGACACTTATGGGATTGTGTGGAAGGCGATTAATCGATCAACCAATAAAATTGTTGCCATCAAGAAAATGAAGAGGAATCATTATTCTTGGGAGGAATGTATCAGTCTTATGGAAATAAAGTCTCTTTCCAAAATGAATCATCGTAATATAGCTAAGTTGAAGGAGGTTATGAGAGAGAATTACCACTTATATTTTATTTTCGAGTACATGGAGTGCAACTTTTACCATTAATGAAAGAAACAATTCAAGCGCATCAAATATAGGATCTAGGTCAATTTCATACTGAGACTCCTAGTGATTCAATCAACATCTTCAGCATCATTTGAGCATTCAAGCATGTCTGTGGTAGAATATTAGTAGTCAACTATAAATCCCATATTTCCAGGCATAAAATTAACAATGGTCAAAGGGTCATTTCCAACATTTCAAGGAATGACTATTATATAGGTTAAATTCTCACACATTTTTTTGTGCAAGTGGGGATGAATTTAAAAAATATAAAACATGGGTGTTTTCTAGAACGGACCTAATTAGTTGAAACTGTAGTAGTTTCCTAAAATAAGTAACCGTTTAGGAGATATGGGTGGATTTTTTTTAGATAGAATTTTCAGAGTCTTTTGTTCCCTAGAAAAATTCCTAGTCAACTTCAAATCTGAATCGAACGTAACATATTAGCATTGGAGATCCATATTTCCAGCAGGTAATTAAGGTATTCAAAAATTATAAAAGGAATGATCGAAGACTAAGAGGGGGAAGGAATCATGGATGGAATAATTAGATTAGGATCTAAGCACGGACGGTGTGCATTTTAAAAATCCCAAAGGGCAATTTTATTTTGTAAATTTCTCATTCTCATAGATTTTTGGGAAATTTGTTATCAGTCAGTCATTTTCTTTTGATTCCTACATCTCTTTATCTACTCATTTGAATGAAATATTAAATGTTGAGATTCAATAATTGTTAATGATTTATAGATTCTTCTGGAATGAATCTTCATTGCATTTTCCTATGATTTATGAAGTGTTTTTATTCATTCTCAAAAAGGATTATGTTTGTTGAATAATCCAACTTATGAATATATGAAGATTGATCTAGAATATGTCAATTTATAGTTCATACTTGTTATTATTTTATTCTTCCTTTCATAATGTTAATCAACTTTGTGTGATACTTAGTTTAAATGCCTCTGATCCATAAGGTGTTGACAAAATGAGTCTGTGACTAATGGCCTTGATCACTGATAAAATATTACACATGTTAATTCCAATTTTATGCTTGGTATCTTTTTTAACCATGTCCTTCAGTTTACCAGATCGACCAATCAACCAACACATACACAATAATATGTGATAGCTATTCATATTTTGCAGTCAATGACAATCTCTAGCTCTAACATATTTTTTTGTTGTTGTCGGGGAGTAGAGGAACATAGTATCTTTCCTGGGCATATGACAAAGAATAGATCTGATTCTTGACGGTGAACAACGATACACATTGCATACTGACTGCACATGATTCACCTAGAAACTCCATGACTGAAGAATCCATCGACGGCTCCATCGGTTCAAAATGTCAAAATCATATGATAGTCATATGAATGTTGTTTTAGCTCAAAGGTTTGCACCTTTCAATTTTTCAAATGTTTCTGGTTATCAAAATTCGATGCTTCATGTAGATGAATGGAAAGAGTGTCTTCCTAAGTTTAAGGAAGATAAGGATGATAGTCATGCATAGCACTTGGTGGGATTCCATGAACATATGCATTAGATGAATATTCATCAAGAATATGTGTCAATGAAGTTGTTCATGTATACACTTGAAGGAGATGCTCGTGAATGGTATTGGTCTCTTTCTCCTTCTAGCATATATTCCTTGAAAGAGTTCCACACAACATTTAATAAGAGTTGTAAAAGGTATTTTCCAACTAAGTCGATTTTTGGAAATTGTTACGAGGAATTTGAGCATACATTCAAGATGCAAAAGTTTTTTGTTCTGATTGTGAGGATGAAAGAGATATTTATGTTGAAGAAATTGAGGAGGAATCAAATGAATTATTTTCTAGTTTTTCAGTCTACGAGGAAAATTTGCATGATTGTTTTGATGATAAACTCGGTGACAGAAAAATTGTAGATACATTTGACATTATATCATATATTTCGAATAGTTATTGCTATGATGAAATTTCCATTCCAAAATTTTATGATAATCCACCAGTGTATGATGGATATGAGGATGATGAAGAGTAAATGTCTATATCAACACATATGGAAATCTACAGTAGCAAACCTATTTATGACATCTATGTACCATATTTTCAGGAAGGGAGTGAATGGGATGTTGTGGAGTTACCAGATCAATTAACAATGTCTTGTTTAGCAGGAGGTGTTGAGCAGCAATTTTAAGAAACCAATAAGCCTATATTTGATATTCTTGAACCAAAAGTAGAGGAATTCATCGATGAGGAGCAGGTGTGTCTTCATTCCTTCCAGGATTGTATAGCCATTTACATGGATTCTAAATGGAACAATGAATTTTCTGTTTTGACCTTAGTAAGGACATAATTCTAGATTGTAAGTAGGAGATCTAAGATAATTTTTTGTACTTTTTAGTTCCTCTTGTCCTATTGATGACCAGAGATGGAAGCAAGCCTCGGTTAATCGATGATTTACTTGTATGTTTACCTTGGAAATTTTTTTATACCTGAGAAGAGAAGTTGATTTAATTATGTTAGGTGAATGCACATAAAAAAGATCGCTTTTCTGAGCATTTGGTTTTCAGTTTGATCTAGTGAAGGAAAAAAAAACACTAGTGTAGAGGAGTTTATTTTATGTTTGCAAGACAATTGTTGTTTGTAGTGTGTAATTAGAAAGAATGGTTTTAGAGCAAAACCTATTGTAGGGATTAAATGGATGAAGGCACAGGGTCTTCAAGTTGTTGATGCCTCACAGGAAGGACATCATCCCTAGTTATAACCAGTGTTAGCACCAAAATTTACCCTATCAAAATTTATTTTAGATCCTAAATATTTGTGAAAAATTCCCTATCCTTTTGTCACCTCAATTTCAATTTGGTGTATGTTGTGGAAGATCTTCATCTTTTGATTTCAAAATCTACATATTATCAAAATCACTTGCTACAAGAAAATTAAACTTTTGATAGTAAAATGGGTGGATTTTTAGAGGAACTCACTAGGGGAAGTTTTAAGTTTTAGTATTGAGGCTCATTTAGTACAACATTGATTCGCTACAAGAAATCAAATTATTATTAGAAGAGGCGAGGTCAAAATATTCAAACTCGGCATTTTCGTTGTGGTGAGGAAGGTTACGATGGAGCCCATTGAAAACAAGAGTTTTTTATGAGGATTCAGTGCATCCTTCTCTATGTTGCAAAGCTCATCCAATGCATGGACGATACAAAGTCTATGTTTTATGCATCAGTTTATTACAAAGTTCAAGGTTTATCATTCCACAAAGCTCTTCTTTGGATATTTGGTGTCCTTCGTGAGTTACACTTTCCTGCACTCATTGGATGTACATAATTCAAGTATTTTTTTATGCAAACAAATTGGAAGTTCTCATGCAAGTCATTGGAAAGGGTTTTATCTACTCATTGCTAATCAATAATTCCAAGTCTTACAATTTGGGCTTCATTTGGATATTTTTTAGGGGATAAGCTTATTCAACATTTGAAAGTGAATGTGAAGTGTTTAGTTTGTGTGATGTTCTCAATTTGTATATAGGTAGTCTTATTTTAACCATGGGAAATCATAATTGTCCATCTGCTAAGGAGTAAATTTGGTAGCCTCGTGGATTAACTCTTTGGTTCATGCTTGGATTTAAGTTAGCTAGTGATATTGTTTTCGTGGAAAGGTCTAAATGGGCTTGTGATTTTGAGTTGCAATGCAATTTTATTATTATTCTTGTATTTTCACAAACAAATTAAAATTAGTTGTACAAAAGGCCTGGAAATGTTGGCAAGTGTTGGAATTGCAAATGCAGAAAACACAATTCACATATGATAATTAACAATCACACAGATAATAAACACAGGGATTTCACATGGTTCACCCAAACATTGGGCTACATCCACCAAGCATAGGCATCGGTTGTCTTATTATTTAGATAATGGAGATTACAACAGACTTGCAAGTTCTCTCATTCCTCTCACTCTGGCGTATCTGCCTCTGCGGGCTTACATGAATTTATATACATTTACATAAGAAACTGATTATTAAATGCTCTCCTATCCATATTCTAACTTGGTCTATTTTATTTGCCACCAACACAAAATAATAGGATCCAAATCCATCCTTAGAGGAATTAATTGTCACCAAATCCCAACAATCTCCAGATTGAGAGCAATTAACCTACTACCTTGCTCCTTCCTTATGTTCATCTCCTTTTCTGCAAGCCAAGAGAAGCCTAGCACCATTGTAGCTTCTCTAATAAAACTGGTTTCATGATCTCGCATGTGTGACTTGCAGAAGTTTGGATTTCCTGAGGGGTCACTCCACCTCCAACATGTCTTCCACAACTGTGTTGTAAGACATATTTAGTGATAGATCTCCTTCTATCCAGAACACCTATATTACAATATACATTACAATTATCACAAACCATCTCAGTGTAACCATTGCAGGTGACACTTGTTCTTCTCAAATGTTGAAGCACCCATTTCACTGCAACACCTGAATCTATCATGTATCTGACAACATCATTAGCATGTGGAACATCTGGTATTAACCATTTTATCACATACAACAAACCTCGTACTAAATTTACACGAGACATAATCTTTTCTTCTTTATAGACATGACCTATGATTGAAGAAAACTTATAATGGAAAGCAAGAGGGATAAAGACTGGTTTTACAATGTTCATACTGAAATCCAACCACAACTTACCATTACCATCTCTGTGTACTTCCATGCCCATAATTTGTTTTGTAGCTCATTGATCCCTCATCTGAATTGTCCTGTCCACCTGAGTCATTTTCTTATTGATTTTATCCATGCTTCGGCTTGCATCGAGCATACCATCAACAAATAACATCAAGATTGTGAATGTACTATAAACTATATAGTCATTCATACCCTTTGAAAAATTATGACTCACTATGAAGGATTCAAACCTTTTGTATATTTGTCTGGGTACCAATAGGCCATACAATGAATTTTCTATCATGCAAACAAATTTACCGTTGCGATCTTGAATTATCCCTTTTTTTTGTTCCATACATACTATATCTATGTCAATGATGACCTTGTGAGAAGTAGGATGCCACACACAGCATCCCTTTATACTACCATCATAACTTGTAGAGATATAAAACAAGCAGGAATTCAGAAACAAAGGTTTTAAGTCTAGAAATGATTTACCGCTTACGAGTACTTGCAATTATTTATTTCTCTTATTACGTTGATGCTTCTTCCATAAACAAGAAGATGCATATGCCACTTCAGATGTTACTTCAGTACTCCCTTCCAGCTTATAAAGGTTATCAACATTTGTTTCCTTCATCACTACTAAACTACCTTTTGACAATGAGAGTGCTCCACCTTGACCTGTATACTTATATCCACAAGAATCCAACACTCCCAATGAAATCAAATTTGATTTAATCTCATGTACATATCTAACATTTGCTAATTCCCTAACAATACCATTAAACATCGTGATTCTAATAATGCCAACCCCAAAAGTTTTACACGGAATACCATTTCCCATAAGCACTACACCCTCATCAACATATTGGTAAGAAATGAACCAATTTCTATGTGAGCACATGTGGTGGGAGGCACCTGAATCTAACTGCCATTATTCTTGATATTGTAAATTACTAGAAACAAATAAAACTTGATCAGTCATACTTGAATTTGTTACAGCCAAATTTTCTTCCTTCGTAGAGTTTTCCTCAGAGTCCTTTCTTTTCCAACAATCTTTCTTGAGATGTCCCGTTTTTCCACAGTACCAACATTTTTCTTTACCTGTTCCATGTCTTGACTTAGATCGAGAAAACATTCTCTCATTCTTCTCTTTAGTTCGAACTCTGACCATCATCGCCTCTGAAGTTGAGGTTTCTTGACTAGATTTTCTCCTCATCTCCTCAGCCAACAAAGCTCCCACAACCAAGTCATAATATAAAACATCTATTGAGTTAAAGCTAACAGAGTTGACGAGATTATCCCAAGGCTTAGGCAACGAACAAAATAGTGTAATAGCCTTATCTTCATCTTCGAATTTAACTTCCATACTAGTCAATTGAATTATAAGGGTATTGAAGGTATTTAAATGGTCAACAACTTTTGTACCTTATTTCATCTGGAAACTGTACAACTGTCTCTTCAAGTAGATCCTGCTCGTCAAGGATTTCATCATATATAGACTTTCCAACTTGCTCCATAATCCCGATGTTGTATCCTATCGTACGATATTAAACATAACATCATCTGCGAGACATAAACAAATTTTACTAAGAGCTTTTGGATCCAGATCTTCCCATTCCTCATTCATCATGGCTATTGGTTTCTTTGAATTTCATGCCAATGCTTTTTGCAACCCTTGTTGCACCAGTAAATCCCGCATCTTGAGCTTCACGAGCTGAAAGTTTCTTTTACCATTGAACTTTTCAACTTCAAACTTCAAACTCTGCATCTTAGACATTAGCACAAAATCTCCTAATCCCCATATCGCACCTTATAGCACTTGGCTCTTTAACCAGAAGATGAAAAATGTGGATCCTTAATAAATAAGGTTAAATGATAACCACAAAAGCTTTAAAATAATAAAAAATTATATATTCCATAAAAGCTTTTTAATTTACTTTATACCTTAAATTTTTCATTCCATAAAAAAACCTTTTAAACACATCCACCCACGTGACTTGACACTTTTTAATTAAAAAACACTTTTTTTTTTTAAATTCCTCCACCTTTACTTTTACAAAGAACCATACCTTAAATTTTCCAAGAAGAAAATCATGCGAATGTTTTTAAAAAACAGAGATCATGACTTTTGTTTTAAAAGGGAGCCGTCGCACCTATCGATGCAACTTGAGTGCGACGATATTAAAGGGTATACACACTATACCTCATAGCTGGACCGCGAAGATTTCAAGCTTTCACACACGCGATAAGTATGGCTAATATGACGTCGAACCCTTCCAAAGGAGGAACCTGCGACGATGTAGAAATCGACGCACCTCACATAGATGTTGTTGCTCCTTCGAAACTTGATGCCCTCGACACCTCTTCTCAAACCAACTTTGATACCACTTGTTTGAATTTCAAATTCGAAAAACACAATTCACATATGATAATTAACAATCACATAGATAAGAAACACATGAATTTCACGTGGTTCAACCAAACGTTGGGCTATGTCTGCCAAGCATAAGCATTGGTTGTATTATTATTCATATCATCGAGATTACAACAGACTTGTGAGTTCTCTCATTCCTCTCACTTTGTCATATCTTCCTCTACGGGCTTACATGAATTTATATACATTTACACAAGAAACTAATATTAAATGCACTCCTATCGATATTCTAAATTGGTCTATTTTAGTTGTAACCAACGTAGAATAATAGGATCCAAATCCATTCTTAGAGGAATTTGTTGTCACCAAATCCCAACAACAAGTATATCATAATGCATTATGCAATAGTGAATGAGGACTAAGAACAATAAGAAGAAATAATTGCAAACTTTATTGGAAAAATAATCCCCTTTCCAAGTGGTTTCAGGTTGTTGTTGATTGCTGGTTAAATGTTAATGATTGTTGGTTTTATACGAGTTACCATATTTTTTGGTGCATTACTAAGACTTTATTTGTTGAAATATCCAACATGGAGTCAATTGAAATGTCATATCTTGCATTTTTCTCTCTATCCCATGGACAACTTTCATATTGAATAAAAAAGATCGAGTTATTGAACTATGATGTTTCTAGTAACCTTCCATTAGAGCAATGGATTAGTACAAGGTTATCGAGGAACTGGGAGATGCGATTATGGGATTGTGTGGAAGGTCATTAATTGCTCAACTAATGAAAGTGTTTCCATCAATAAAATGAAGAGGAAGTATTATTCTTGGGAGGAATGTATGAGTCTTAGGCAAGTAAAGTGTGACATCGTCAAGAATTAAAACATTTTATTTTAATGTTATTTATTTTAAAACAAATTTCCATTTATGGAAATTCGCATTGGTTATTATTGAGACATTTATTTACTATATTTGTGATGGTTGAGAAAGAGTTTGACTTTTCAATTGTCGTCTTTTGATGGAAAAATGTATGAGACAAATATTTTTTAATAAATTAAATGCTAGAAACAAATGGAACGACCAGGTTAAAAATAGCTCACTATGACTCCATGAGTGGGGAACATGTTTGAGTTAACTCGGAGCTTATTTTTACAAGTCTTAGAAGTGAAGTTCTATCACTATCAGCCCCTAAAAATAAAGGATTTGTAAATATTCGAATTTTCAAGGAGGAAAATGGATGGAAAAAGTCCTAGGAAAACACAAATGTAATATATACAACATATGTGGGAGGAAGGACACTGCTTAGTATGTTTAGGGAGAAAAATATTTGTTGTGTGAGAACTTATGTTTTAGGAAAATGATTATTTTATGAACTGTACATAGGTTATGTCACTAAGGAGTGGAGGTCATTTTTCCCTTATGGAGTCATGGTTTGGATAGGGAGTGATAAGAAAAAGTAATGTTGGTTGTTATGCATCTACGGTTGGGTGGAACATAGTTGTTCCATTTGGTTGTTCCAATTACTATACAGGATTATTGATTTGCATATAGCTATAGAATTTGATCTATATAGATGTAGATTTGTCGACCATTTATTAGTCTTGTTGTATTGTTGAGTTATATGTTAGCTACCAGATCAAAGTGATATAGATGTATGTATATTACATAAATTAAATCAATTACTTTTAGATCTCATAAAATGAAATTATACCTTTTATTTTCTAAACTATGAGGTATGGGATTTGTCATATACCGTGTATAAACCATGAAATAGATATCTATGAAACTGTAGCATAGTTTTTAAATACCTTACAACTATGGAGTATTCAAGAAAATTTATGCATTAAAAAGAGAAATTTAATATATTGTTAGGGTTGGATAACTTAGGTTTTATGTGGAGTAAATTTAAGATATTGTTAGGGTTGCATAACTTAGGTTTTATGTGGAGTAAATGTGAGTATCTAAAATAAAAAAAATGGGAAATTATGGTAAGCTTCAAAAATAAATGAATTAAACTATGTATTTCATTTCTTTGTAGTAAGCTACAGAATTACCATGAGAACAAGATAAACTCGTTTCTCTACTATGTATTTATTTGTTTCATCTTGCTGTTATATTTATTTATTTAGTACCAAATACAATCTCACCGCTTTACCATGATGATTACAGAAATAAACTAATACATAAGGAAATTCATCACATACTATAAAGTGATTCTTTCCCTACCTGTGTAAATATTATTTCAAGATTATCGGGTTATATTATCTCAAAATTGCAACATTCAAAAGTATTATAGGATATTTTTGTATACGAATTTATATATATGCGATATTCAATAGATAGGGAACACGAAATTCATCACATACTATAAAGTGATTCTTTCCCTACCTGTGTAAATATTATTTCAAGATTATCGGGTTATATTATCTCAAAATTGCAACATTCAAAAGTATTATAGGATATTTTTGTATACGAATTTATATATATGCGATATTCAATAGATAGGGAACACGCATAAATGGAGTATGGAGATATTTGTATAAACTCACAGACTCTTACAATAAGGAGATAAATACATTACAAGACCTAAAGGAATATTTTATTAGAGAAAGCCCTATTTCAAAAATTATAGTAAGCACTTATGCAAGTATAACTCTCGGGAGTTGAATGAATTTAGAGTTATAATATCTTGTAGTGTCGACACCCCGAAATATCACAACCGTTGGATCAAGGAGGAACTTTAGGTGAATTCTCTACCTTCAGTTTGAGTATAGTGGAAGAACTGGGTAAGTCACAATATTCTGTAGCCCCGGAGTAACGAAATCATGCAGACAGGCGATCTAAGATCGCTTCGTAACTTTTCTCAACCATTAGATCAAGTAGTGGAAGAATGATGTAAGCACTTCAATAGATATAAATATGGGGAGTTGAATGAATTTAGAGTTATAATATCCTGAAATGTCGAAGCCTCGAAATCCCGCCAGTTGTTGAATCAAGGAGGAACTTCGGAATTCTCGAACCTCCGAGCAAGTACAATGGAAGAATAAGGTAAGTCACAATATTCTAGAGTCCTGGAGTACAAAAATCACATATATTGTCGATATAAGATCCCTTCATAACTTTTCTCATCCGTTGGATCAAGTAGTGGAACGATGGTGTAAGCACTTAGGTAGGTAAAACTCTGAGGAGTTGAAAAACTTTAGAGTTGTAATATCCCAGAGTCCTTGAGTGTCGAAGCCATAAAATAAATAAAGACCATCCATATCAACACTTGATTAACTCATATCTATTGGATTAAACGAGTGGAAGGATAACGTAAGGAGAGTTGTTAATGAATAGTAAGTAGTCAGCATTATTTTATGACCACCTCATCCGGTGGAACTATGGGTGTTCTAAAAAGTGTTTAACAAAGAAAAGAAATGAAGCATGAAGCATCTAAATCCCGAGAACCATAGATAAATATTCGGTAATATCCTTCCTGGCTGTTCGATCAAGAAGTAGGAGGAAAAAGTAAGCATGAATGTTAATCAGAAACCACCAGTTGCCTACACTTTATGACTAGTTCGACATGTCAAAATCCGGGAGAGTTGAAAGATTGAAAGAGAAGAATATCATGAAGGCAGAAGTACGAAGGACTTGGTTCCAATGTCAGCTCACGTGATAAGCTAAAGGAGTTGATTAGGGGTGCAAAGGGGCTACAAGTAAATAAGCTGAAGAACATTTGATTAAGTTCCTATGTAAAAGAATAAAGGAGAAAGAAAGGTGCTAAGAGCATTTCTTAAGAAGATAAGCCCGTGGTTTTGATCCCATGATCTTTTGGAAAAAGTGGGTTGAAGAAATCGCCTATGTAAAATTCGATTTATGTAACAGTTTAAAGGATCTATCAAATGACTCGAAAAGATTGGCACAATACCATTCCATTATTGTTACAAGATCTTGTTTGCACACAAAAAGATAAAATACAACGTTTTACCTATTGTAAAAAAACGCAATGGTTCAAATATTTACCTATTTGGATTACTATATAAACATAAAACTGTAATGGAAGGAAGATTACGTATATAGAGGTTTCCCAAGATAAATATAAATACAGTAAGTTAGTATTATTTATTATTAAGTTTGTTTCAAAGTAATTACCGTGATCAAGTTTTCGATAAAAGGTTCTTTAAAATTATTGAATCTGTTGATGATGACAATAAGAGTAAGGTTTATTAGGTTAAACCAATTTTCTTTTTTGTATTTTTTTTTAGTAACTTGGGGTATTTTGCATAAAGTCTCTTTGCAAAAAGAACCATCCTAATATGGTTAAGTTGAAGGAGGTTATCAGATAGAATGACCACTTGAATTTTGTTTTCGAGTACATGTAATGCAACTTGTACTAGTTAATGAAAGACACAATTCGAGCGCATCAAATAGAGGATCTTGGTCAGTTTCATAGTCATATTACTAGGGATTTAAACATCATCTTCGGAAATCATTTGAGAATTCAAACATATCGGTGGAAGGATATTAGTAGTCAACTCTAAATCCCATATTCTAGGCATAAAATTAACAATGGTCAAAGGGTCATTTCTAGAATTTCAAGGCATGAAGGTAGTTAAATAACAGGTGGAAGAATATTTCCGGGAAAACTACTCAACATCTGCCGATTAAACTAGATTTGAAGGGATTCAACTCCACCATGCCAATTTTCTTGCAATTCATTAGAAATTAATTTTCAGGTCATAGTTAAGATTAATATCAAATGATGTAATATTTTTATAAACTATTATTTGTAATGTAAAAGGGGATCTTCCTTTGGAAGGGAACTGGGGGGTTCGATCCATGGTGGTTCGATATATCCCATGACTTCTTGTAGGTGATTGTGTTGTTGAGTGTACCCCATAGATCCTAGATAGAAATCGTGAGGGATTTGATGGATTAAATTTTTTGTTTAATAATATGTGGCTACATTAAGATGTTGTAAATTATGTTATGATTACTCTATATGTGAATGTTTTTTAGGTTAACTTCCAACACTTTTTTTTGAGAAAATGGGGATTAATTTAAAAAATATAAAACATGGGGTTTTTCTAGAATGGGTCGAGTTAGGTGCTACGTGATCAATTTATCGAAATAAGGAACCATTTAGGATTTGTTGATGGATATTTGAGATGGATTTTTCGATATTTCGTAGAGTTTTGTTCCCTAGAAAAATTCCTAGTGAGCATGAGCTCCAGATCGAAGAAAACAAATTAGAATTGGAGATCTACATTTACATTATAGAGTTAAGGTATTAAGAAATTATAAAAGGCAGGATCAAGGACTAAGAGGGGGATCCTAGTTGGAAGAATTAGATTAGGACTTCAGAAGGACTATGTGCATTTTATAAATTCTAAAGGGAAATTATATTTTGTAAATTTCTCATTATCATTCATTCATTTTATTTTGTTTCCTACATCTCTCTATCTACTCATTTGAATGAAATACCAATTGTTGAGCATAAATAATTACTCATGATTTATGGATTCTTATGAAATCAATCTTCATTGGATTTTCCTGTGATTTATGACTTTGTTCAAGTCTTTTTATTCATTCTCGAAAATCATTTATTTTTGTTGAACATTCCAACTTATGAATATATGAAGATTGTTCTAGCATAGGTCACTTTATAAAACTCATACTTGTTCTTATTTGTTTCTTCCTTTCAAAATTCTAATCAACTTTGTCTGGTACTTAGTGTAATTTCCTTTGATCCATATGGTGTTGAAGAAATGAATCCATTCCCAATGGCCTTGATCACTGATCAAATATTATACATGTTAATTCGAGTTATATGCCTAGTATCATTCTTAACCATGTCCTTCCACTCTACCCAACCAAGAAACACATAAACTATAATATGTGCTAGGAATTTCACTTTTCTATTCAAGAGCAATCTTTAGTACTAAGAATATGCATGCAAAATCACCACACGATCAATATATGATCGCAGTATTATGGGAAAGGAAATATGGAAAAAACGCTCTCCTCGAAATACTAAAATTTTTAGAGAAACAAATCCATCATTCTCCTGATGTGATGATGTTTCTAGAGATGAAGGTGAAGAGGCCTCTATTCTCTCAACCTATTACTAGTCACTCAACCCATTACAAGTTGTTAGAACTATCAGTTCATTTCCTGGAAGTCAAGATTGGATCCTTTATTACTGTCAATATGTTTCCCCTCAGATTTGGGAAAATATCTCATTATATATCCCTAATTAGATTTAGATTAGGGATAATTCAAAATAACCTCAAGTTATCGGTTAATGTACTAGCAGTTTATCAAATATGAAGTCATCCATTCTCTCGAGAGGCCATAATATAGAAACAAGAGTCTTAATGATGAGAAAGGTATGTATGGTTGCAACTAATACTCTGCCCAAGCTTGGAAACAATGAGCAAGATTTACAAGAGGTTAGAGACAAATATGTTGGTTACTCTTGGGTGTACTAGGTATCATTTTTGGAAAAGGAACTTTGTGAATACTAGATTCCATATATTTGCATACATTATCCCAATCATAATCTCCCTACCCACGAAAGGACCTCCATTTTCTCCCCTTTTTGGGTGGGAGAGGAAGGATTAAAACCCCTAACACTGTGGTTCATAGTCACATGCTCTAATCCTCTAAGCTACAGGCCCCATCTCCACTAGATTTGTTCCCAGGAGTGCCTCCAAAAAGGGAGGGATTCCTCTCCTCAATCGAGGTAAGAGGATACATAAGAGAATTTCTCTCTATGAGTGAGCGCAGGTATTGCATTTCAAAGAAACATGTGGAGTGGGAAATAAATGTTGTCAGAAATAGGGTTTTGAAGAAGACAACCTTATCTTCTATTGAGAATAAGAGGCATTGATATTTTTTCATCCTCGCACTGAGCTATTTTTGTGCAGGTATTTCCCTACAGTACTGTCACCGCAATAGAGTCTAACCACAAATTTTGGGATGTGTTAGTGTTTTTCCCTTATGCCTCAAACACCAAAATCTGAAACCATGAACGAGGAAGGGTATAAATGTGAGAAAGGAATATTGGCTAATGATTGTGAGGCCTAAATTCTTAAAAGGACACCAAAGGGGTCTCCCTTCCAAGTAGATAACCGTCCTCTTCCCTTCTATCTCATAGAGAGGTAGCACAAATATTTTGGTTTTTGTATTTTCATGTTGTTAAATAATGGAAAAAATAAAATATATGGCTAGTGATTGATCAGATCGATCAGGTCATGTAGGAACAAGGTTAAAATCTCTCGGTCTATTAGGATGCCTCAACTGCATACATCACTACAATTCCACTTGAAACCTATCATAGCAATAAATTTAAAGGACATAGAACCTATCATTGTCCCATCCATGTTCACGATTAGGGCTCCTAGGAAAGTAAGAATATGAGAGCACTCATCTTGGGGTGGACTTCCTACTTATATTCCTTCACTAGTTATCTGCTCTACACATGTCTTACTGTGGGAATGATAACTGGTACACTAGAGGTGCATCCCTCCTAGTCCTCTAATACTAGAGAAAGGTCCTCTCAATTTTCTAATGCTTGCACTGGATATGTATCGAACTCTTTCAGGATGTTATGAACCTAACTCACCTACCTATTTAATGGGAGAGCAACCCAACCCTTGGAACATACTATTGCACCAGGTGACGAAGAGATGACATTGAGGTGTCAAAAATTCTTGTCGATGTGAACTCTTGGGGAAGACTATCCTGTTATCCCTAGAGTAACTTTTATCCATTAAGCGATGACCCTTCCACTCAACACCATCGAATCACTAAGGTCAAATTTCATCCTTGCTCAATGAGTGGGTCATGTAGTCAATCTCCCTTCTTCCTTTCAACTTCAGGGCTAATTGTTGGTAAGCCCGAGGAAAATTTTGCATTTTTTTGTTACCTTTTGGGCGGCCTACATCCCATAGAAACTTTCTACCTAATATTATCCCTTGGCTTCTAGGTCCTGACACAAGATTATAACTCTATATCTTCTAGAGTGATATCTCACTGGTGGCTAAGGCCCCCCTGGAAGGGGGCCTTCTTAACCTTCCACCTAAGCTACGAAAAATAAACTAAATAAAATCCCATGGAACAGTAAAGATTCATAGGGTATTTCTGTCCAGGTTCGGGTAGTCCACATAGTCACATAAATGTCTATTTTACTGAGTCTCTCTCCAAGACATTTCCCATATCGTTAAACCTTTCATGTAGGTTGAAACTTACTTGAAAAGGAATTTTTCTACCTGAAGAAATTTATAGTTGTGACAAAAATTCATGGAGGCTTCGGTCGCTTGTTTCCCCATTATCAGGTCACCAACTTCCTTAACCTTATAGAACTCGGAAGGTGTCAACCTTCATACATGGTCTTATGAATTTTTGGAGACCTATGTTTTTAGTAAACTATCACTCGGGTGTGGTCACTGCGACCTCCTGAACTATTATCCCAAAGTTATGGGGCGATTTTTTCGAGTTCCTTAGAGAGAGTTACCGCATGCCACTATGTATTCTCTACTTACCTACCTACGTCAATTTCAGGTACATGTACCTATTTTTTAAATTTCATTCAATATTTTCCTGGGAGTATGGCATGGGTTACCTCAGTGTTGTAGTGCTTGGTACTCAGACATTTTCTGGAGGAATTTTATCTACCCGTTCTTACCCTGAAAAAATAAGGGTCACCTTGCATCCTTGAAACGATAACCATATTTTGGCTAACCTAGCCTCCCCTAGCCCTAAGGACCAACAAGGGGTAGTACAATAATAGTACAATAATATTCACCTATTGTCCATTGACTACAAATTTTGTCTTGATATTATGCCCTAACTCACCCTACGTGGAAGAACCTTGGAGAGGAACCCTTAGGTTTTGAAGGCATTTTATTCTCACTAATGTTTGTGTTAACCCAAGTCGACATTCTTTCTTCCACTTTTTCCACAACTGATCATGGAGGATCTTCCCTCTGAGGTGGAATGCTCCCCTACCGATGTATTTTTACATCCCACAACCTTGAAAAATTTCTTATTCTCATTAATCTTTAGTGAAAGAGTGCTCGATCAATGAACTATTATGCACTCTTTCAAGGTTGGTTTCTTCTACGCAAACCTCTTGGTTTTCTTTGGAATTGTACTTTATTCATCACTAAGCAATCACTTAGGGGCCTTATATGGTGATCTGGGTGGTTCCCCTCTGGATGATCAAGCTTATTCCCCACTGTCTCACTAGCTAACCCTTACCCCTTTTATTGGGGAAATATAGTATTCATAGTTTTCCTCGATTTGGTACTTCTCTTGAGACTCATAGTAAAATAATTATTTACCTATAGATGTCCTAGTCAACGGTTGTTCCTCAATGCAGTTCATGAAGAACCAACTTGCTATGGTTTTGAGTGGCATTTCACCCTGAACCACAACTCATCCGATGATTTTTCAACATAATTCAATTTGGATCTCCACATACTTTCACCCAAGCTTCATCCTAGTCATGGATATATCACCAAGTTCAGATCCATAATCAATGATAATTTCCTGACAAACACTCTCTCTCATTACGGATTTGCTGGGTTCCCTTAACCAAGCCACTGACTATAAGTCGTCAGATCATTCTTCAACAGGGACGTGGTTAAATATCTATATTTCCTCACATTTCTTGGGAGCCTATAGTTTTATGTTCTATTTCACTCCTCGATGGGGTTTATTTTCACCTTTCCCTCATGGTATTACTTCACTATCAGTCACACATGATTATGTATCCTTGCAAGGTGGTCCTTGCTAATTAAAATGGGATTCCACGTGCTCCATGCTACTTTGGTTAGAGCATAAGCCAATGATTATTTTGGCTACTGAATTGTCACCATCTAGTGTGAAGGACTCAACAACTTTTCCTAGCTGCATAAACATTATATTGTGCTCTCCCACAACCCCATTTTCCTAGTTTAGGTTGCTCCCATTTCTCTCACCAGTACTACAAGATTTTTTTTTCTTTCTATTCATTTGGCTACTAAGATGTTTTAGTTCACCAGGTTGTCTCTTTCCTTCGCATGGATTCAACAACCAGGTTGTCTCTTTCCTTCCCATCGATTCAACAATAATTAAAAAGGTTAACTTATTCAGTAATCTTCAAATTTGTGCTCATTTTCAACTCCCCCAAAAATTTCATCGTTTACTATTGTTGGGTAAAATATATGAACTATTAATTCCAACATTAAATTATCAACTGAGGCTTGTAAGCTTCGAGGCACAAGAACAATATGTGCATAATTGAGCCTATCCTAGTCTAATATATAATGTCAACAAACACACACATCAATGAAGGCAGAGATGAGATTAAAATCAAAGTGCAGGAACCGAAAGTACAAGAAATGAAACCAAGCACAAGAAATAAAAGGAACTATGGGAAATCCAAATTAAAACAAACTGAATTAAAAGACAAGTAAGGCAATCTAAAAGTAAATGCAGAATTTACTCAAACTTGCATTCAAATTAGTCAATTGAGTGAAGTTACTCAAACCCTCATGTATGTGTGATACTGACCTAAAGGGGAATTTACCAGTTTTAAGAGCAAACCCATCAAACTCGTAATTAAGCCTATATCAAAAAAATGATGAAACATAAAAAATTCACAAAAGAACACTTTAGAGAGTCATCCTCAAGAAAAGGTACGTTTTAAAATGAACAAGGTATGTGTTGTTATGGGAATGTTCCATTCTCCTTGTATGAGAATGGATGTATCCAACTTACAACTATACTCCTTCTAATGTTGCATCGCAATACATAACAACATATATACATCACAATGTATAATATATATTTATGGAAAAAAATGTAATATGACAATTTTGAAAGACATATATACAAATCAATATATGAAAATATAATAAATAGATAATATATATATATATATATAAATATGTATATATATATATATATATATATATATATATATATATATATATATATATATATATATATATATATATATATATATATATATATATATATATATGATAAGTAGGTGACAAAACAAATATATGAAAAGAAAAAAAATATATACAACAATATACTAAATGAGTGACGAAAAAAATAATAATAAAACAAACATAATAAGACAATGAAGCAAATATGTAACAAATAATTATATAATAATATAGTGGACAATGTTTTTTTTGTTTGTTTGTTAGTTTTTCCGTGACATGTGGGACTAACCTGTGGCTAAGAAACTGTGAATCAGGGGCATCTAAGTCAGTAAAATCACCCAGGGAAGGCACCCAGCCTGAACCACACCAACACTTAATATGGCTGGATTTTTTGTTCCCACAGGTTTCAAATCGGTGACTTTAACATCACGGAGTGCCTTAACAACACACTCTGTCACCGACTGTCCTACACCTCGGGGACAATATAATGGACAATGTCTATTAACACAACATATAACAATTACATAAACATTGGATATAACGATACCTTCCCACACAAGGACATATAGAAAATTCACATAACATATAACCACTATAACACGGGATATATAAAACCATTATAACACAAGACAAAACTGGAAATTATACATGGAAAAAAACGTATATCTCTTGGAATGTCAAAGGGATAGGAGGAAGGTCGATTGAAATAGGGTTAAGAATAATGTTGAAGTGTGTGGTTGTATGCGTGAATAATAATCTTCAATGGAAATACAAATTGGGCGATCTGGAACAAAATACAATCCTTGTGTGATGATTTATCATAAGTTGTTTTATGTTTAAATAATCAAAGAATATTTGGTTGAGTGTGAGAGAACAGATCGATTCCCTACACAATGAATTTGTGAATTTAGCAGACCATCTCATTCTGTAAAAAACTGCAACAATAATTTATCAAAAAAATACGAAATAAAACAAGAAATGGATTATCTATTCAAAGGAAAAGAAATGCAATGCAACTTATTTTCAAATGAAAGAAAGACTAGATATTGTTGAAATATAAAGAGAATACTACAATTGACCATATTACAATCATTAGAATAGAGCATTCATGGTCTGAGTTGGTGAGCCCTCATAATCGACGTCATGCTACCTAGGAAACTACAAGATAAAAGATGGTTACCACCACAACTAGTTCTCCAAAGATACCAACATATTGTTGTATTAAAGAAAGTCTCAAAAGAAAATCAACAACTGCAGATATCAATACTCCAACATTCATAAACTGAAGCCATAAAAAACCATCCTCGCTTACAACAATTACATTATATTAATATAGTCTTCTTCAATCTCGATGTGCATAAAGAGAAACTAACTAGAGATTTTACATAGTGATGATCTTGTACCCAATCCATTCAAAATATACGTGAGATTATATTTATCAACCAAATATTTGATGTTTAAACAATGACTCATCAAATATCGACGTTACATTATGTTTCTTCCAAACCTACGTAGATCCCCAAAATTGTGTTGAAGAAATAACAATAAATATTGAACCGTTCCTTTGTATGGAAAATGGTCTGTGAGAGACCCAATTTTCCAGGCTAGGAACTAAACCCATGTTATGGATTCTTCAAATTCCTCTTTATTTGCATGAAACTCGAGGTCAAAAGTGACTGTATAGAACTTTTATTAATTTGGCTAAATTACTCCCCCGATATTGAGGTCCACACTTGCAACTTGAGTGGATTTTGACATGTGTGACCGCATGTCGACATTGCTACAGAGAAAACACATGTTCTTGATTTTTTCCTCAAAATGCATGAATATGACAAACAATGTTGGGTACCAAAATGACAATAATGGTGTGGGAATGTTGAACTACAGTTATGACACATGAATGTTGATCACATTGATACAAGAATTACACGTCACAAACCATCATCAGTAAACCATGATATAATCACCTTTTAACCACTAAAGACATAGAAAAGTTGATGTATTAACCACACTAGATATAATGACAAATGAAGATGTTTAATTAGATTTTATGTTGTATATTAACAACGAAATGCAGAAAATGGTTTAAGAATAGTGGTTTTATTGGGTGGAGAAATATGATTAAAATAAATCCCAACAACCGCGCCCTTCCTTGTCTCTGAGTACCTAGGTATCCACTATAATCCCTTCCTCATTTGAACCTTTTCATTCAAGTGTATAACATCTTAAGGTGATACTAAATGGAAGGATCTTATCAACGTCCATGAATGATAAATCATAAATCAAACTGTTGGATCTGAATAATTTTGTGCTATAATATACCATTGTATTGGCTAGGATCATGGGTAGAGATAAGTCGATTCTAAGAGTTGACATCTGTCACAGGGTAAACCACCATCTCTTAGTCCTCCCTGAATTTTTCTTCCATAGAGGCCAATGATAGAAAATAACTCCCCCTAAAAAAACACTCACAACTTTCATCATATTATTCTCTCCAAAGAGTAATTCTTCCCAAAAGGTGTTGAGTTGAAATCCTATATTGGAAATTCTTGTATTTCAAGGCTATCCAGGTAAAATATAACTAGGAAGGGAGATATCTCCACTCTTTCTGCCCAACTTTTTATTCATATGAATTATTTTTCTTGTCTGACCCTTCCTGTGCAAATGAAGTGGACAACTAATGTGTTCCACTCCTTGAATCAGGGTGGGCATATGGTAATATTATGATCCCTAGATACCTTCGGCATACTTGGGGTGATCTCGTAGTTCCTATGTGGTGGAAATTATGGGGTTAGTCCATGGCATGGCTTTTCCTTTTACCACATGTTTCTCGAAGGGTTTAAGGGAGATAGTACATCGAGTTGTTCACAAGGGCCAACTTGATCCTATTACCTAGGGATCCCACATGATGTAACCTTAGGAGAGTCACTAACTCCATCTATCAGCGAGTTATTATCCATAATAGGTATAACCAACTTCCCACTCTACCTTCTCTACATTCTTGACATCCCACATTTCTTTGTATTTATAGAGTTTTTCAGTGGCATGTTCTATCCCTATTCCCCATTACTGAGAAAAATCAAGCCACTCATTTTAGAAATATATACTATCATTACTACCTATACAATCAAACATCCAACCCTAGTTTAACTTTATTGAGAGCCATTCAATTTTAGGTCCTATATTTTGACACTATGGAGCAGTTTTTCCTACAGGGAAATCTGCACCGTTGATCTTAACATCAAAATAGATCTGGAGCATGCATCGGAGGTTCCCATTTAGAATTTTGAAGAATCAAACTCAAAAGGGACTCTGAAATGATGGTTTCGAAGAATGTTTCTTTTCAATACCGTCAGATCTTTTTATTTAGAGCTCAAAAAATTAGGTAAGTTTCACCGCTCCGACCAAAGGGTATCAAAGAATATTATCTTTCGATACCTTATCACTTGGAGTTCAAAGTCTTAGGTAATATTCATCTCTCTGACCAGAGGATATAAAAGAATATTCCCTTTCATTACCTTATCATTCGGAGTTCAAAATATTAATGAATTTTAACTCCTCGGAAAAGGACGGTATCAAAAAATATTCCCTCTTTGATACCTTCGAAGCTCTTCTGAATGCGATATTCCAAAAACACTTTTCTGGAAGATCATCCCTGCGTGATCAACATATAAGAAAGATCTCGTCTAATCTAATGGATCTTGTTATTTTTGGATCCTATCATCAGACTGAACCTCATGCCCAACTCTGAGTCCTTTCGACAATTTCTTCCTGAAGGCCTTTCGAGAACACCTTTCTCGGATCTCTATGATTGAATCTTGATCGTTGATTTTCCATTTCGAATTAATCTCGGCCGTCAATCCACAAAAAATTAGATCTATCATGAAGCTCACAAGAATTCTTCTCCCAAAACTGAATTCAACTTGGTAACTATAGATCGACACTATAAATCACTTCTTCAACTACTCTTAACACTGAAAATCAAAATCTTCCCTAAGTTGGGGGTTTCACTTTTGTTCTTCTCTATTTTCCCCCCAAATTCATAACAAACAAATTTGCAACAAAACATTTGACAAGCTTGCAAATGTTTGGGCCCATACCAGTCTGGTCACTAGTACATATGACCAAATTTGCGATGGTTTTTCGTTGATATTGCCACACTTATCCGTCGCAATTTCCACGAAAGCCGAGACTTTTTTTCGTCTCTATATCCATGATCCAAGTCTGCATGGAAACATCAAATAAATTAGTTCTCCACATGTCATCACCATCAAGGTCAGTTAACCCTATGCATCGTCGCAATTACGACGAAAATTCGTCGCAATTGAAAAAAAGAACCGTGGCAATTAAGACAAAACTTCGTCGCAATTGCGATGCTCATTTATGCAAAGCCAAAAACTTATGATGTTGATGTTGTATGTGTGACGAAAATCCATGGCAACTTGAGACAAAAATCCATCGCAATTGTGACGAAAATTTATGCCAAGCCAAAAACTTACAATGCATATGTTGTATGTGCAACGAAAAAACGTGGCAACTTGCGACGAAAATCCGTGGCAATAGCGACAAAAATGTGTGGCAACTTGGGACGAAAAATTTGGTTCCGACAAACTATCGTCGATATTGTGACGATGTCTTTAAGTTTAAAAAAAAAAAAATTACACGAGATATGGTAATTAACATATTACATTGTAATATAGTATACCATATTACAATGTATTATGGTATTACCATATTACATTGTAATATGGTAATGCCATATTACAATGTAATATGGTATTACCATATTATAATGTAATATGGCATTCCATATTACATTGTAATATGGTATACCATATTAAAATGTAATATGGCAATGCCATATTACAATATAATATGGGAACCTTTCATACAATGAAGGAGTTGGATAGCATAATGGGGGAACCTTTCATACACTTAAGGATTTGGATAACATGACACTTGAAACTTTTTTTGGTGCAATCATAATATACCCCAAATAAGATAAGGAATTGTACATAATAGTTTAGGCATTGAAGTACTACATGAATTATTTGTTAGGAAAAAAAAAATCACTCAAATCATAAGATTTTATAATCCTTGTCAATTGAGCCAAGTCAAAACAAAGCCCAGACTTCATGTGAATGATATCCTGCAACATTTAGATTCGGTATTCAAGTGTGATAAATATATACAAAAACCACATGGTCAATTTCCTTTAAGACCTCTTTTTTTTTTATTTGACCATAGCTCTAAAGTTAAACTCTTATGTACTTGAAGAATATAAGGGATTACCTACATCTAGCTCAAATATTAGCAAATGGTTAAAACCTTACAAAACTTATATATATATATATATATATATATATATATATATATATATATATATATATATATATATATATATATATATATATATATATATATAT
>ML776706.1:2775010-2786974 GCA_009831015.1 Picea engelmannii | reverse complement strand
TTTTTAAAATCCTAAATTTTTATACTCCCACTCTTTAATAATTTTAATTCTTCTTTATAATTTAAAAGCCAAGGGTTTCACTTAAATTAACTCCCTCATTACTTTACCCCCTTTAATTTTGAGAAGACCTTAACTAACACTTAGGAGGGTGTTTTTTTACGTCCTTAAGTTTATTTTTGGAGGGTCTTCTCATAAGGCTAGTCAAAATTTTATCTTACAGATGTTTTAATTTAGGTTTTTGATTGAACTGGGCGACAGTTAATTAGGGGAGGCGTTATAAGAATTTATCAGGCGTTACGGTCTTAGGGTCATCTAGGTTGTCTCATCATCATCATCAATGCGACGTGCCCTTCAGGACGCACTACGTGCTCCAAGGGTGCCACTCGCCTCGTTTACTTCTGTTGCGCGACGTGCCCTTAAGGATGCACCATGTGCTCCAAGGGTGCCACTCGCTGACTTGTATTTCTTTGCGCGACACGCCCTTCAGGATGCACCACGTGCTCCAAGGATGCCACTCGCCGACTTGACGGATTGGTAGACTCTATAACCCCTGGAGTCAACACTCCGCCAGGTGAACTTGTGGGAGACTAAGGGCTCTAAGGAATAAGGCCCCCACCTTATTGCGCGCCCCTTAGAATCATCGTGAGCGACTCTCTCAGTCTGCCCTCACGGCATCGTGGATCCTCTCGAACTAGGTAATCGTTAACCTACAGTTCGAGCCATGGCGGGAGTGCTAGTAGGCTGTGGCAGGGCTGTTGTCCACACCTCTCCCTCAATCTCTATGGAAATCATGTGTGGCCCCTTTACTCCATATGTGAGTCTTGGTCGACAAGCTATCGTCAGCTTGCATCATCAACCATCATGTCAGATCATGTCAACAACATATCATAAAATCAATATCATATCATCAAAACAAAGCAATATCACCGTAAATGAAACAACCCAAATAGCCCACTCCCTGACTCAATCCGGAGTCCAAGGGAGTTCCACCGATGCCTCTGCATCCTCAAGGTCCGAAACCCTGCACACTCAATGAAACTGAGTCAGCAGTACCTGTCTTCATCAAAGTAGTAAAAACATCCTGTCATCTAACTTAAAGCATCATAATGAAGGAAAAAGTTTTATCATCATAAAATCCAGATCACTTGCGAGCAAGTGTCCTCAAAGAATAAGTTTTGTAAGGGCACCAGAGCGGGATGTTACATACACCCCCTCTTGGTCTAAACTTCGTCCCGAAGTTTCTCAGTAAAAATGTCGAAATAACCGTACCACAAAATCATAAGTACCACAGTATCATAAGTCTATCTATCAAACAAAAGTGGAAATTGTTGGCGCATATCAAATGCGTCCTCCCAGGTCGTCGAGTGCGGACTATAACTGTCCCACTAGACCTTGACCTGATCTACTGTTCGACATCGTAATTGAAGAACGCGATGATCTAAAATGCGGACTGGCTCAGCCGGGAGCGCTCCCTCGTCCGATACCTGTAAGGAACTCATGTCAATCACGTGCGTAGGATCACTAATATAATGTCTCAAAACAGATACATGAAAAACATCATTCATACGCCTCAAACAATCAGGCAAGGCTAGTCGATAGGCCACGGGCCCCTTTCTCTCCACAATCTCGAAAGGTCCCACGAACCTAGGAGAGAGTTCAGCTCCCTTTCCAAACTTGATCGAACTCTTATGCGGTTTAACCCATAAGAAGACTCGATCGCCGACCTCGTAACTACGGTCGACTCTATGTGCATCGGCATAACTCTTTTGTCGATCCTGCGCTTCTTTTATCCTTTGTCTTATGGTTTGCATCTGCTCTTCCATTTCTTGGATCGCTTCTGGTCCCACCAGGACCCTATCCTCAAGCCGATCCCAACTCAAGGGCGTCCGACACGGTCGCCCATAAAGGAACTCAAAAGGCGCCATCTTAATGGTGCTCTGGTAACTGTTGTTGTAAGCGAACTCTACTAGCAGCACAAATTCCTCCCAACGCTTTTGTTGGTCCATCACGTACATGCGCAACATGTCTTCCAAGGTTTGTTTCGTTCGTTCCGTCTGTCCGTCAGTATCTGGGTGATACGCAGTACTAAAGTTTAGTTGAGTTCCCAAGGCCTCTTGGAAACTCGTCCAAAATCGTCCAATAAACACTGATCCTCGATCAGATATAATCTTCTTAGGCACGCCATGCAGACTCACAATCTCACTGATGAAAACTCTCGCTATGTCAGGTGCCTGATACATCGTACACACTGGAATAAATTGAACACTCTTTGTCAGAGTGTCTACTACTAAAAAAATCGAGTCGTGTCTCCTTGCCGTCAGTGGAAATCCAACAATAAAATTCATCGAAATAACTTCCAATTTCGATTCTGGAATAGCATGCGGTTGAAGTAATCCTACCGGGTGTCTATGTTCAGCCTTTACCTGCTGACACTCGAGACATCTAGCCACAAAGTTCACTATGTCGGCCTTCATTCCTTTCCAGAAGAACAAAGGCTTAAGGTCTGCCCTCATCTTCGTAACTCACGGGTGAGCCATGTAAACTGCTCTATGAGCCTCGCTCAGGATCAACATCCTCAACTCGTCGTTTGGCGGTACGTAAATCCGACCTCTAAACCTCAATAAACCATCGTTGTCAAATGAATATCCCTCAAATCGTGGTACCATCATAGTGTTTTGTCCGATAAAATCCTCGACTTCTTTGTACCAGTCATCGTCACGCTGTAAAGTGAGAATCTTCTCACGTAGATTCGTTTGAAGAGGCAACACCGAAAATATGCGTGGCCTCCGACTCAAAGCATCTGCCACTCGATTCATTGTTCCCTTTATGTAAGTAATCTTGAAGTCGTACTCGCTAAGCAATTTCGACCAATGTCATTGTCGTGCGTTCAGGTCGCTTTGCGTAAAAATGTGTTGTAATCCACAATGATCAGTCCTTAATTCAAATTTTCATCCAACCAGGTAGTGTCTCCATACCTTTAAGGCATATACGATGGCTAATAACTCCAAATCATGCGTCGCGTAGTTTTCCTCATGCCTTCTTAATTTCTTCGAAATGTAAGAAATCACTCGTCCGTATTGCATCAAGACTCCACCTAAACCTTCTTTGGATGCGTCAGTGCATACCAAGAAGTCTACATCCATGTCAGGGACCTTTAGTATCAGCGTTGTTGTCAACAACTCCTTAAGCCTTCGAAATGATTCCCCGTATTTCTCAGTCCAAACAAACTTCTTGTTTTTCTTCTGCAATTCCGTGATCGGATTTGCTATCTTTGAAAATCCTTCGACAAACCGTCGATAGTATCCTGCTAAACCCATAAAACTACGCACTTCTGTGACATTCGTCGGCGCAGGCCATTCCACGATAGCCTCAACCTTGGCTGGATCCATGGTGATACCTTCGCCGGAGATGACATGCCCTAAGTAGTGAATCCTGGATTGATAAAAAGAGCATTTGGAAAACTTCCCATACAATTTGTGCTCTCGCAAACACTGTAGTACCAAGCACAAGTGTTCGTCATGCTCCTCCATCGTCTGAGAGTAGATCAAAATATCGTCAATGACTACTTGGACAACCTTGTCCAAGTACTCGCGGAACACCCCGTTCATCAAACTCATGAATACCCCTGGGGCGTTTGTCAATCCAAACGGTAAAACAGTAAACTCGTAATGTCCAAATATTGTCTTAAAAGTGGTCTTAGGGATGTCATCCTCCTTGATCCGTAACTGGTGATACCCTGATCACAAATCGATCTTGGAGAACACCGTCGAACCCTTCATTTGATCGAACAAATCATCGATTCATAGTAAGGGATATTGATTCTTGATCGTAGCCTTGTTCAGTTGACGGTAGTCAATGCAAAGCCTCCACGATCCATCCTTCTTCCAAATGAAAATAACTAGTGCACCCCACGGTGACACACTAGGACGTATCAGTCCCAGGTCCAGCAACTCCTTCAGTTTCATTTTTAACTCTTGCAACTATGAGGTCGACATCCAATAAGGCGTTCTCCCTATCAGTTCAGTCCCCGGTTTCAGGTCTATAGTAAACTCCAATTCTCTTTCTGGTGGCATCCCCAACAACTCCTCTGGAAATACGTCCGCAAACGCCTTCACCACTGGAAGGTGTTATAGACCTTCTGCTACTCCCTTTTCATTTAGCGCAAGGATCGCATAAATCTTGCACCCCTTGCACATACTCTTTCGTAACTGTAAGGAAGAGATCAACCTCAGGGATACTCCCTCGTTCCGTACTACTATCACACGTCTCTGTCCTTCATCATTTTCTAAGCTCAACCGTTTCGTCTTACAGTTGAGTATCGCCTCATGCGATTCCAACCAATACATGCCGATCATGACGTCATAAGATCCTAAGATCGCGATGTACAAGTTGACCCTCGTGACAAAATATCCTAGGTTAAGGGTACAACCCGTAACCTTTCCTCCGACCTTCTGTTTGGTTCCCGAAGCCATCTCCACGAAGCTAAACTCATCCTGTTCGACTGCCTTGACCTTAATCCTTTTTAGCGCTACACTAGAAATGAAATTCTCATTAGCTCCTGGGTCTATCAAAATACTAAGGGTCTGGTCAGCGACAGTACCTGTTGTCTCAAGCATAGTTGACTGGTGCTCTGCCTGGCGGTTATTCACCGCTGCATGAATCTGATGGGCCTTGCCCATATCTCCCACTGTAGTAGGTTCGGTTGATCTGGATGCCCTGGTCCTCTCTACAGGACAGTCGTGCTGGTAGTGTGGCTCCCCACATATCCAACACCCCTTCTTCGGCCCAGTAGTCCTGGTACCCGAAGTAGAAGATGACGGCCCACTAGCCTGGAAACCTGGTTTGTTCTGCTGAACCAGCCTAAACTGTTGCTGCTGCGGGCAACGCTGCTACTACTACTATGGTCCTCGATAGGGTGTCCGCTGCTGAGGCGACAGTCATCGGGGTGTAGTGAACGTGGATCCCCTTTGGAAACCACGATACCCCAACGTGTGTCTCGCTGGTGTCTGCTGCTGCAGCGTACCAGATGAACCCTGCCCTGCAGGTCTCGCTGGAGTCTTGGTCTGACCCCCACTGATAAGCTCCTCCTCTGCTATGAGGGCCTTTTGGACAGCGTCGTGCAAGGTTTGAGGCATCAGGATCCTAACCTTCGCACACAGGCTATCGTTAAGGCCAAACACGAACCTGTTGACCTTGAGCTTCTCAGTGTTTAGGTGCGGAGCATACCGGAGCAGCTCCATAAAACGTGCCTCATACTCGGGCACTGTACGACCTCCCTGTCGTAATGCATTGAACTCATTGAGCTGACGCTCAATGAATTCCTATGAAAGATACCTCTCCCGGAACCGTTCCTTGAACAGTTCCCATGACACATCTTCAACGGCTAGGTTCAACTGAGGTAGGAGCGTCTTCCACCATAGAAGAGCGTGCCCCTTTAGTTGAAAGACCGCCATGCAGACCTTCATGTTGGAGGTATAATCACGAAGTGCGAAGAACATTTCCATGTTCTCCAACCATGCCTCGGCGGCTGTGTCGTCCGGGGCACCAAAGAACTCGGGAAATTTTACCTTCTCGAGTTCACGGTGAATGCTACCTGTAACGGCCGGTGCGTGCGGCGAAACCTCAGTAGGTGCCGGTGCCATGGCCTCATCTCTGTCCAATCTGCTGATCAGCGCCTCGGACATGCGCTGGAAATATCTCATCATCCCCACAACATCGGCAACGGTGATCTGCTCCTGTCCAAGGACCTGTTCGCCTCCCTAGGGGTTAGATCCCTCAGGCGTGGATGCTGCAGGAGGCGTCACACCTCCTCCCCTAGCACCCTGTCATTTGCCTCCACGACGTCCTCTAACCATGATTACCTGCACACAACAATCAACTCGATCAGCAACAAAATAATCAAACATAATCATGTCAACGAAAGCCGTAGCGAATCCCAAGTCGTGGATCGAACCTGGCTCTGATACCATATGTAACGTCCTCCTCGTTATGACAACCATTCTAGTAACCGGTGCAATTTTTTTTTTTTTTTTTTCTTTAAAGTGTGAGCGCGCATGTAGAAGTAACCACACGCTTAACTGTACGACGCCACTCGACAACCAACAAGACGCAACCATGACAAGGCAAAACTGAAGGCACACAACGAGTAACTATAACAGTGTGCGATCACAGGCATAAGGCGCATAACACAAACATTAAGACATACTGGGGGTGCACAGTAAGAACACAGGGGAAGGAGTCCACGGGGTTAGGGTTACTATTTCTGCACAGGAAAGCAGGGCGTTTATTCTTATGTCCTCTCGAAAGAAGAATAGATAGGCTCCTGGCCGACTGCTCAGGCAGAAACTAGTAACCCGACCCAAAACATGATGCAAGTAAGAGGAATACAACAAGACGACCCCGACACATCACAAAGACAACTAGCGATAAACGCCCCTAGACCTAAGGCGTACAACTAGCAGCTGTAATGAGGAAGAAACACCGGGTGTTAAGTACAGTACAGTCACAGAGGGAAGAATCCAACAGTAGAGTTCACCATTTCTGCACAGAAAAGCAGGGCTTTTAGTCTTATGTCTTCTCGAAAGAAGATTAGACAGGCTCCTGGCCGACTGCTCAGGCAGAAACTAGTATCCTCCGTCAGGTGTGTCGCAAGAGAGGAACCCTGCCTTTAAAGGGCCTGAGACTCTTGATACGACACTGGATCCTTTACACAAAAAAATACACTCAGAAAGATATGCTAAGGCCACAGAAGGTATCCATATCCCGCCTAACACAGGCAGATCAATCGACAATTTTTACAACCCAACGCAACCATAGACGAAAGAGAGACCACTCTTCTACAGAAGGTGCAAGACAAGGACTCGGACGACGACCGTTAAAATTAATGACAAGGCAATGACTAAGACTCATTCGTGATTGATTACTAGCCAAATTCTCCATTGATTTTATTAAGCATGAGTACATTAGTTATAAGGTAGATCTAATTGAATTATTGCCCTTAGTTTAAGGGCCTTACCCCTTGTGTTGAAATTATAAAAGAATTTATGTCATTATACTGAATCATCCTCCATATTCCTTATACTACCACATTAATATAAACAAATACAACATCCTTACGCTCCTGAGTTATCAAGACTACATAGCACTTTTCCAAGGCGGGGGTATTACATTTACATTGATCAAACAGTAAAATGTTAGTGCACCTTCCACTAAGAGACAAACCCCTACCATATTGTAAATATACCAGACTAACATCATTTTTTTTTTTTTGTAAATAAGAGTGTAACTATATTAGAAGCTTCCAAAAAACCAGTTCAACATACAGAGTTATCCGGGTCGTAGTTACTGGACTGCCCCATCTAGGAGGAAACCAGTCCAGCCGGCCCGCTAAGCGTTGGGCTATTAAGTCATGAGCAAATTGAAAAAAGAGAGCATAACTTGTCTTTGGCATACATATTGAACCTAGACACTTAGACATCTGGATAGCTAGACATAGTAAACTTTAGACACCTGGTTGGTAGCTTGGCCAAGTGGCTGGAGGGTCGCCGAACCAAGGCTCTTCCTCGATGTACGTTGTGTCGTCGCTCCAATGCTCGTCATTCTCCTGGTCGCGCTTAGCTTCCTTGGCATTGTCCTCGTGCCTCTCCTCCTCCCTGCTCTTGCCTGGTGGGCTCGTCACAGGATGATGATCATCATCTCCATCGACCTCGGGGTCTCCCTCTGCGGACTCTTCCTCAGAATCCGGGAACAAGGCATCGTGCATGGACACCAGAATTTGGAGAAATTTTTCCGCCTTAATTTCCGTGGCTTCCACACGATAATGCAAGTTTGCTACCTCCTGCCGAAGCTCAAATACCAGGGTGTACAGAGTGGCTAAATTGTCCCGGAACTGCATTCTGTCGAAGGAGGCTTGGCTATGGGGTGTTGGTGTACTGGGTCTTCTCTGATAGGCCTGGCCGCGGCCGAAGTTGCTAGCAGGAGTTTGGGATGGCCCAAGATCGTGGAGGAGCCGAAGAAGTGCAATTGAAGTATTCAGAATGATAGCCATGGATCCGAATTGCAGAGGTTGCAGGTTTACCGGGGAGGAGAGTGACTGATGGCGGGGAGGGGAATCGTCGGAGGATGTGTCTGGAGGAGAAAGCGAGGGTCATCGAGGCTTCCATGGTGCACCCCACCATGGTCTACCTCTTGGCCTCGTCATATAGCAGTCAATGCGAATTGCAGGAAGAGCAAAGGTCGACGAGCACCAGGGGGGGATGGGGTCTTGCTCGCACCAGAGGAGAAGAGCAGGGTGAAAATCCGCCTTCGGAAGAATGAGCCCGACTATCAGCAGACTTAAGTTAACCATCGCCATTATAACCCAACGCATTCGAACTTGTAGTGAAAGGACTCTTGCATAAATGCCGCTCATATCAACATAAACGCGATTAAATACCTGGTGGGGTGACTGGCTGTGGCACATGCCCAGCATGTGTCTCCATACCACGGTGCCCAGTACCCTCATCCGCCTCCTGCCACGATAGCCTGTTTGACACCCCATCCGGGGATACCAGACTACCATCATATTTGTAACTAAGAGTAACAAATAACATCCTAATCAAATGACCACATATATAATAAGTACAAGGTTTTAAACATGACAAAGGTTTAAGGCAATATCATTTAAAGATGACCTCATAAGGATGAGTATCATCCTTTTTCAATGGCATGGTAACATCATAGTTATAAACAATATCATAATGAAATTAACCATCTAACATCATACTTAGAATTTCGTCCTATTTATAAGTAACATCATAATGGAAATTTTCAATTAACATCGTACTTAGAAATGGCAATTCATATTAAGACCATCTCTAAAATGACAAAAGGACAAGATTTGAAATGATAAATTAACAATAATAAAAATGACCATAGTTATAATTAACTTTAGTTAAAGGTCAATATATAGATATTTCTTTTCTAATCACTAGATAAATACTTCTTTTTATCCTTCATATAATAATAGATAGAAGTATTATATTATTTTTTTTTGTTCATATTTCTTCTGGAAAAGTAAATATGTAAATACCATTGCTTATAACAGTCTGCCATGTAACGTTTTGACACAAGTAGACCAACTTGTGTACTATGCATTATTTATACCTATTTGTTTTTACAACAAATTGAGAAGAATCATTGCATCCGCATATAACAGCTTGTGATATTGCTTTCACACCACACGATAACATGCAGTATGATTTTTATCGCAAAATTAGAAAAAATAAGGCAATTCTGAGTTTGTAATACAAATTTTTGTAAATATATAAGAACTCATATTCCAATCTAATAATCTAAAATATCCAATTTTTATTATCTTTTTTTTGAAAAATAAAATTCAATTTCTACTTATAATGATAATCTTTAGTTTAAGATAACAAGAATCCAAATTCATATTTCAACAACATATTACAATTACGAATTTATAAACAATATTTCCAAGCAAACTTTAAAGGCAATTAAGCTTGCTGGGCAGTGATCAATAACCCGTGGCATCTGCGATCTGACAGGCAAGGGTTAAAGGAGACGCACCAGAAATAAAACGAAATGGAACCGGCCCTGCAACAGGCGAGGGTTTAATAGATACACTCCAGTGATAAAACAAATTGAAGTAAAAATTTACTTTTAAAATGAACAACCCCATGATCTATCCATGAGATGATAGTAAAAAGGGAAAGAGACTGACGGAATTTCCATAACGAATGACAAAATTTCGTGAACAAAGGCAGCATATTAAAAACGAAATGCCCACCAAGAAATGTGACGCCCACAGTCAGCAAAAAAAATGAAAACGCCACTGTATTTAAAGGAAAATGCTACTGTACGATTTTCCCACGGTGCAAAAAGAGACGCCCGATAAATACAAGAAAACCACAGTAAATATGGTCCCTGAAATTAAAGGAAACGCCCACTGTATAAAATGAAAACTCCCATTATAAGAATGGCTCACTGTGTGTGGAACGCCCCATGAATACACAAAAATTGAAATGAAGCTCAGTCTTTATGAGGAAGCAGACCACGCACGCAGAGGTAACGCCCAATTAAACGCAACGAAATGCCGAATATAACAGTATACTAAAATGCCCAAGAACAGTGGCAAAATGCCCAACATACGGTTGCCCAATCACCCAGTAACAGTGCAAAAACGCCTACTGTATGATCAACGACCACCGTAAACATTTGCTCATTGTGTATTATAAAATCGCCCACCGTATTTAATAAAAGATCAATGTAATAATTTCTCATAGTGTGCAATAAAAACACCCAACATAAGAATGCTCATACTGAAGGAGAAACGCGGACCATCAACATTAAAACGCCCAAAGATGTAAATAAAACGCAGAGCATTGGCGCATTCAACCCAGATTAAAAACCCAATATCTGCAATGCATACCATAAGGAAAAGAAGAAAAACGCCCAACAAAATACATTCTTCTCATGGCCATAATGCAGCGGTAACAATTTCAAACAATTGCCAGAATACCCACAATATCCATCTCGGCTAATTGCCAGAACGCAAAGATAACTAATAAAGACAAATTCAGCATACAAGACAGCGATCCAAACATCTACCCCACCAAAGGTTTCCAGAACATTATCGTTGTAGCATACAAATGAACCACCATATCTGAAGCAACATCTTAATATAATGCATCATAACCGCATAAGAGATTTAACTAGACAGTTTACTCTACCAGAAATAAAATTCATATCGTTGCCACTCGCCCACTATTGAGGACATCCTGCGATCCGTGATGCTTCCCGTGCTCCGTGCCGCTACTGCTCTCCGACCGTAGAAATCTCACCAGTACCTCCCAGCCAATCGCTAGGGGTACTCTGCTTCCCCCTTAGCCCCCTGAGCCGCAAAGGGGCCGCACAAGATCCAGAGATAATACTAGCTTCTTAGCTCGCCTCCAAGGCTGAGCTACCACTCTAATACAGTTGAGATAAACCCAACTCCTCACAAGAAATCCGTCAAGCCACAATCTAGCAGCATAACGTTACGCTAACCGTCCATCCCTTCTTCCTTCCTTTCCCCTTCTTTTATAGAAATTTGAGACCCACCTACTTTCCTAAGTCATTATTTAATTAATTTTTAATGACAAACCTCTAAACATTCTCTGTCTTCCAAGTGTCACTCATCCCAATGGCTCTCCAAAAATTAATTTCTTTTTAATAATTAAAAGACTCAATTCCCTCACTCCCCCAAAAATCGCTCCTTAAATTACTCCTAGGGTTCCTAGATCCCCTCTCATGCTTTTAATAACTTTCCTAAAAAGAAGTTGTTGATTTTTAGTAATTCCTTAATTGTTGATTCCTTTTATCTTTTTACCCTAGGTCTCCTACTTTCCATTATTAAGTTTCCTTTATTACAAGTTTCCTCATTTTTATTTTTTATTCCTTTCTTTCATTATTGTTTTATTTTTTTTATTTTATTTTCTTTTGTTAACCCAAAATGATAAATGCGCTTAATAGTCTTTTCAATATATTTTTTAAAATCCTAAATTTTTATACTCCCACTCTTTAATAATTTTAATTCTTCTTTATAATTTAAAAGCCAAGGGTTTCACTTAAATTAACTCCCTCATTACTTTACCCCCTTTAATTTTGAGAAGACCTTAACTAACACTTAAGAGGGTTTTCGTTTACGTCCTTAAGTTTATTTTTGGAGGGTCTTCTCTTAAGGCTAGTCAAAATTTTATCTTACAGATGTTTTAATTTAGGTTTTTGATTGAACTGGGTGACAATTAATTAGGGGAGGCGTTATAAGAATTTATCAGGCGTTAAGGTCTTAGGGTCATCTAGGTTGTCTCATCATCATCATCAATGCGACGTGCCCTTCAGGACGCACTACGTGCTCCAAGGGTGCCACTCGCCTCGTTTACTTCTGTTGCGCGACGTGCCCTTCAGGATGCACCACGTGCT
>ML776706.1:2762054-2774762 GCA_009831015.1 Picea engelmannii | reverse complement strand
TGTCAACAACATATCATAAAATCAATAGCATATCATCAAAACAAAGCAATATCACCGTAAATGAAACAACCCAAATAGCCCACTCCCTGACTCAATCCGGAGTCCAAGGGAGTTCCACCAATGCCTCTGCATCCTCAAGGTCCAAAACCCTGCACACTCAATGAAACTGAGTCAGCAGCACCTGTCTTCATCAAAGTAGTAAAAACATCCTGTCATCTAACTTAAAGAATCATAATGAAGGAAAAAGTTTTATCATCATAAAATCCAGATCACTTGTGAGCAAGTGTCCTCAAAGAATAAGTTTTGTAAGGGCACCAGAGCGAGATGTTACACCCCCCTCACATCGCTCTCAATTCCCCATACCCAACAAATGATTTTCTTTATATCGAAAACATATAGACATAAATGCATAACTAGGATAGTCATCAAAACATATGAACATATAAACATCGATAAAGATCCAAAGAGAAGTCATGAATTTATACATCTAATTTTTCTTTGATTTATGTTTTTCTACATTCATAAAACTGACAATTGGGATATCATCATCATCTAAGGACATTGTATTTTGTGTGCCCTGTCCTTCTATTGTTTGTGTGCGCTCATGTACCATACATCTGGTGCGTCGCTGAGAAGGGTTAGCTAGCATCTGTTCAGGGTCATGAACTGGAACACTGAAAATGATCATATCGATATGTTGAAATATAATTGAAATAACTAATTCAGTGTTTTTATTAACATTACTCTATTTCTCTTTACCTGTCTCCGTAGCTGGGACAGTTGGGGCATTAATTTGTTGTCCACTTGGTTTCTCTCGAATTTAACCCTCCTAAGCTACATGCTCTTCAATTTTGAGAAGATAATATATAAGTATAAGTCATGAAATAAATATCTACAGTCACAATAAATATTTCTAATTTTGAAGCATACATACCGAAATGGGTTCTTTGCTCTACACTATCACTGGACATGTGGACCCTTCTATGACAGAGTGTTTGGTGAATACCGCTTGATTCACTACTGTGGTAGCACCGTGGCTTGAAAACAAACATAAATACTTAGTTAAGGGTGATATAATAAAATATGAATAGACTTTACAAGCATGCTATTGCGGTTTCCTTATTCATTCTATTTACCTGCGTGGTTGGGGAGATAGGAGTTTGGACCAAGATTTTTCTATATTCAATCACACTTTTAAAACCATGCTTGTAACCAAGCTTTAGGTCCTCCTCGGTGGTAGCAATGTCGAACATATTTAACTCTAATGGATAACACCATTAAAAATACCAATAACAAAAACATATATTTGTTCGCTACTATTAAATAAATATTAACCATAGTTAATCATTTAAATCTTACTATTTGGGCTTTTACTTTTCTGTAGCCACTTTGGTCTAGTTTATGCTGGCCGTGTTTTTCCACTCTGGCCTTTGTTTCTTTGGAGGTGTCTGGTATCCTACATATGAAATTTTTGAAAAAAAATAGATATCAGAATTGTTTCTTAAAACAGGAAAGAAAAACATAAATGCTCATATTTCACTGATAATATGACGTGTTGTACCTTGCTTGACTAGCTCATGGTTTTTGTCTTTATTTTTTAAACAAGTTCTCCTTTGCATCCTCTATTAGCGCCTTCCACTCTTTCTCGGGAACCATGGAAGGATGCTCATGCTTGAGGTCTATTTGCAATTTATCCCTATACTAGGCCTTGGTGTATTTTAAATTCTCGTTAGCTAACTTTGTAACCACTTTCTTGTTGAAAGTGTTACCGAACAAGTTTACCATGTGATCAATTAAATCATCTTTCTTTTTTCTATCTTGGCCACTCCACCATGTGAGAATGGTGGGGCCAAACAGATCCAATGCTTTGTCATGTAAGTTTCTATAGAAAACATTGTTTCCTGTAGAAACGTGTTATCCATTAATTTATAATAATCTCAACAAATGTCCATTTCAATTTCATGAAAAAAATGAATTAATTAATGGTACAATTACCTGCAATCTTCTGAATCTTTATCGGAAGACATGCGTCATCCACCATAAAGGTGACATCTAGTGATTCAGTTCTTTAAATTCATTCTTCTCCATGCATAATAGTATCATGTGCACCTACACTATGTTCCTCTCCGGAGTCATCATGTGGAGTCCCAGGCTCCGGCTCATCATGCTCTGGCATGTCATGCCGGTCAAAATCATCCCGCTCATCAATGGATTCTAGGGGAACCTCACGAGGCTCAAAAATCCTCACTTGCACTTTGCTATGTCGACCTTTTTTTGGCATTGGAGCATCATTGCTACCTATAGCAGTTGCAGGATCGAGAGGTTCCCCACGCATGGGATTTAAAAACTCCTACAAATGGAAAACTTTTCTTTATCAGATCATATACAAAATATAAAACTAAAAAACGGATATAAAATTGTCATAGCTAATAAAAATATTTAAATATGCCACTTACCCCAAAATTAGTTATTGTAGTTTGTAGCTCTAAAATTCTTGCCCTATCCTCCTTTGTCAGGGGTCTTTTTCTAATCAAACCTAGATATTCTATGTTAGCCTTCTTCAAGGCATTCGTTACGGTTTTCATTAGGTTTTTCGAATAATATATTTCATCCTCATCAATATCCTTTGTGAGAGCCTTCCCACGTTGACCATGACACAATACATTGATGAATAAAATTAATGAGATGAAGTTTAATAATTGAGAAATTTAGTGTTGTAGTCATAATTCGTTATTGTATCTAACATTTACCTGGTGAGGCACTATGGGTTCCTTTCCACGGTCACCCTAAATAGATCTAGCGGGTGAAACTCGGAGACGGTCACCCTAGACAGAAGTTGACACAATAAATCAATCAACAAAAGTTATGAAATTCACCCGTAACATTTAAAAAATGAAATATTGGAGTAATATAAAAAAAAATAATGAAATTTCAGAAATTTAGTTGTTGTAGTCATAATTTGTTACTGTATTTAACATTTACCTGTTGAGGCACAACGGGTGCCTTTCCATGGTCACCCTAGAGATATGTAGCGAGTGAAACTTGAACATGGTCACCCTGGACAGAAGTTGACACAATAAATCAATCAACAAAAGTTATGAAATTCACCTGTAACATTTAAAAAATGAAATATTGGAGTAATATCAGAAAAAAAAAATGAAATTTCAGAAAATTAGTTGTTGTAGTCAAAAGTTGTTACTGCATTTAACATTTATTTGTTGAATCACAGTGGGTGCCTTTCCACGGTCACCCTGGAGAGATGTAGCAGGTGAAACTCGGACACGATCACCCTAGACAAAAGTTGACACAATAAATCAATCAAAAAAAGTTATGAAATTCACCTGTAACATTTAAAAAATGAAATATTGGAGTAATATAAAAAAAAAATAATGAAATTTCAGAAATTTAGTTGTTGTAGTCATAAGTTGTTACTGTATTTAACATTTACCTACTGAGGCACAGTGGGTGTTTTTCCACGGTCACCCTGGAGAGATGTAGCGGGTGATTTTCTACAACGGTCACCCTAGAAAGATGTTGACAGAATAAATAAATCAATAAAAGTTATGAAATTCACCTGTAACATTAAGAAAATGAAAAATTGCAGTAATAACAAAAAAAAAATAATGAAATTTCTGAAATTTAGTTGTTGTAGTCATAAGTTTTTACTGTATTTAACATTTACTTGCTAAGGCACAGTTGGTTCCTTTCCATAGTCACCCTGGAGAGATGTAGTAGGTGAAACTCAGACACAGTTACTCTGGACAGAAGTTGACACAATAAATCACTCAACAAAAGTTATGAAATTCATCTATATCATTTAAAAAATGAAATATTGGAGTAATATCAGAAAAACAAATAATGAAATTTCAGAAATTTAGTTGTTGTAGTCATAAGTTGTTACTATATTTAACATTTACCTGTTGAGGCACAGTGGGTGCCTTTCCACGATCACCCTGGAGAGATGTAGTAGGTGATTTTCTACCACGATCACCTTGGATAGATGTTGACACAATAAATAAATCAATAAAAGTTATGAAATTCACCTATAACATTAACAAAATGAAAAATTGCAGTAATAACAGAAAAAAAATAATGAAATTTCTGAAATTTAGTTGTTGTAGTCATAATTTTTTACTGTATTTAACATTTACCTACTGAGGTGAAGTGGGTGCCTTTCCATGGTCACCCTCTCCATCTATTCGATTTAAGTTGTAATCGAGCAACAAGAATTCACCTGGAACTATTGTTTTTGTTGCACATACAAATATACGATTTCCTTCATGAACCTCAAATATGCAATTCGGTTTCTTAGTTGTTTCCACTAGTCATGTAATATTTATAAAGTCTGCAATGTTTCCAGTATCTTTTGGCCTTCCATCAATATACATAGTTGCCCCTTTATTTTTATTGTTATCTAGTAGTTGTATATAATTTGCGGTGACTCTGTATCTCCGCATACTTTGCGTATATTGGACCAACATCAACTAGTGATTGTATTTGTATAATGGTCTGACATACTCCATCAATTCAATTATAGTTCCATAGCCAAACTTTATGCCATCCATGGAAAATAACCCCAATCCATGTAAGGACAAAGGAGCAATGCGATACATCCTCCCACCGATGAAGAAATCTGTGTCCACATCAGGTAGCTCCTTAGGTGTCCATCGTTGCACTAGATGTTTATACCTCAAGGGAAACTCAATGTAACCTATGCTCTCAGCATCATAATTACATGACCCTCTGTTGGCAATAAAAAATTGCATGCAGGTACAAAATTGTTTCCTTGCCTTTTCCAACCTAGTTGATCTAGAACAGTTAGATAGTACAACACATCTCACTTTCAACCTCTCTTACTATATCTTGATCATCACTCAAGGAAGATAGATCTGATAGATACCTATTTGGTTGTACCTACACTCATTAAAACAAGAAGATAAGTTATTATGCCAATATATGTTTTTGGTACCTGTAATGACCCTAGTTGGATAAATGTTTAAGAAATTATAAAGTAAAACTAATTAGGGGATTAATTGTGTTAACAAGGTATTAATTAAACAAAGATGATTTAATGATATTAATTAAGTGAGTTATTAATTAATTAAAGGATATAATTGTGATTAATTAATTAATAATTTAACTACAAACTACATTTAATAACTTGCGTAATGGATTTAATATATTAATGGTATATGATATAAAATGGTTGCGTATACAACAAGGGATAACCTATGAATCCCGAGAAGATAAAAGCATTAACGGGAAAGGATAAGAGTAATAATTGGGTTAGGTAGGGATTAAATGGGGGGGGGGAGTCGGTGAAGGAGGGATAAGGAAGGGAAGGAGTTGGATGGGAGGTTATTCTACGGAGGTTGGGGAATGAATTTTGGGGAGCTCTGGATTTGCAGAGGGAAGTGAAGTTATGGAGGAGGATTCATACAGTGCACCGGAGTTGCTGGGGGTTTTGGGCACGGAGGGTCAGGATATCCGTTGATATCCTGGAGCTAGGGAGCTACCTAGTTGGTTTTGGGCAATGTTTTGCAGAAGCGGTCAAGGAGGCCAGCGGCGGACAAACGAATTATTAGCATCAAATTCAGGTATTTCAAATTTTGCAATTGTTTTTAATCAGTTATAAAAAATTTATTATGTGTTGATTAATTTATAAATTCTTAGGTGTGCAATTAAATGAATTATTGAATTTTGTTTACGTAAATTCTACTCGGCCCCTACATTTGGTATCAGAGCCCTGGTTCAAAATCTGGAACCAAGGGCCTACCTACCCAATCATAAATTTAAAAAAAAAAAAACACTATTACTTAGTTGTGGTAAAACCCTAAATAAACGCATTAGGTTAAATAATAATCTAGGCCTATGGGCCAAGTTCCCAGCTCCAAGCTCTAGCTCCATTCCCTCCCGCCTAACCTGCAAACCAAACCATATGCACTATGAAATGATTATATAAAAAAATCTAAACATATATATATAAATAATTGATATTAGATGATGATACAATGTGATGAATACATATGTTATTTAAATTGCTGAAGATTCATGGTTACCATGAATAGTATCGATTTTGAGTGACTAGGGTTGGTTAGGTTAACTATGGTAATTTTTCCATCCATGTCAAGAGATATTAAAGATGGAGAAAATCAGAAGCTATTGCAATCCTTTGCCATGCCTGAAATGACGTCTCCATGGATATATAGTATGAACCACTGTTAACTTTTAGAACTTTGAGAAAATTGCCTAGAAACTATCACAAGTGAAGGTATCTGTATGGCAGCTCTTAAAATTATTATTTTCCTGGTTGAGTATACATTACAATAAATAACAATAAATAACAGTATAACACTAACAAGTTTAAACAAATATTTTTCACCCAACCCTAAGGCTGAGTTTTATAATTCCTACAATTCATAGTTTTATAATTCCTGGGTCTGGCTGCGGTAAGTGCTTCATTAGTTATCGCCAAACCATAGCCCAGCAGGCTGTGAGTCCATGATTACCTTGCATCAATGGAAAGACATGAAGAAAAGGGCCAACTCAGACACCACAAATAACTCCATACATATAAAACACACACAATAGTTACCAATTTTAGCCGAATCAGAGGGTTTCAGTATGGAAATTCGGCCAAATTTGGTTCAAACAAAATTTCTAGCTCAGTTTGGATTTGCCCCAGGATTTTCAACTTCTCTGTCCCGCTGACTCCTACCAGCATTCAATGTGTATGAACAAGAAGCTTTTTAGCGTCAGAGCATCAAATTTTTTCATTTTGTCCAAACTAAGTCACCTATCACAATGGTAAATTGATGATCAAATCCATTATGAAGATCGAAGATTGGATTGTAGTTGATCCTTCATCGTGAATCCATCCCACTCAAGTAGATGCAAGCCCTTTCCCATCACGAAACTGCTCTTCCATCTCAGGTTGGTTTGTCGTAGGGCAGATGACGGAGGGATTCCTCGCCTATTGGTTGGGTGTTATTTTTATTATATGCCTTACACTGTAAAGGAGATGCAAACCCTTGCCAGGAAAGTCGTCCAAGTAGCCTTTCGATTGCATGTTATTATTATTTTATATATAGGAGTACCGTATTGAAATTCGAGTTTGGTAACTATGTTTCTAAGCCACAAATAGGATCACTTCATTTTTCAAAATGACATGTTTCAACAACTAAAATAATAGAAAAATTATAAGACTTCGCCATAGAAGTTCGAACCGTCGAGAGGAAAACCTCCCACGTAGGAAATTCAGCATATTTTATCACTCGATGATTTGTTTGATTGATTTTGTTTTCAATTTAACTCTGGATTTCAATGAAGGTTTTAATGGGACAGACATAGATAGGATTTAGCCTATTTTTTACGTTAATTATTTTCCATTGTAGAGATCAGCTAGTTGCATTCACTGAAAATCTATTTTCAGTATCAAATCTTGCCACAAAACTTCTATTATAAATATGTACTCATTTGTAATACAAACACACATAGTTTTGGATCCACAAAAATTTGAAAGACCCCATTCATATAATACACTAATGGCCGCCAGCAATAAAATCCTAGGTCAAGATAAACGTTAATTCAAATGAGACAAATGCCATATTGCTGCTGAAAATCATTACAAATTGGGATAAATGGCCCTAAGATGAACGGATACCCACTTACCAGAAACTGAAAATATAGCAAGCCCTGTCGAAATTTCGATCCAGAAACACGATTTGCCCTTTAAAAAAAACGGCGATACCACTTCAACCTTTTTGTCTATTCCTCTCGCAGAGATTTCGGTGTTGAATTGCCTTATATACAACCCACTCTTCCCGTTTGGTGTAGTCAGATACTTATCTATAGCTATGCACAAGTGAAGAATGTCGAATTGGAATTTGGGAAAAGATGTGCACAAGCGAAGAATGCTAGGAATTTTCGAAAATAAAAACGATGCAGCTCTATGTCTGAGTTTAACAATGAGCCAGCAAAAGAACCATTCAGAGCTCCATTGTACGATTGCCCACCAAATCAGTCACTAGATCCGCGAATTTGATGTTCTAAGAACAATCTGAATCAATCCCAGATGGCATTTAAATGGCACACGGCTATTCGATTTGTCTGCAAAACTACGCAAATGCAGGCAGGAATTGAACCCCTACACATTCGATTTGCCTGCAGAACTACACAAACGCAGTCAGGTATTCAAAATTTTGCAATTAAATTCACAGAATTTGGCGTGGCGGAGAGGTTTCCCTGCAGATTTGAAGCTCGAAGCCTAGGAATCAAAGCCTAGGAACATCTTAGATGTTTGGTATTGAGAGCCGGAGGTCGGGCATGTGGGCCTCATGCGAGGACCCACGATGTCGATTACGGTACGTGTAGTATTTCACGAGTAGTTTATTTTATTTATTTATTTTTGTTGTTGTTGTTTATTTTTCTTAGTATTATTTTAATTATAATAAATTAATCGTTTTAATTTTTTATTTATTTATTTTTAGTTATAATTATTTAAAAAAAAAGGGGTTTCAAAAAAAATAATTTATTTTATTTAAATTTTAAATTAAATTAAGTTAAATTAATTAAATTAAATTAAGTTAAATTTAATTAAATAAAAATTTAATTAATTAAATTAAATTAAAATTAATTGGGTATTTTGAATTATTTTTTTTTATAAGTAAAACAAAAGAAAAATTTATGGAGTCCATGGGAATTGAACCCCGAACCTCCCCACTGGTCAAAGTCTTGGCAAAGGCCATCCAACCGGCGCACCACACCGTGTTATTTTTACAAATAATTTCACATATAAATACTTTAACTGTCATACCCAAGACCACCCACCAAGCGAAGCGTCTTAAGAAGAACTTTAACGCCGAAAAATACATAGCATTGGTGAATGCCGAAATGTGGTTAGTAGTTGTGGATAAGTATTAGATGCCACAGTTTAATCCTATTTAATCATTAAATGTGGTAATTATATAACCTTACAACATTTCTCTTTATGTGATTAGGTAAATGTTAAAAAGTAAACATGTTAATGAATGCCTTGATAAATGCAAGAAGGTTATGAACAATAAATCGGACCCATTGATTTTTTGAGGACGACTAAGAATATGCCAGCATCTTCAATGCGTAGCCATCAGATCAGGGTTTAAGGTTAAATAGGATTAAAAGATCATTAATTGTGCCCATTGTCAATAGGTGTACACATATTGGCGTAAAGTAATAAACATAAGGTCGGAAGTCACTTTAATCAAGTTGTATGCAAAAAGTTAAAAGGGATTAGACTAGGACAAGTAGGAAGGATGCGACATATGCACTAGGAGAGTAAGCATAGGAAGTGGCGAGTAAGGCGCAAAGCTAGCATAGCTATAGGGCAAAGGAACCAATAGTTATTTTCGTAGGGGAAAAAAAACCAACCTTAGAAGCTTAATACTAGCCCTAACCTAGCCAATCCCCTAATGGAGTAACATCTGTTTATAGACAAGTAAAGAAAACTTACGCCTAACCCTGTTTCTAGTTTGAGTAGCACCAATTTGAAACATCCTGGAACTCACCCTGACAACTTTGGTGGATGCAGGTCAAAGCATACAGGATGGTCAGGACTCGAGGGAGTCGAGGTAGGGGATCATCGTCGCAAGCACCGCCAACACCACCAGCGCCACCACCACCATAGCCCGAACTATCCCTCATACTGCGCTCGTTGGAAGCCATCAATGAGACTTTAAAGGGTCGAAAACCGGCAGGGACTGAAGTGGAACCCCCACCGTTTGGAACGGGTAATCCAGAAGCGTCAAGGGATTCAGGGGGAGGACCTCCACCTGAAGACATCACGCGAGAGTTGCAGAAGATCAAACTTACGGAGTTTTCCGGGGGTCACGCCAGTGAATGCATGGAAGCATGGTTGGAAGGCATGACAAGGTGTTTTACCTTAAGGGACTATGTGTCCAATTCAAAGGCAAAGATCACCATTTTTCAGTTAAGAGATAGCGCTTTGAACTGGCGGGGCAACCTGGAAAGACAACTGCACCTTACCCCAGACACAGTATCTTGGGAACTTTTCAAGGAGAGGTTCCGAGGGAAATATCTACCAGCATACTACGAGGAACAACAGGTACGGGCATTTCATGCCTTAGTACAGGGAAACAAAACTGTAGAAGAATATGAGATCAGGTTTATGGAACTGGTCAAATATGTGTCGTATATGTATAACGACCAACGACAGGCAGAGCGCTTCGTCTATGGATTGAACCCTAGGATAAGAGCTATGGTGCGGATGTGGAAACCATCTTCAGTGGCGGAGGTGGTGTAAAATGCGTGTTACGCGGAAGAACACATGAAATTGACTGGGGGTACAAGACCGACATTTCCGCATCGCCCGAGGTTCGTAGGAAAGGCCTCGCGGACATTTCCTAGGGGAGGGAGCTCAAGGACACCACCATATGGTAATAGAGTCGCGCCAAGGACAGTAGCTACAGGGATTTCAATGGTAGTGAGTGCAGCATCTCATTCATCACCAACGGTGCAGAGAGGACTACGACCATCTCAGGGAACAACGAGTAGGGGCAGGGGTTCCAGGGGAAGGAACTCATTTTAGAGACAGACACATAACAATGCATAGGTTCAATCTCATGTTACCTGTTGAGGGTGCGGGGGACCCCATTACCAATGCGACTGCCCAAAGTTACAATCAAGGTTCGTGCATAGAGAAGGCAAGGCACCGATGGGGAGAGAAGGTAGAAGCCACCATATTTACGCAACAGTTAATAACTGCCAGGCCGAACATCAATCCACGGTGGTGGAGTCGTCAAGTACACTAAATCATATCAATGTTAAGGTTTTATTTGATTCTGGTGCGACAGATAGTTTCATTTCACCATCTGCATTAGAAAAGAGTGGGTTCGCAGCCTACGAGCACAATGACTTTAAACAAGTTGAGATGGCTTCAGGGGAAAAACAAGTTGTAGGACCTAGTGTCGATAATTGTATAGTAGACCCGGGAGTGTGTACTACCAGGTTGAAGGTATACGTCACTACTCTTGGGGCATATGACCTAATCATTGGAATGGATTGGTTAGCAGCTCATCGAGCTTTGGTAGATTGTTTCGCAAAGAATGTGCTTTGTGTCGATGATGAAGGAAGACCAGTAGAGATCTAGGGTGTACAGAGAAAAGTGTCGTTACTCTTTATATCAACTATGAAGGTTAAGCGATGCTTGAGGCAAGGGTGTCGACTTTATGTAGTGGAAGCAGTGAATTAAAGGAAGGGACCCTCATTGGATCAGTATCTAGTATTGTCATAATTTCAATATGTTTTCCCAAACGAGTTACCAGGGTTACCTCCTGAGAGGGAGCTTGATTTTACCATTGAGCTAAAACCTGGTGCAAAACCAATTTCCAAAACTCCGTATCGGATGACAGCACTGGAGCTTTGTGAATTGTAAATGAAGTTGAAAGAGTTACTGGACTTAGGGCTAATAAGGCCTAGTGTCTCACCCTTGGGCGCACCGGTAATTTTTGTAAAGAAGAAGGATGGATCCTTACGACTTTGTATAGACTACAGGGACTTGAAGCGTGCTACAGTGAAGAATAGGTACCCAATGCCACGAATAGATGACCTCTTCGATCAAATGAAAGGAGAAGCAATATTCTCAAATATTGATTTGCGATCAGGGTATCATCAGTTAAGGATTAAAGAAGGTGATATCCCAAAAACGGCCTTCTGAACTCGGTTTTGACATTACGAGTTTGTTGTAGTACCTTTCGGATTGACCAATGCGCTAGCAGTATTCATAAGCCTCATGAACGATGTATTTAGGAAGTACTTAGACCATTTTGTACAAGTCTTTTTAGATGACATCCTCATCTATTCCAAGAATGAACGAGAACATGAGGAACACTTGTGAATAGTGTTGTCCTGCCTTAGAGAGAACAAATTGTATGGGAAGTTGTCGAAGTGTTCCTTCTTCCAGAAAGAGATCCACTATTTAGGTCATATCATTTCCGGCGAAGGAATCTCTGTGGACCCAGAAAAGGTAAAGGCCATTATGGAGTGGCCAGTGCCAAAAAATGCCCATGAGGTGAGGAGATTCATGGGGCTAGCGGGTTATTACTGGAGATTTGTGGAAGGATTCTCAAAAATAGAAAAACCCATCACCACTTTGCAATGTAAGGGGGTCAGGTATGAATGGACAGAAGAATGTGATAGTGCATTCATTGAGCTTAAGAGGTTACTAACTAGTGCACCAATTATACGAGTGTCGGATATGGAAAAGGACTTCACGGTCTGCACGGATGCCTCGAAGCAAGGGTTGGGGGACGTGTGAATGAAGGATGGAGGAGTGATAGCTTATGCGTCAAGGAAGTTGAAGAAGCACGAAGAGTTATACGCGACTCATGATTTAGAGTTGGCAGTTGTAATGCTAGCTCTGAAACTTTGGAGGCACTATCTTGTTGGGCGAAACTTTGAGCTCAAAACAGACCATCAAAGTTTAAAACATCTCTTCACTCAAAGAGATCTGAATGCTAGGCAAAGGCAATGGAGTGAGTTTATGAGTGAGTACGATTTTGGTATATCATACATCAAGGGAAAGGAAAATGTGGTCGTAGATGCCTTGAGTAGGAGACCACATATCTTCTCCTTGGTAACCTTAAAGGTCAATCTGAGGGAACATGTGTTGACACAACTCCCAGGAGACAGTTGGTATTTAAAGGTTACTTC
>ML776706.1:2711896-2721900 GCA_009831015.1 Picea engelmannii | reverse complement strand
TCCTCATGTTCTCTTTCATTCTTGGAATAGATGAGGATGTCATCTAAAAAGACTTGTACAAAACGGTCTAAGTACTTCCGGAATACGTCGTTCATGAGGCTCATGAATACTGCTGGCACATTGGTCAATCCGAAAGGTACTACCACAAACTTGTAATGTCCAAACCGAGTTTCGAAGGCAGTTTTTGGGATATCACCTTCCTTAATCCTTAATTGATGATACCCTGATCGCAAATCGATCTTTGAGAATATGGGTGTTGAAAAACAAAGTTGTTGTGATTCTTCGCTATTTAAAGAATACTAAGAATACTGATTTTGCTTGAGAATATACACTATTATCAAAACTAAATATTGACCAAAATAGAATATTTTCCACTAACCTTTCATTGAGTATATTTTTGTTGACTTTTTTTTTTTAACAAATCTTCAACATTCCCTTTTCTGTTCAATTTTCCGCCTAGTCTTTCAACCAGTTCTTGTTATGAAATAGAAAATCATGACGCCCAAGTCAGGAACACCGGATACTCTTAGCTCGGTCAGGTCACTAATAATGTTTGGACAATGGAAGAATGGCTTTCTCAAAAACAGTTGGTCGGTGTACTCCCGCACGTCATTCTGATTAACAGGACAAAAGAAGGGCAACTATCGATGAAGTATCAGCGCATAAGACAAGGTATGCACCGTTCTCCGGACATAACTCGGTAGGTATGGAAGCATAGTCCTTTTCACTTTCAAGAAAGGGACTTCATTGCGGTACTTTCCTACTAATTTGTTGAAGTCGTCCCGAAATAATTTAGAAGAAACGTAAAAAAAAAAAAAAAAAAATCCTAACCAGTCTAGCTCCATAACTAGATAACAGCCGATCCTTCTGAAATGATTTAGAAGAGACATGAAAATCTCATCCGATCAATATGCATAACCAAATAACCGCCGCAACTATTCTCTTCCTGAAACCCTGAAAAGGAAGGTAACTCTGACGCCATGATAACAAAATTGTATTCAGTTCCTCTTTAGAGTTTCTTGCATGTTAAGTCTCTTTCACTGCCGTGTGACTATTTCACTGAATGTTTCAATTAACATTTAAAAATAGGAAATTGATTAACTGTTTTTATGTTCCCACTGCTCTTATGTTGTAATGGTTCTGGGCATGAAAATATGTCAGTTCATTGGGAATATGCCTGTAGTTATGGACAATTTTAATTATGTATAATTTGCATCTTGTTACTGCTTAATCTCTCTTCTAAAGGGAAAAGTCCTAACCCCAACGGGAGAGACTAGAGGCAACTCTCTGGAAATCCACCCACTATCATCTTAGTGGCCTTGCCCCACTCTTTAGAGGAAGTAGAGGGTGATCCTAGCCTAGGGGGGAATCCCTATTGTCAAGTTAACTGAGTTCGTTGTAATGGTATGAGTAGTCCAGTGACTTGACTTACAAAATTTTCCAATGATGATCAATTTGCTTTATGGGCAAAATGAATTATTATGCATGCAAATAGATCATGACAAGTGCTCCAAATGAGATGTTAATCAAGAAATTTGCGAGGCAAGAAGTCCAAGTGAAATGCTTAGCAAATTAAACCAATTTGATTGTGATGAATTTGTCTAAAGAGGTTCACATGCACTTATACAAACTAGAAACCTTCCACCATGTATGCTTTGAAAAGATTATTAGGACAAGTTATACAATCAGATCTCAAACTAGCATGTTGTGAGTGTCCTTCACGTGACCAGATACAAACTATTTACCATTCCATTATGTCAAACTTTAAGAAAGTGTCACTGTTCAGATTTGAGAAAACATATGCTAATGACAAAGTTAAATTGTTGTAATATCACAAGTTGCTCATTATGCCAGCAAAAGTAATCAAACTTGAATGTTGTTTAGGAACATTTTTACTGTGTGTAGTGCCTAGATTTAACCATTACAAGTCATTATCTCTGTATATTAAACCATCATAGTGCGATATCTTTCTGTGAGAGAAAAAAAAATCATATCTTATGAACTTGAGCAAATTTTCTATCCATTCAACATGAGAAGATTAGGACTGTTGTTCAAGGAAAAAAAATCATATACTGTTGCTGTATTCCAGATGTGATTGTTTTTCTCAGATTTAGTGTTTATGAATAAAAATGTTACCATAATGAAAATATCAATGGCACATATTGTCTAGCATACTAACTTTGATTACAGCCAGATTCAAATTCGACAGTTTTTTTTTTTAGCAGTGTGCAATAGAAAAAAATATTGGCTATGAATATTCCTCAATCAAACATTTGCCGATGTATCCAGAACAGCAGGACTAAAGTGCATAATTATCCACAGTGAACAAGTTCAGAAATCGTGAGATCAGAAGATCCTTCATCTTGTTTAGTGAATTTCAAAACTGTTATCCAATATCCTTAATATAGGACCGGTTTCAATTAACATTTAAAAATTCCTATATAAAAATTTGTATTTATGTTTTCCACCATATTTAAAATATATAAGTAAAATAATAAAAATAAAATTTTGAATTGGCCGCGCGGGCTAAGTCGGCAGCGTGGAATCGCATGTAGCCCACGTGTCCCTCACTTCTATTTGCGAGAATAAAATATCCGCCCACATCTTTAAACCCTAAACTCTCCATTTTCTCCTTCATTCGTTGTGGTTACCTGTGCAGGGGGGGCGTGAGGGAGTATGGCTGCCATGGCGAATACAGTGCGCAGGCCTGTAAAATGGTTCGAAATTTAGGGTTTTGTAAAGCAATTTCTATGAAGTTCAGTGTTGTTTATCGATTACATGGCCCTGGTTAATCGAGTAGCTTGACATCTGATTAATAGGCATCGAATGCGCTGATACTGTGCAAGCTTATTAGCATTTGCATACTATTGGGGTTTGGTGTTGGCACTGTGCTGGCTTGTTTGTTTGTTGTTTGTTTATGGAGTAGTGCTAGCGCACGCTTGTGTGTTTGCTGTAGGTGCGTGAACAGGCGCTGACTCTTTTTCGTTGTAAGCTCAAAATTCATTGTGTCGAGTGGCTCGCCCGTATCCTCTGAATCTTTGGGCCAATAAATTGTTATCTGTTACTGTTTTTTGGTCTTTGGGATATTCACGTCCCCTAATTATCTTTTGTTGGTACTAACTCTGGGCCTCTTTTCAGTTGCAGTTGCATTTGCATTTGATTCCATGAGTGAACAGAGACCTTTTCTCCAGACTCCTTCAGTGAACAGACCCATGACTCTCGATTCTGAAGGCTTGGAAAATGGCCCTCGGCCATTATTATCTCTTTTCATTTCTTTATACTTTTATCAGCATGGCGTTAGATATTTATCAAATGGGTTTTGTTTCTCTACCTCTAAGTTCATAAGCATTTTGAAGATAAAAAAAAAATCGACTGAAGTAGTATTTATCAGTAATATTAGGTCTTAGTAGAAATTTAGAAGTTCAGAGGGTTCAAATGGGATTTCTGCATTGAGCATGAAGCTTCACTGCTATATATTTTTTTTTGGTCTTCTGGCAGGTACTGGCTTCCAATCCAAGGGTAGCTACTTGTTTGGACATTTTTGTATGCAGATAAAGACTAAAGGTTATAGTGGCGGTGGGTCGCAGGATTCAAGTGTAGGACATTTGGGCAAAATGACAATGGGATTCTTGCCAGGGACTTCGGCGTCATCTGAGTCTGTAGTAGGCAAGAAGGTGACTTTTTTCGGTAACTCATACGTACTCGGTATAACCATGGCTGCTGGTATTGGTGGATTGTTGTTCGGTTACGACACAGGTATGCACTCTTTCTGACGATTCTTAACTTTCTCTGTATTTAGTGAATTCTTTGCTTCCTCTGTTTTGGGTTTTTTTTTTTACGGACATGGAACCGACTTTGATAGCATTTGGAGACTCACCTTGTGTTGGGAATCCTCTGTGGATTTTATCTCAAGTAAAGGGAGCCTCTGTAGATATTATCTTAAGTAAGCTATCAGTGAGAAGTGACTCTTAGATGATATTATATTGATTCGTGCTTATTAAAATTTGTCAATGAAGAACATTATATGAGACCTACAAATAATGTATGAAATAGGAATTTTACTTTCCTTCTTTTCTATGGTAGTGACAAACACTTGATTTGGGGCTCACCTCTCACTCCTTTCCTGACAGGAGTGGATCATATACCGTATATCTGGTAGAGCTGATGCCATAGGATTGGGTTTGGGATAGCACCCGTTCGGCCTTGGAGACCATAGATGCAAAGAATCCTGAAGATTTCTTTCTCTTGTTGTGTTCCCAAAGAGAGAGAGGCATCCTTGAATGAAACTGGTTCCAGCAATTTCCTCTTCTTCCTTGCCCCTTTTTACGCTTACCGATTCAATGAATTGCAAGGCATAACTTGATCAAACTCAAGCTTTTTTTGCGACGGATTTTAACTGGAAGAGTCTATTTTCTGTAAATTATTTTGTTATGCCTTTGAATGGCATGATATCCTGATTGGAGCAATTTGCTGACGTCTCTGCACATGCTCTGTGAAATTCTGGAACATTACCCCCTCTTTTTTTTTTTTTTTTTTTTACGCGCTTTGAAAATTATGATTTTTTTTTTATTGTGTGTGCAGGGGAGGGTGTATTTGTTACATAAAGGAGTTGATCCATGCCAGCAATTGGGAAAATGGTATGTGGTTTAAAAATCCCATGTTGCTCTTTTCTTCTTTTGTTTCAGTTATGAAGAGCCACATCTCCATACTAATTCTGTTTATGGTTGTGTATGCAGCTTGCATGGAGCAGGTTGGATATTGGGTAGGTGGGTAGGCCCTTAAGGCTCCAGATTGTGAACAACCTGGCTCTGATACCAAATGTAATGCCCATATATATATATATATATATATATATATATATATATATATATATATATATATATCTAAACATCGTTATCCTCATAAGTAATTTATTTCTTAACTAAGACAATATCTATTCAGCATAATATTGACATCCATACCAGCGACTTCAGTAATTTAGATTCATCAAAGATTAACGACTTCATAGTAGAATAAAATAAATGCATAATTTAACAGGTTACCTGGTCCTGATGCTAATCTTCGTTGCTTGCTGCCTTGTTGCTGCTCTCCTGCTACCTGCTACACAGTCCAGTCCTGTTGCAAACACAGAAAAATAATTGTCCAAAACTATTGTCCACCCTGCCAACTAGGAAAACGACTTAGCTCCAGGATATCTACGGATATCGTGGCCCTCCGAGCCCAAAACTTCTAGCAACCCGGTGCCTGCCTGATCAATATGTCACAACCAGAAAATCTCGTGCCTCAATCTGAGCCCACCAATCTCACAACCCCTCTCGACTCTCTGCAATACTCAGAGTTCTCAAAAATCATGGCCAACTTCCCCTCGAATGATCCCCCCTCCAAACTCCTTCCCCCCCTTATTCCTCCTTCACCGCCTTCCCTTCATTTACTCCCCTACCTAATACCTTATCCCATTATTAAATAACTTATCCCTTCATTAAATATCTTATCCATTCATTAATATGTTATCCATCCATTAATATGTTGTCCATTCATTAATATGTTTCCATTTTCGGGAACGTAACTTAAATTAATAGTATATTTTATTATTCACCATTAATTTAATACTTTATTAATTAATGAATTAATTAATAATTAAATCAATCATTAACCATCATGAACAACTATTTAATAATAATCAATTAGAAATGTTATTTTAAGACATAAATACAGTTTAGCTAATCTTTTAGGATTATATTATTAAATTAATTATAATTAATAATCAAGGGTCGTTACAACTTACTAAATATATATTTCAATAATTAAACAAACCAAATACATTGAAAAATTGGGAAAAAACTAAGAAAATGTGGGTAACAAATTTAACTTGCCTGTTTATATTTTAAAGCAAAGTCTAAATCAACTTCCCTTGATGTAAGATTAGGAAATTGATCTCGATGATGATGCACTATTTTAATCATCTTACTCACCCCTTCCCATGATAACCTACCGAATTATTCTTCGGTATATTATATCCAATTCTCCATCCAATCAAGGTTGTTTGCAATGTATAAATGTAAAGAATCCCACTCTCGAGAAACTATATGATAGCATAACAACTTAATATCATTAATTAGTTATTTTTAATAAATGAATAATTTAATAGATGTGTAATATATTAAATCTATGTCAACATCTAATAATTAACATTCACGTTCCTCATTTTACCTTTCCCCAATAGGACCTCCCCTTCAAATTTGTTGATGGAGTCGAGATGCCAAATGCGAGGCACATTCATATTTTCTGCTAATTTAGGTAGATATTGACTAATATACACCATGAATTGATATAACATATATCCCTCAACCATATAACCCTTTGGACGTTCTCTTTGTCTAACAAAAGCCTTTAGTGACTTCAATTGTGTCTCCACCATCCACATCGACCTTGTGTGTATTGGTCCACATAATTCAATCTCCTCAACTTCGTGTATGAGGTAGTGTTCTTGTGAATTGAAAAATAATGGAGGTAGATAATGTTGCATTTGACACATTAGTTGGGGAATTTCTCTCTTCCAATACTTTATATCTTCTTTATGAATTTCTTTTGATGATAGCCACCTACAAATGTCGATGAAATAAAATAATATCAAGGCATACATAAATTTGCAGATAAAAGATAATATGTCAATAAATTCCAATACAAATAACATAATAATTACATTTTCCTTATAAAACAATACTTACCTCATGTATTTTCCAAATACATAAATAATTTGTTTTATGTTGTTGCAAATTCGTCTAGGAGAGATAAAGGTAGAACATACTGTAACAAAAAACAAACAATTATTATTTGTTTCCAAAAAATGCGTACCAATAAGAAAATATATTATAACCTACTAATTACCTTAATGAATGTATGCCAGTCATGTGTTTTAACCCTGCCAAAATCATGTTTTTTAGTTAAAATATTTTGTATGTTCGACGAAAACCCCGTTGTAAACCTAATTTTTCGAATGACCTCTTTTACAATATTGCTTTGTGTTTCCATCAATAACCAAGGAAGACTAGTATTTTGGTCACGACCATCGCCATCAGAATTAATAATAGCACTTTGCAAGGCATGATTAGCTTCTCGGATGTCACAAAAAATATTTCCAATTCTCTCTTTGTCAGTCCTTCCATCTAATATTCGCCATAACAATTATGTTATGTTCCTCCCGATATGCATTTTATCAAACAAATGAACTATTTGTAGGTGCTCGTAGTATGGAAATTTATTGAATTGCATCGGGTAACTTTTCATTCCTTGTGGAAGCCCACTCATGCCTTAACGACATTCATGAAACATCAACAAATTGAAATTAACACTAATTAATGGGACAAAATGAAATTAATATTAATGAAATTAACCAAAGATTTATATAATAGGTCATACATAAATAATTTGCGTACCTTGACAATTTCTAATATATTCCAACTTCCATAGGCGAGGTGTCATTCTTCGTGGTTTTTTTCCATTTTCTTCTTTACCATTGAACTTTGCTTTGTCTGCAATTCGATAACTATGGTTCTTAGGCAGAAATTACCTATAATCATCAAACACTTCCTTTTCTAAACTCCTTGAACGATGATATTTTATCCTAGGACCACAAACTGGGCATGCAAATTTACCCTTTGTTTGAATACCTAAAATATATATGAATAAATGTAGCGTGAAATTAGAGTTACAATTTAAAATAATGCATGATTTTTTCAATAAATATATATAATATTAAATCACAAAAATAAAGTTACAATATACCACAAAAATGTGTTAACCCGGGAGCATCATGAATTGTCCATGATAGTATTCCATGGAATTGAAATCGTATTTTCCCTATTGGTCTAGAGATGTCATGCATAGTGATGCCAACCCATAACTTCAATAACTCATCGATGAGAGGCTCAATACATACGTTCATATCTTTAACCTGGTACCTACCTAATTGGTTCAACCTAATGCATGATTAATTATACTTATCTAGATGTCGTGATATATAAAAGAAATAATTACCATGCAAAAAACAAAGAAATGAAATATTTTGTCATGCTTTAAAGAAAATAAAAGATAATTAAATACTTGGAACAATCATTTCCAACATTGTGTGCTCTCTCTTGATCGACATCCAAGGAGGAAGTTTATTGTTTATAACAAAAACAGGACACACTGAGTACGTAGAATGAAGCTCTCCAAATGGATTGACACCATCAACTTCCAACGAAAGTCTAACATTACGAGGTTGTTATTTAAAAATTGGCCACTTTTCTTTGATGTAGTTCAATGCAGAAACATCTACAGGAATTCGAAGAACATCATCTTGACCTCTGTTCTTTGCATGGAAATCCATAAACTGTGTTATACTTTGGCACTTGAACAACCACTAGAAATGTGGAATTATTGGAATATAACAAAGAAATTTGCGAGGCACCTTCTTTGATGCTTTATCAGTTGGATATCTACTTATTTGACATTGTGGGAATTCATTTTCTAATGCATATTGTCCATAATATATGATATGATCATTAGGACATGCATCAATAGCCTGATAGTCCATTCCAATTTCTTTCATAATCACGAATATTTCTCGATATGTGCATGGAAAAATATTTGACGTTGGTAATATAACATCACCTAACGATCTATAAAATTCTAAAAAATAAGTCAATGTAAAAAATATTAATCATCAATATATCATCCAATATACTAATTTATAAATTAGAAAATAATAGCAATATAGGAAAAAATTGAACCTTTTAAGTATTTGTGAACATGCAGGAATAAATAATTAACAAATTAAATACCTTAGTATCTGTGTGAGACATGTGTTTGATAAACCATTCAAAACCTCCAGGTTCACTAACAACAATATAGAAGATACAAGATTTTTTGTTGATCCTTCATAAAGAGGTTGATGTGACTTCTCGAGTAAAGGATCAACATCACGACTATCATCCTGGTTGTCCTCATCCATTGGAGAAAATGTGTCTTGGATCAATCTATGTATCTCATCTTCCTGATTTGAATCACTAATGTTATCTCCATCCATATCATCATTAATAAATTGATCATCATCTTTAATATTCTAATCTTGAAGTTCATCTCCATGTAAAGTAGTATTTATGTTATTACTTGGCAAAGAACTCTTTGGAGGTCAACACTTTGGGGGCATCGTCTATATATTTAAAAACGACATAGAAAAGTTAGTGTGTATAGAAAATATAAAAATCCCGATAAGAAATATTACTAAAATTCATGACATACTTATTATTACAGAGAATACATTAAATATTGAATCCTCTTACCAAGGGATGATATTCATAACCCCTTTTGGTGTGCCCCTTCTCCCTACAATTTCTGTGGCCTGTTGTTATTAAAATTATTCTATTTTGAAAGCCTCTGTAATGATAGCAAGGGAAATAACATTTTCCATCTCCCCTTGCCTCTAATGTCACTCTTAACTGAGCAAGCTTCCTTTCATTTTCGTTCATTGTGACAAATCCTTGTCATGACAAGTAATTGTCTTGCCTACACCATACCAAACATTAAGTTGTCATTTTTTTGTATTTTGGCTAGTCCTTTCGATTATGATATGTTTATTTACAGTGAACTACATCTTTATAATAATGTCAACATCTTTATAATAAGTTGATCATATGTGTAGAGGATCAACATCATGATGACATAGATAACATCTTTATAATAAGGTCATATGTGTACAAATGTTTTCTTTATATAATAATGACATATATACCTAACATAATTTTAGGGTTAGTGTTTATGTACCTTATTAGTCCCTACTAAAGCAGGTAATATAACTATCAATTACTATCATTTCATTGATCAGGGTTGAGTTTCAAGAGCAATTCCATATCTTTATCAATGAAAAGAGAGAGAGATTATAGCTACAATTGAAGGGAAAAGGGTATGTGGATTCCATAAACCTAGAATATTATGGAATCCACATACCCTTTTCCATAGAA
>ML776706.1:2697000-2711846 GCA_009831015.1 Picea engelmannii | reverse complement strand
AACCTAGAATATTATGGAATCCACATACCCTTTTCCATAGAATATACTAACTAGATCCAAAAACCAAAGACATGAAATATGGTACTACACATATTATAATATATTATCAAGGAAAAAACAAGCTAAATGCAATTTGGACATTTAAAAAAAAAATTACAAGTTAAATGAGTACATCAATAAAAAATAACATACTAACCTTGCAAGTTCAAAGCTATATAGATCGAGAATTGGATTTGTTCAACTGGTGGGTGAAGGAAAAAATAAATAGCTCAAACAAAATCCAAGAACAGTGTCGCAACTATAGAAATTGTGTCGCAAAGTCTCTTAAATTCATGTATATATAGATAAAAGAGTCAACTAGTCGTTAACACCGACCAATGAGATAGGAACAATTTTCGTCTCTATTACCACGCAATTTCGTCTCTATAGCGATGAAAATATAGACTAGGTTAAAATAATATTTTCGTGTATATAGTGACAAACTTTCATGGCAATATCGACGAAAATCCCGCCCTGTTTAAAAAAATGATGAAACTAGTGGAAACGTGGAAACTTTTCATTGAATAATCCACCCATATGTAGTAGTGGGTTTTGAGCCAAAGGCTCTGATACCAATTTGTAACATACCAAACCACCCACATGCTGGCCATGTTACTTCAAAACTCACTTCTAAACTATTTTCAAACTCTAATAGTTTTTTAATTTACAAAGAGGCATGAAATATTCACATGAAAATATAATTATTCATGCTACAACATAAACAAAGTGAATATAATTCCATACACACCAATAACCAGAAAGCATGAACATTATAAGCATGAATATCATAGATTATAATTAATACACAGTGAAAATAAATATACAAGTAAATAAAGCCATGAAAGAGAACACTTATATTTAATCAAATGAGTCACAAAATGGTTATGGACCAAGGACATTCCACCCACCCATATACATTATTGTTGCAAGTCTCAACAACAATGTCACCCCTAATCTAGGGCTATGAATCCACAAGGATGGTTCCAGGGTGCCACTCAACTTCCCAACCCATTCACCACTCAATCTCTCATAGGATTCTCAACACACACAACAATCCAAAGTACACCAACTCTATTCTATCCATCTTGCGAAACCCAAGAGAATGGACCCCCTTCTCTTCCACGCAGTCCCTCATGATAGCCACCTCCTTCTAGGGCTCCAATGCCTCTGGTCAAGAGTCTCCATGTTGGGACTCTCAGGATTCACAACTATGAGAAAAAATTAACACATACCAAAGAATATAATACACGCATGCATCAATTCATGGATGGAATACACCAACATTCATTACATCCAACAAAACCATGACTGCTCTCCAACAATTCATTTTTCTTTCCCAAGCCAAGATCAAAATGACTAAGGAATGAAGATTGGGTGAAAGAATGAATGGAGAGAGAAGAAAATGAAAGGTGTGAACAATGAAAAATGAACAATGAGTGAGTGAGTGAGTGAACCCCCAAACAAACCAAAGATAACTTTATATATTTATTGGAATTAAAGAACCATGTGGACTTCCCCCAAGAAGCTCATGTAATTGATATTCTCCATTAAAACAAAAATGGGTAAATGAAATATTAAATAAATACGTATCCCTGCAAGACCCCTCTCTTGTGGAATCATAGCCCCCTATAACTCTTTCCCTTGTCCATCTAGTGGCCAGTGATGTATTTATTATTAATAATGATCAAAACATTACATTTTTTAGGCATAGTGGCCTCTTTTAATTGTTTGGGCACTCTGGCCTTTCATAAATTAACAAAATATATTATTTAATGTGGGGCTCAAAACCGGGGTATTACACTATCTTATTAGCATCTATTGATCACATTGAATATCTATTAATGTGTAAGGTTTATTGTAGGTACTCACTAATACATCTGAAGTTACAAAAGTCCAAGGTAGAACGAAGGGTTGACTGCAAAAGTTTTTGAATTGCATAAAATACTAAAAAAAACCCTAGTTTTTGAGGTGTATGCAGGTTGCAGTAGAGAAAGAGGCGTACGTATGCGGGATGGAAGTATAACAGGTCACGTACATGGGGGAAAAACCATAAAAAATTGAGAAGATGAATATTCTAGGTCTCTAGAGTCCGAAAACAAGCTCCCCGAAAGATCTATAGTGATCAGGTACAACATATCTATCTAAAGGTTCAAAAGGTATGGCTTATTTCTATGTGTTGTTGGATTTTGTTGTATACATGAGAAATGGTTGTGTGGGTTTGAGTATTTTCCATAAAGAGGATATTGGTTGCATGGAACTTATTGTATAAGTGAGATCTACATAAATACAATGTTGGTATATTTTATATCTATCATTGGTACATCTTGTATTTCTTGGCATATGGTTAAGGGTTTTTCTGGTACATGGTTGAGAGCTTGTACTTGTGATTTGGTTTTGAAGTTGTTGATGTATTGTGAGGTTGTAAATCAGTAATTGTTTGACATCTAGTCCACGTGACAATTATTGTACTTGTTCATGATTATACACACATGTATGGCACATGGCTAGAGAGATATAAATGCACTTGGTTAAGGTATATGTATGAGGATGTATGCATAGGGCACAACTACAATTTGGGAACAGTGTCAGGTTGAAGGTTGATGTGACAGAGGAAACAAAGGGTCTTAGGTTTTTCATGAAGGTGAAAACCCTAGTTTTTAGAAGGCGTCTGTAAGCTACAGTATATACATGACACATACATACATAAGCTATAGTACAGACATGTCACGTACATACGTGAGATGAAACACAGACAGGTAGTGTACCTGTGGGTTTTTGTTGGTACAGGAAGGCTACAGGTATAGGTTGATCACAGGTCTTTGGTACATGTTGGTTATAGTTTGTTTCCACACATCGGTATAGGTTTACAGTGGTATATCTCATAGTTACAATGTAGCAGTGGTTTCATCATTTCACTTATATTTCAGGGCAGTAGGATGGGTAAAGGATAGGTGGTTGTATCCACCTTGTGGATGTAGCCGAAGAAAATAAGAGGTTCTAGCCTCCTTCTGGTTGTAGTAAGATAATTTGGGAGTTGGAGCTTCCCTCAGGTTTTATCCTGAAAATATAGGGGGTCAGAGCCTCCTTCTAGTTGCAACTGGAGAACAAAGGAAGTCAGTGCTTCCAATGAATGTAATTCTTAAAGACATATAAGAAAAATAATTATGTGTTTTTTTCCCGGAGTGGGTTTCCACGTAAATATAATGGTGTACTGTGTATGGGTATGAGTGTTCATTGTTCATGGTTTATCTACTCTGCACTTATTTGATGATAATGTTATATTTATCATAAATATAAATAACACTTACATACTATGGTTAAAAGGATTAAAAATTTCTATTATTGATTCACCCCCTTCTGAGTAATCCAACAATTTGTATGAGAGAAGATTTCTTCAGAAATCAGTTTAACCACTGAAAGGTAGATCATGGAGAGAAACAATATGTCTAAAAATGGAATACCATAGTTTGATGGACAAAACTATGCATTCTAGATTAGAAGGATGAAAACATATGTACAAGCACAAGGATTTGAGGTTTGGCAATCAACTGTAGATGGATATAAAGAACCAACAATTCCACCAACAAATGACAATGAAAGGAAAGTCAGTCTAAATAATTCAAAAGCCAAAACTTCACTTCTAAATGGTCTTGGTGATTCAATATATGGAAAATTTATGCATTACAACTCTGCAAAGGAAATTTGGGACAAACTTTAGAATATTTATGAAGGAGATGCAAAAGTCAAGGAAGCAAAGTTTAAAACTTACAGAGTTCAATTTGAACAGCTAAAAATGAAGGAAGATGAGAATATTGCAACTTACTTCTTACAAGTTGATTAAGCAATGAATGGAATTGAAGGATTGGGATAAGAATTTTATGAATCTATAATTCTTCAAAAGGTACTAATATCTCTTCCAATGAGATTTGATCCTAATGTCTCAACACTAGAAGAAAGAGCATATTTGTATTCAATAAGCATGGATGAACTACTTGGAATTTGCATAGCCTAAGAAATGAGAACTGAATAGGAGAATCTAGGTATAAAATAAGCATCATTCAAAGCACCCAAGAAGTCAAAGAGAAAGGGAAACCAAAAGGAAAAAGAGAATAGAAACAATAGTGACATCTCGGAAGACTTTGAAGAAGTATCCAACTTTGTCAGAAGAATGAAAAAGGGAATTAACGGAAGATATAGAGGTAAGCTTCCATCGATTTGTTTTAATTGTGATGGTATTGGTCATTTTGATAACAAATTTCCTCATAATAAAAAGAAAATAAATGAAGAAGATGATTCAAATAGCAAACAAATATATAACTTCAAAATAACCAAAAAGAAATTCTTTAAGAAAAGTTGTTTCATCCAACAAGACATCTCATCATCAGATGAAGATGAAGTCGGTGAATGTGAGACATAACTAGTTCTATTCATGGAGGTAGAAGACTCCGATAAACAAGACACGGAAAAAGAACATGAAGGGGCATAAGTTGACTACAGAGAAGAATTTTCCAGTGTCATTGACATTATAAAAAGGGAAAAGAAGAAAAATGAATAACTACAAGAAGAACTAAAAAGAAACGAGGAAACACAAAATTCCAACTGTAAAGAATTGGAGTAGATGATCTATAATTTAAAAATTCAATTTGAAGAATAAAAAAAATCAAAGAAGCACTTAAATAACATTTGGAAGAAAAGGATAGGATCATTGGAAATTTGGAAGTAGAGATTGTCACATTGATAAAAGACCTTCAACAGGAAAACATGTAGAATAGATCAAAGGTTTTGAAGAACACTATTAATAGTCAGAGGCCACATCATGACAAGTTTAGGATAGGATAAAATCATACAAAAAGAGGCCCAATCTCCAAAACTGCAGATCAATAAATACATTCAAGAAGCTATGAAAATACAGTTGTAGGAGACAATAAGTTTTACAAGGAAGATCACAAGGACACTCTTCCACCTAGAAGATTTATATTTCAGAATCAATGACAGTAAAAAACAAGTAGTTCTCAGGAAGAAGAAGGATTTAGATGAGTAAATCCTTTTAGAATATGTTCAACTCCTAGGTATCAAACCATATTTTTTGTTTTATGTTATGCATGTAATAATTTTTGACATAAAGTTGTAAATTGTAGAGAAAATAACATAAACATAAACAACTTTGAAATCCATACACAAAATGGTTATCCAAGAAGGCCTAGTGAAACACAAAGAAGAAGCTACAATAGGTTTGAAACCTTGAGCACTGAAGTGGCATGATAAAAGTGCAATAACTTTGGACACATGGCCAAATATTGTATAATGATAGTCCCTCCTAGAGAATCATAAAAAAATAACAACAGACAAAGATAGGAACCTCAACAAAGAATATGTATAAGAAAGAAGAATCAATATAACAATGAAGAATGCACACTCGTTATACAAGCTAAACACAAGAAACATGGTTGGTATGTTGACAGTGTTTTCTCAAATCACATGACAGGTGATGAGAATATGTTTCTAACATTGATAAAGGAAATAAATGGATCATTCTCCTTTGGAAACGATGACTCAGCTAGAATCATTGGAAAAGGAACAGTTAGAATTGGAAATAAGAATACCAAGGTAGAAAATGTTCTAAAGGTGGAAGATATGAAATATAATCGTCCAAGTTAAGTCAAATGTGTGACCAATGTCACAAACTTATGTTCGATTCCCAGAAGTGTGAGATAATAAAAGAAGGTTCAGGAAAATTGGTTGCAGTAGTTGTAAGAACTTTAAGCAACATATATGTATTACGCGAAATTGTAAATTAAAAATGTTTTGTATGAAAGGAAGATGAAGTTTGGATATGACACAAAAGAATGGGACACATAAACTTTGATAACCTCATCAAATTAAAAAAAAATGAGGTATTCAGAGAAATGCCCTAGATTACGAAGCCAACCAACACATTATGCAAGCATTGTCAACAAGGAAAGAAAACAAAGACAAAGTGCAAATCAAAGGAATACTCCACAGCAAGACCACTGGAAATTGTGCATACAGATCTAGTTGGACCAACTAGAAAAAAGGGTTTAAAACGTGAGAAATATTTTACATTATTGGTTGATGATTATACAAGGATGACTGTCGTTTTTTTTCTCATAAAGAAATCAGAATCATTTGAAAACTTCAAGGTATACAAGGAAATGGTTGAAAATGAAATGGATTCAAAAATCAAATGTTTGAGATAGGATAATGGAGGAAAGGTTACATCAAAGGAATTTATGGATTTTTGCAGCAAGCATGGAATAAAAGGAAAATTCTTCTTTCCTAGGACACCTCAATATAATGGAGTTATCGAAAGGAAGAATAGGACAATACAAGAAATGGCTCAAACAATTTTAATGGATTCAAAGTTTATAGATGTCTTTTGGACACATGTCATGCATACAACAGTTCACATTCAAAACATAGTAATTCTCATAAATAACAGTGACAAAACTCTCTACGAGCTTTGGAAAGGAAGGCTAGTGAATGTGAAGAACTTCATAATTTTTGGAAGCAAATGCTACATCAAAAGAGAAGATGGAAGAATGGGAAAGTTTGATTCTCGTGTGGACAAAGGAATACTTTTTGGGTACTCGAGTACAAGGAAATCATGCAAATGTTTCAATATAAGGCTCAACAAAGTATTGGAAAGCATCAATGCAACGGTTGATGAGACATGTGGATTGGAAATAAAGGAATAAGAAAAGTAGTCAGTGGAACAAGTTTATGAATAAGAAAAGGATGAAGATGTAGGATAAGGGAAATATGAAGAATATAATATAGAAGTAGAAGACAAAGAACATCAAGTATATACAAAGAAACCTAGCAAATGAATATAGAAGAATCATCCCTCAGAACATATTATCAGAAACAGAGATGTAGGAGTTGAGGGTAGAAGAAGAACTTGATCACCAAAACAACTGCACCTAACACTCTTATCTTTGATTGAACCAAACAACTTTGAAGAATCCAACAAGGATGAATTATGGAGAAAGGCCACAGATGAAGAGTTGTATCAGATAGAAAAGAATGATACTTGGGAATTTGTTCCAAGACCAACATATAAGAATGTGATCGGCACAAAGTGGGTCTTCGTAAATAAATTGAATGAAGATCGACAGGTTACCAAGAACAAGTTATATTGGTATGTAAAGGATATCCACATGTTGAAGGTATCGACTTTTAAGAGACATTTTCTCCAGTTGTCAAAACGGAAGCAATAATATTGATCATAGTTTATGCATGCTCCAAGGATATTAAAGTGTATCAGATGGACATGAAATAAACCTTTTTGAATTGGGAACTAGAAGAAGAAGTCTACATTGAGAAACCAAAAGGATTTCATTTGTCATAGAATGAATATTATGTGTGCAGGTTGAAGAAGTCCTTATATGGTATAAAATAGGACCCTAAAGCATGCTTTTCTAGACTGGACAAATATCTATAGCAATGAGGGTTCAGAAAAGGAAATAAAGACAACAACCTCTACATCAAGGTAACTGAAGGTAGTATTTTATTAATTTAATTTTATGTTGACGATATTATTTTTAGAAGTGATGCTAACATGTTGAGCTAGGAATTTGCAAAGATATGAAGAATTAATTTTAAATGTCATTACTTGGAGAACTATTCGTCTTTCTGGGTCTTCAAATATGTCAAAGCAACCAAGGAAATTTTATTTCTCAAACAACATATATTAGAGAAATTCTAAAGACGTTTGGAATGGAATATTTCAAACCAGTCAATACTCCTATGCAAACTAGTTGCAAGTTAAGCAAATATGATGATTCAAAGTCTACAGATAAGAGGAAGTATAGGTTAATGCTTGAAAGCCTAATTTATGTGACATTGTCAAGACCATATGTAATGCAGGAGGTTGGAAAGGTGGAATGATTTCAAGAAGCACCAAAGGAATCACATGTTCTAGAAGTAAAGAGGATATTACCATATCTCAATGGTACATAAGAGTTTGGATTATGGTATCCAAAAGGAAAGGATTTATCACTTATTGCCTACACAGATGCAGATTGAGAAAGTTGCATTGATGGCTGGAGAAGCACAAGTGGAGCAATGTTCTACTTGGGTGAGAGTTTGGTATCTTGGATAAGAAAGAAACAATCATCAATATCATTTTCTACAGCCAAAGCAGAGTATATTGCATCAACAACACATTGTACATAGGTTCTATGGATGAAACAAACTATGAAAGATATAAAGGTTGAGTATGATGAGCCCATTCCAATATATTGTGATAATACAAGTTCCATCAGTATCTCAAAGAATCCAATGATGCACTATAATATGAATCACATTCCAATCAAGTATAACTCTCTACAGGAATAGGTTGTACAGAAGAACATCATAATTGAATATGTGGGAATAAAAGAACATGTTGTAGATATATTTAAAAGCCCACTTCCAAGGGAATATTTTTAGTATCTTCGACATAGAATCCTAGTAATTTCTAATCCAAAATGAATGTTTCTGAATTCTAATCTTATATGTCTTAGATTTACATGAGGAATCACCATAAAGAGGACATTTCAAGTGGGGGAGCAGTTTCGGGAAGAGTTCAACCAGGGGGAGCTTTCCCAAAGACAGTTTAGTTAGGGGGAGAGATTCATCAGATGCATGGATACAGAGTTAGATGTTTGGAAAGAGATCACACAAGCATGTTTATAGGGGGAGCATGAGTGATATGAATTCAACATTAAATCAAAGTGTTTCCATCAATGTCAAAGGGGGATATTTTTTATTAATTGAGTTGGTTGTCATTGATATCAACCCTTGAATCAATTTCGGTATCAATGATTTGTATCCCCAACAATATGGTTAAGGGACTTAATTTTGTTTGATGGATATTGGTATGAATACTAGTATATTTGTAGGTAAGACTATTCTAGATGGATAGTACATGTCATGCCATTTCTGGGGATATGTGGAACATCACATAACTCCTAACAGTTATATATTTATGGACTTGTGAAGTTGTATAACCCTCATGAGTTATTGAGAGGGTCAAAGAAGTCAAATTATTCTAGAAGCTCCTAGAAGAAGTTGAATAGTCTAGTGGGTGAAACTAGGAGTCAATCATGGGTTAAGTTGTTGCAAATAAGAAAATAATTAAAAAAAAATTAGTTTCAACTAGAACTAGAGAGTTTACTCTATGTGAATAAAGTGGTTATAAGTGGACAAGTGGTTAGAAGTGGGTTATCCCTAAAAGAATGAAATTTGGTTAAGTTGGTTAGAAGGTAATCCCTTGAGGAAGCTCCATGGAAGCATAAATAAGAGAGAAATGTTCTCCTATTAAAACCTATTCAACACATTGAATATCTATTATGGTGTAAGGTTTATTGGAGGTACTCATTGATACATATGAAGTTATGCAAGTCTGGGGTAGCACGAAGGGTTCACGGTGAAAGTTTAGGAATTGCAGAAAATACTGAAAACAAACTAGTTTTTTAGGTGTATGTATTTTGTAGTGGAGAAGGAAGCACAAGTACGTGGGATGGAAGTATAATAGGGCATGTACATGTGGGAAAAGACATAAAACTTGATATGATGAAGATTCCAGGTCTATAGATTCTGAAAGAAATCTCCCAGGAAGGTCTACAGTTATCAAGTACAACAAGTCCATATACAAGATCAAAAGGTATGTATTATTTCTATCTGTAGTTGGATTTCGTTGTCTACACGAGAATTGGTTGTGGGGCTTTGAGGATTTTCACTAGAGAGGCTATTGGATGCATGGAACTTATTCTATAAGTCATATATACAAAAATGCAGTGACATTATATTTGATATATAACATTGGTACATCTTGTTAGTGATTGAGGAACATATTGTATTTCTTTGCATATGCTTAAGGGTTTTTTTTGTACATGGTTGAGAGATTGTAGTTGTGAATTGGTTGTGAATTTGTTTATGTATTGGGAGGTTGTAAATCAGTAAACTTTTGATGTCTAGTCCATGTGAGGGTTATTATACTTGTTCATGATTATACAAACATGTATGGCACATGAATGGAGAGATATAGATGCACTTGGTTAAGGGATATGTATGAGGATGTATGCATAGGTCACAACTACATTTTGGACATAGTTTCAGGTTGCAGGTTGATGTGACAGAGGCAACATAGGGTCAAATGTTTTTCAGGAAGGTGAAAACCCTAGTTTTCAGAAGGCATATGTAGGCTGAAGTATAGATAGGTCACGTACATATGCAAGATGCAGTATAGATAGGTCACGTACATACATAATATACAACAGAGACATGTCATGTACCTATTTTTTTGTTGGTACAACAAGGTTACAGGTACATGTTGATCAAAGTTCTTTGGTATAGGTTGGTTACAGGTTGTTGGCACAGATTGGTATAGGTTTACAGTGGTATATCTCACAGTGACAGTGTCGCATTGGTTTCATCATTTCACTTATATCTCAGGGCACCGATATAGGGAAAGGATATGTGGTTGTAGCCACCTTCTAGTTTTAGCCAAAGAACATATTGGGTTGTAGCCTCCTTCTGGTTGTAGCGATATAATTGGGGAGTTAGAGCTTCCCTCAGGTTGTATCATGAAAATATAGGGGGCAGAGCTTCCTTCCATTTGTAGTTGGAGAACAAAGGAAGTTGGTGCTTCCAATGAATGTAATTCTTAAATACATATAAGAAAAATCATTATGTGGTTTTCTCCCACATTGAGTTTCCATATAAAAATACTAGTGTACTATGTATGTGTATGATTGTTCATTGTTCATGGTTTATTTACTCTACACTTATTGGATGCTAATGTTATATTTCTCATAAAGATAAATAAAACTTACATACTGTGTTTAAAAGGATAAAAAATATATATTACTCATTCACCCCCCTCTCAGTAATCCAACATAATGTTTTTTTTGTACAACACTAGACCATCCTAACTGCAACTAAATTTTTATTTTCCCTCAACTGTTTTATTATTCTGACATTTTTCCTGAATTTTCCTATAATTTTCATCATTTTCTTTTGGTGATTCAATTTTCTATTTGAGATCATATTGTATGCTACTGCTATAAATTGCATTTAATTTCCTACTAAGTGTGTCTTCTATCTTATTTTATTTCCTTTGATATGCTCTATTTCAAAATTGTACTCACTTAGGAAATCCAAACATCTAGCTTGTCTTGCATTCATTTTTTTCTAGTTGAAAAAGTGTTTAAGGATAATATTATATATTTTCAACAAAAACTTTTGTCCTAATAAGTATTGTTGCCACATTTTCAAAGCACGCACAATGGTAGTCAATTCTATATAATGGGGTGCATAATTTTCTTCCTGATTTTTTACCTTCCATGATTCATAAGAAATCACATAATGATCTCATAATAATCCTTCCTAAGCCTTCCTTTGAGGAATTAGAATAGACAAAAAAATCCTTATGTGGATCTATTATCCTCAAGATCGATGTTGTTGTTAACAACTGATTTAGCTTCTCAAAGAATTCTAGACACTTCCTAGTCCATTTAAATCTGATTCCATTTTTCTACAAAGAGGTTATTGGATAGGAAATTTTTGAAAAACCCTCTATGAACCTATGATAATACATCGTAATTCCCATGAAAGATAAGACATATGACACATCCTTTGGTATAGGGAAATATAGGATTGATTTGACCTTTTTCGGGTCGAATGAAATTCCCTCTCCTGAATTTATGTGGCCCAAATACTGTACTTTATTCTGGTAAAATTCACATTTAGTGAACTTTGAGTAGAGATGACATTCTCTTAGTGTTTGTAAAACCACTTTTATATGTTCCTCATGTTCCTCTTTGGGTTTTGAATAAATCAATATGTCATCAATGATCACAACAATAAACGTCTATAAATAGTTTCTCAACGCATTGTTCATTAAACACATAAATTTAGCAAGTGTGTTTGTTAATCCAAAAGGTACCACTACAAACTCATATTTCCTATACCTAGTTCATAAATAATTATTATGTATGTCTTATTATTTAATCCTAACTTGATGGTATCCAAATCTTAAATTTGTCTTAGAAAAGATCTTATCTCCTCCAAATTTATCAAAAAAGGCATTAACAAGAGGTAAAGGATATTTGTTCTTAATTTTCATTTTGTTAAGTTGTTTGTAATCATTGCACAATCTAAAAGTTCCATCTTTCTTTTTAACAAACAAGACTAGTCCTCCCCATGAAGACACACTAGGTCTGAGTTATTGTTTATTTGTTAGCTCTTGAATCTGCATTTTAAGTTCAGTCAACTCTTGGGTACTCAGTCGGTAAGGGGCCTTAGACACCGGTGCAGATCTAGGTACTAAGTATATAGGGAAATCTATATCTCATCTACGAGGTAATCCTATAATTTCTTATTCAAATACATCCTAAAATTATTTTAAAATTGGATCTTTAGTTCATAATATGTTATTCACATTCTCGACATTATTAGATACATTTACAACATAAACTTTACATCCTTTCCTTGCATTTATTTTTAACTGTATGATTTTTTTTTTCTTATTGAGACTCCTCACGGTATTCATTTAACTGGTATGTTCCTCCCAAGTTGATCCAAAGAGTTAAAGGTCTTGTCACAAAAATTTGCAACCACGAGAAATGTTTTTCTAACTAGTCCATTCCTATGAGAAAATCATAGGATCTTGAGGGTAAGATGTTCAGATCTACCTTATTCTCCATTTCATTCAAAATTAATGTACAACCTTTCACTAATTCAACAAATTTTTGTTTCGTTCCAGTAGATAGCTAAACTAACCAATACTTCTTATGTATGATTTTATGAAATTTATAGCATGCAACTATGGTAGGTGAAATATAACTTAAACTTGCACCAGGATCTATTAAAATAGATATGGGTTTATGGTTAATCATACCTTCTACCTTCTAGATCCACCATGGAGGATTGATGATCATCTTGATGATTGGTTCAAGGAAGCATTAATCGTATCAACACATCTACCAATGTCATTTACTATTTTTGCTTCCTGGATGTTGTGTACCACCTGATTTATTTTTTTATTTAAGGGACAATCTTGGTATAAGTGAGGTTCCTTGCAACCCCAACAATATAGAGGTGATCGAGATGTATTGTTTACCAAATTCTTAGTTTTTCTACTATTTTGAACTGATACACCTTGCTTTCGGCTGAATTTGTTTATCCTAACTGGTGCACTATGCGATGGTTGTCAAGGATGCTTAAACTATTTCTTCTTAGCATCAAACTTGTCCCTATACCTATTCTGCAATGTATATGTACTTTCAAACCATTGTTTAAATTGGGTAAAAAATAAATTGTTGTTGCTTACTTCTTCATCCATTGTAGTTGTATTAAGAAACTAGATTTATCTCTATATTCTTGAGAAAGACAAGTCACAAATCACTGAACTTTTTCCATCTCTTCTATTTGGATAGGTCTAATAATTCCAACCTCTAACATTTCTTCAACCATACGCTCAATTTCACTCTTCTGGGAATAAGGGTATCTGTAATACCTGATGCTAGGAGGAACACTCCCAGGAATTAGGTGAATACCATGATCATGATTTTGAGTGGGTTGAAGACCTTTGGTAATATCTTCAAATACTTTGGAACTCTTATCAATGATCCCTTGGAGGTCTAGGGGAATAGATGTATTAGATGTGTGAACATATAGTGATCATAGTTGTGCAATTACACCCTAATGCCCCTTTTTAAATATTTTTTTCATGCCATTAGAGCTTATCACCTAACTGGGTTTCCCTGTGATACCCCTTAACTCAATTTCTTTTCCTTCTAATGAAACTTTCATTAAAAGTTCTTGAAAATTAAAATCCAACGTTCCTAATGAATTTAACTATTGGATTCCTAGTACAACATCAGAACCACCCATGGGTTTAACAATCATTGGGATATTTATTACATATTCCCCTGTTGTAATATTGATCTTATTTCATTTTCCTGATCAATTTATTGCTCCTCCATCTGCAATGATGTAACGAACCGCCTCGTTACGACAACCATTCTAATAACAGGTGATTTTTTTTTATTTTTTATTTTTTCCTTAAGTGTGTGCGCGCGTGTAGAAGTAACAACACGCTAAATGTGCGACGCCCTGGACAACCGATAAGACGCGACCACGATATTCATCACAAGAAGACTAAAGGCACACGACGAGTAACTGCATCAATAAACGACCATAGGCATAAGGTGCACAATGCAAACATTTAGCGACAAAGTAAAACTGACCACAATCAAGTATAACAAAATAAGAAGAACAATTACGCCCCTTACAGAAGGCGCGTGACTAAAGGACTCTGATAATGAAACCCAAGTTCAACATTGTTTAAATGAACAACCACCTTAATTTACTAACTCGGAGTAATTTATTGTACGTAAGTCAATGTTATTGCACCATATTTGTTATTAACAACAATAAAAGCTACGATATCATTGTCATGAAATATTAACCATCTTTCATTTATCTCACATTTCCCGACCATGATCTTACAACTTCAATACCTCTTATAGGCTACAACTACCGAAATTTTAATGACCTTACAAGATAAAAAAATTTCATTAAACAAGAGGATCTCTCCATGTGATGTCAAATGATCATAAATTTTAATGATAATGCCATAAAATAACATCATATTTATAAGTAACATCTTAATTGAAAATTACAATATAGAATGGCAATATACAGAATAACCATATTTCAGTAACTGTGGCTACAATTTCATTCCCTTTTGCTAGAACCATCATTACCTTTGCCTTATAATGCAAATGACATTACCCTAA
>ML776706.1:2657078-2687784 GCA_009831015.1 Picea engelmannii | reverse complement strand
CCTTCAGGATGCACCACGTGCTACAAGGGTGCCACTCGCTGACTTGACGGATTGGTAGACTCTATAACCCCTGGAGTCAACACTCCGCCAGGTGAACTTGTGGGAGACTAAGGGATCTAAGGAATAAGGCCCCTGCCTTATTGCGCTCCCCTTAGAATCATCGTGAGCGACTGTCTCAGTCTGCCCTCACGGCATCGTGGATCCTCTCGAACTAGGTAATCGTTAACCTACAGTTCGAGCCACGGCGGGAGTGCTAGTAGGCTGTGGCAGGGCTGTTGTCCACACCTCTCCCTCAATCTCTCTGGAACTCGTGTGTGGCCCCTTTACTCCATATGTGAGTCTGGTCGGCAAGCTATCGTCAGCCTGCATCATCAACCACCATGTCAGATCATGTCAACCACATATCATAAAATCAATAGCATATCATCAAAACAAAACAATATCTCCGTAAATGAAGTGACCCAAATAGCCCATTCCCTGACTCAATCTGGATTCCAAGGGAGTTCCACCGATGCCTTTGCATCCTCAAGGTCCGAAACCCTGCACACTCAATGAAACTGAGTCAGCAGCACCTGTCTACATCAACGTAGTAAAAACATCCTGTCATATATCTTAACGCATCATAATGAAGGAAAAAGTTGTATCATCATACAAATCCAGATCACTTGCGAGCAAGTGTCCTCAAGGATAAGTTTGGTAAGTGCGCCAGAGCGGGATGTTACAAATGATTATTTGAAACTCTGGCATTGGATATACAAAGCAATTGAGAGATTTGGGTAATTTATAGTGAATGAAATAATGAGTACTACCATTATCAATTAGGACTATTACCTTTTTCTTTTTGATATATCCTTCGATATTGAGGGTTTGAGGAGTGCTAATTCCAACCAATGCATTACATGATATCGTGGGAGTGAACTCTTCAGAAGAAATCGCTTCTACGTTTTCATATTAAGATGGTTCTTGTTCTTGTTTTTTTTCTTGTTCTTACTCCTCTTCACAATCTATGTAGAATAATTTCTTCTCACAACACTTATGTCCCTTACTGTACTTGTTCTCACAATTAAAGAATAAACCTTTTTTCTTTTCTTTCCTCCAATTGTTGAGGTGTTAACCTTTTAGTTTGAGGTGTTTTAAAATAAGGAACATTATTCTCTTGATAGATGTTAGGAGTGGTCATTCTAGTATCCATAGCCATATTTTTATTTTCAACATTTCTTGCCACACCGAATGCATTCTCGAATGATTTGGGTTCCCAAAGGAGAACCTCATGTTGAATGCTATCCTTTAAAGTTCCTATGAATACATGAATCAGGTGCTCATATGGAATATTCATTACCTTTATATTCAATCTTTCGAAGTTCTTAATGTGCTATGCAACTGATCCCTTTTTCTTGAGATTTATCAATTGGATAAAGAAGGTATCTCTCCTTGTATCCTCATAATGTCCTATCATTTATTCTGTGAAAATTTTCCAAGTGACTAGTGATTTGTGAGAACAAATCCATCGATACCATGCAAATTGATTGGGTTATAAATATATACAAGAAATTCATACCTTTTGTGTATGTGTTGATTCATGTAGATCAAACAATATTTCTATCTGATGTATCCATGTGATTGGATCCTTGTCATCAAAATTCCTCCTATCAATCTTAGGAAAGTGGTTGGTCTTCAACACAAAGTTTGAGTTTCTCCATTCTTGATTCATCTTCCTTGTGTCCTCATCATGAATTTCATGGGATACATTTTCCATTTCGGGTGTCCTCTCTATTAGAAAAATTTTCAATCCTTCCATGATCTCCCTTTTTAAACCCTCCATCTTAGTATCCATTATTTCCTCCAACTTAGCTTTAGTTGAATCCATAATCCCCCGCAGTTCATCTTTTGTTACTATCTTCTTTTGTAACTCATTTATCTCTCTACACATTTCTTCATCTTCATAAAGAGTCCAAGTAGGACTGTCTGAAGGCTTAATTGGTGTAGAAGTTCCCTTTTTTGGTGGCATGTTGGCCAAGTATCACTTTTAAACCTTGATTTCGAGGTGGTTTTGATAGATGATATTTCTTCTATTGTATCTCCAAAATTTCATCCCTTGTGGGTATGGAAATTTATTTGTGTAGCTCTTTGATACATCTTCTATGCAATGCCACAAGTATGATCAAAATTGGATGTGTCAAGTGGATGTTATGGTAACTTCCCCACACCTTGCTGATTTTTGTCCCTTCTAGGAGAGCATACTTGTAAAGCATGGAAATATCACAATATCTCATATTTGATTATGAAAATTGTGCCAGAAATACTACAGACTTTTTGTTGTCCAATGCAACTAGTCTCACTTAATTTGGATACTCACTGAAGAAGATATCATTGTTTTACCTGAAAGACCTATTTGAGACTAGTTAATATGACTAGTCGGATACCCTATCTTGCACATGGTGTATCTACAAAAGTAGGATGACCTAGAAGCTTGATCTGTCTACTAAATATCCTCCAAGGGTTTCCTTTTGAAATTCCATAGAAAAAATGTTATAGTGAAAAATCCAAGGTATCCCAGGTGTAGCAGGAAAACCCCAAGACTTTAAGCTCTGATACCAAATTTTAGGAACCAAATATCAAGATAGCATAGAAAAACCTCAGAATAAGTACTCAACGCCTTGAAAAAGAGATAATTTCAGATAATAAGCCTCTTCAAGGGGGGAACCTCCTTATACACCACATAAATTTCCAAATACAAGATGATTCCAAATGAAAATCTCTCCTTGGTATATATAGGAGACACGAGGTACAATTACAGCTAATGGACCCAAGCCAACATAAATAAAACAATATTACTAATGTAATATTCCCTATTTAAAGGGTAATGTGACACTATTTAGGGATTATCAAAACATGCTTGAGGCACACGGTTTGAGGTACATATTGGTTACATGTTGATGGAGTTTCCTTTGGTATATTGTTGAGGCATTCATATATGTTTGAGGCACATCCTTGGTGCATCGTATAAGGCATATTGTTGGTACATGTATGAGGTTAATATCTTGGTAATGTCGGTACATGTTGAGGTACACCTTGGTGAAGTTATGATATATTGATTACTAAAACATCCTAGCTATATTTGTATCTTGGTATTATGGTTATATTGGATGATATATTATGATGTATGTGATATGGTACATGTTCTAGTACATGGTTGATGCATGAGATGGTACCGGTTGATATACATGGTTTATATACATGAGATGTTACATGTTGATATACACGGTTGATGTACATGATATGGTACATGTTGATGTACATGGTATGGTATAGGTTGATGTACATGGTTGATGCACATTGTATGTTATACATTGATGTACATGGTCGATGCACATTGTATGGTACAAGTTCAGTACATGGTTGAGACACATATATTGTGATTGTATGTTGGTGATCTTTGTACATGATTGGTAGATACATGTGTTGGTTATGTTGAGCATCTAATTAAGAGGTGTTCTTGGTGATTGTGTATCTGGTTTCGTTGATGATTGAGAATAAACAATGGTGACAGGTTGATGATGGTATATCGGTGACAATGATAGTGACAGTGACAATTTGGTTGATGAGACAGTGATTGTGACATTTTGGTTGATGAGATAGTGAAAGTGGTAATGATAGGTTGATGAGAGAGTGACAGGTTTATAGTGGAAATGATTGTGATAGTGAAAGTTTGGCATACACTTATATTTCATGGCAGCATGATGGGGCAAAGAGAGGGGGTTGTATCCTCCTTCTGGTTTCTACCAAAGAAGAGAGGGATTTGGAGATTCCTTCAGGTTGGACCCTGAGAATCAAGGGGTTATATCCTCCTTCTGATTGGAGTTAGAGAATTTAGGTAGTTGTAGATTTCTTTAGGTTGCAGCCTGTAAATAGGGGGTCATAGCTTCCTTCTAGTTGCAACTAGAGAATTGAGAATTTGGTTCTTCTAATGTATGTATTCTTAAAAATATATAAGAAATCATTCTATAGTTTTCTCCCATTTGGGTTTCCAAGTAATGTTTTTTTTACTATGCATTTGATGTGATGTTGCTTATAATTATATGCTCATGACATATTGAATGAAATCATAGATGATACATTGATAACATACTATTGATAAAGTTGAAGTTTATATATTGTGGTTAAAAGTGGTAAAAGTGCTCATACTAATTCAACCCCCCCCCCCCCTCTCAGTATTCCAACAATTGGTATCAGAGTCAGATCCTTCAAGAAAACAATTTAAGTACTGGAAGGAATATCATGGAGTATGGTATATTTCGGGTACAACAGATCGATGGTTAGAATGGTCAGATATATGAAACGTGGAGCATAAAAATGATTTTTTTTAACAGGAAAAAGGGTATGATGTTTGGAAATCCATTGTTATAGGATATATCACTACACATAAACCAAAGGCTACAACCAAGAAGGAATTGGAAAGAACCAACAAACTAGCAATGCATTTCATCTTGGAAGGATTACCTGATTCAGTAAAAGAGACACTGGGATAATTTTCATCAGCCAAAGAACTTTGGGAAAGGATAAAAAACATCTATTCAAAGAAATATCATCCTATCACAGTGCCAAAGCATATTGATTAAAAAAAAATAGATGCAAGAAAAAAATAAGAAGAAATATGTTCATCATGCCAGATAGGTTTAAAAGAAGAATATTGTGAATAAGGCATAGTAGATATTGAAGCATAATTAATCAGTGCTTTATATTAATTGATTAAAGAAAGGAACAAAAAAAAGTGTCTTGAGGAACAATTACTCAAGAATAATTCTCAAAAAGGTTATGAAGAATCCCAATACGTCATCATGAATCTAAAATATCAGTTGGAGGAAGCTAGAAGGATTGAAGAAACATAAAAACGTCAAATGGAAGAGAAGTGTTTGGAAGACAAAATAATAACACAAAGAAAGGAAGCAAAGAAGAGAGAGAATATTTTGAAAGATCATATCAAGAAAATATATGAGGATTTAAACCAGCTTGAAGCAGAATTTAGCCAACAAGAAAGAATACTTGAAAAACAAATCATTTATGTTGGTTTTTTTTTATCACAAGGATGAGAAAAAAGAGACCCCTTTGATTTCCTTGGTAATCCATCAAAGAACACAAAACAATGGTTAGTAGGTTAGTAAACACACAATATATAAAACTAGAAATAAAGCAAGATAGGAGTAATCAACAATGGAAACTAAACTAAAGAAACATTAACAAAGGATGAATGAAATTAAACACAAAGAATGGTTACCCAATAGACAATGCTCTTTGAAATTGAAAACACCAAGTGGCGAAATATGGGATTTATGAATCCCCTATTGCTCTTAGGGAGGGCTCTTGAATCTCTCAAAGTAGAGCTATTACTCTCCTCTTTTGAATTAAAATGGTAAATAAATCTATGGAAAATCTTCCCAAGAGTTGAAGAGCTTTCCCTATGCTATACTTTCCCAAGTTATTCTTAAGAGAAAAAAGGGCTTCTACAAGAGTATTTGGATAGAATAAAAATTATATGAAGTTCCTTTCTTAGTGCATACAACGACCCTCTATTTACAGTGCCATAACAAGGTATTTTATAGCTTTCTACAAGAGTGAATCAGAAGGATTTTTAGGTACATCCCATCTTTTCAGTCATCACAAGGAGATAGTTTGGGTCGACCTTTGGGTATTGTCTTGAATTACATCACCTTGGAAGTTGTTGAGGCTCGACCAAATTCATAAATGTGTTGTTTCCGCATTCATGTTGGTTTCTCCATGTAAAGTCATGTGGGTTGTGCACTATGTGCATTTGGAGTTGTTTTGGCTCGCATGGATGAGCGCACGCTAGATTTGTTGGAAGTGCACACAAATTTATGCATTTTTTTCATATTTTTTGTCAGATTTCTTAAAATTGGTTGTATAAATATTGGAAGTATGTTGTATCTGTGTTGATTTTTTTTTCATCCATTGTATGCATTACTATGAGAAATTTTTTGGTAAGAAACAATCAACACAGTTACAATATACTTCCAATATTTACAAAATCGATTCTCAGAAAGGTGACCAAAACTGTGCAAAAAACCCATAAAGTTTTGTGCACTTACAACAAATCTAGCATGCGCATATATGCGTGGGCCAAAACAACTCCAAACACTTGCAGTGCACAACCCACACGAATTTCCATGAAGAAACTTGCATGGATGCGAAAAAAACACATTTATGGATTTGGTCGAGCCTCAACCATAGGGTGATGTAATTCAAGACAATACCCCAAGATCGACCCAAAATGTCGTCTTGGGATGCATGAAAATAAGGGATGTTCCTAAAAATCCTTCCCATTCACACTTGGAGCAAGTTGTTAAATACCTTGTTACGATTCTATAAATAGAGGGCCATTGTATGCATAAAAGGAGGAATTTCATAGCATTGTCACGCTGTCCAAATACACTTGGAGGATCCATTTCTTATGTTAAGAATATATTGGGAAAGTAAAACATAGGAAAATAATTTCACCTCTTGGGAAACTCTATCATAGATTTATTCACCATTGTAATTCAAAAGAGGAGAGTAATAGCTCTAATTTGAGGGATTCAAGATCCCTCTCTAGGAGTAATAGGGTATTCATAAACCACATTTCTCCTCTTGGTGTTCTCAATTCCAAACACCATTCACTTTTGGGTAACCATTATTTGTGCTCAATTTCATCCATCCTTTGTTAATGTTTGTTTTGTTTAGTTTCCATTGTTGATTATTCCTCTCTTTATTTATTTATTTATTTAGAGCTTGTGGGTTCACTAACCTACTAACCATTGTTCTATGTTAATTTGGTATCTTATCAAGGCAATCAAAGGGGTATGTTTTTTCTCACCCTTGTGATCAAAAGCCCCAAATATATCGGTGACTCCACTGGGGATTGGAATCCAAATTCCTCCTCAAGTATGATATTAGAGCTATTATTCTCACTTTTTTTTGTTTGTAGGGTCCAAATCCATCCTAGCCTACTCTTCAGATACTGCAATTGAACCTTGTGTTGGATGAATACATTTTAAAATTTTAGCCTTCCATTTTTGTGTGTGTGCGCGATTTTCGGCCGAACAAATGCACTCACCACGCAAAAACATGCAACTTTTTTAATGGAAAACCCATGCACACTCCATGACTATCAGGCCCAAACCTATGCGGATCCACCTGACTATGCAAAAACAAAATTATTATTATTGTTATTATTATTGTTAATATTATTATTATTATTATTCGATAGCTTAGATTTGTTTTATGCACTTTGTAAAAGCCACAAAACGAAGGATTGTGATTAATTATTGCATATATATTTAGTCACACATATACATCTAAGAGGATAAAAAGAACCACAATATCTTTTCTCTTATTTGTTGCCACATGGATGGCTTAGTCTAGCATATGAATTTTAAACTACAGATTATCTTTTGCAAAATCACCACATTAATTTGGGACTAAGAGACTATTTTTCCAATATTGGAGTATGGTCTCTCTCCTAACACCTTTGTGTGATATTGGAAATCATAAAAAAAAAATTCATAAGAAATCTCCATGTCCATTTAAAATCAATCATTTTAGGAGAGGCCAATATCTCTTAGTTTTCTCATTTTTTGCAACTAAATCAATAATTTTAGGAGAGGCCAATAACTCTTTAGTTTTATTTGTTGAAACATAATCTAAAAGGTTTTTAAGGGACCAAACATGCCCATATGTGCACAATATTAGGATGGTTTAAATTTTTTAGAGTAAACCACCTAGGAAGTTGAAGGATTTGTAAGGGCCCACACATGCCCACATGTCTACAATATAGGAATAGTTTCAATTTTTTTTTAGATTAGAGAACATTATAGGGACATTAAATCTCAAAAGAAAGGAGAAACATGTCCACCATGATATTTACCTAGGGATTTTTCAATTTTTGTAAGGATTTTTTTTTAATCTTAGTAAGTTAAAAGTAGGAAAGGTTTGTAAAGGACCAAGCGATGTCCACATGTTAAAATTTTTCTCACTAACCTATTTAAAAAAATTACACACTTTCACTTCTTGCACACAACATCACATCATATTAAAAATATGTTTTACTATATACTTGAAACCTTAGTATGCTCTTCTCTCTATGCCTGATCTTGGAGAATCAGAAGAGATTCGTTATTTTAGTGGAAAACTTCTAGTCACACCATTTTTATAAAATGAGGTTGGCCCATGACCCCAACCTCATAGCCTACTTTCACATACTAAAAGTGATCATAAACAACACATTTTCTAACCTCCACACGAGGAACACCAAAATAAAATTCTAGTCTAAGTTACAATTTTGGGGATATGTATCCAAATAACTCCCCATTATATTTTTCTCATTGAAACTTAGAAAGTTGGGAAATAGGGTACCAAAATCCTCCTAATAAAGAATTACTACACCACAAGTCAGTGAGTCACCCATTAAGTGATGAAGATTGAGGTCTAGTTTCTCTGTGCATGCCTCATTGGGTCACCCAACTCTTGGAAATCATCCATCCTATGATCGATTTTGGAGGCCTAAAATCTAAATAGAGTGCTTGATCGAGGTGACTTAGTGGCCAATTATAGGTTTTATCTACCGAATGTGGTGTTTTTGGGGCACAATCACACCTCAACCATATTTTGAACGGATATTGGGAAATATCACTAGTCCTTTCAGCATATTCCCCCTTCACCCCTCATTATAACTGGTTATTTATACTTTCACTCGCTCCTCTTCCAATGGATTCATGCCCCATTGTTGAGTGCTTTTGGGAGGCTCGATAATTTTTGAGAGGAAGGATGATAGGTATATTAAGACACATGCATTTTGTTTTATTCTTACACGTGGACAAACAATCATTTACCATCTTACATTGTTACTTGTTTATGTATGATTACCATTGTTTGAATACATACAATTGTCAAAAACATTGTTGAGATAGTCCACATGATTTATTATTATCACTACCACTTGCACACATATACATATAGTCCAAAATCATAGGGGAAACAAAAAATCACAGTGATTCTAGACATTTGAGAAACCTCCCTCTAATCTTGGGAGGTGTTCACAGTTTGGTTGACACATCAACAAAACCATCACACACAATAGTAAGTGCCATGTTCCTAGGATCAAACTTGGTTGGATCCACCTTGTTGGGCACCAATACCTAGAATAATACACCCATATAGTATCCCTTCCTCTTTAGGAATTGGCTCTCCAACCATCCACCAACATGGCTTTGGACAGTTGGTGTAACATCCCCAAAAATAAATTATTTTGAATTTGAAATTTCTTAGGAAAATTATTTCGTTTTTGGTAAATTCAAAATTGAATTTTTTTTTCCATTTATGGCAATTTCAAATTTCGAATTTGGTTAATTGTAATTAATGATTATGACTATTGGGAAGAGATATGATTTGACCCAACTAACTACTTGACTATGACACTTGTATGAAACAAAATATTTTATAATTATTGTAGGAGGACAAATGGAACAACCATGTTGAAATCAATTGACCATGACTCCATGAGTGGGGAACAAGTTGGAACTACCTCAGGGAGGATTGTTACAAGTCGAAAATCAGGAATTTGGCCATTGGTAGCCCCTGAAAATCCTAGATTTGGAAAGTTGCAAAAATTCCCAAGGGGAAAAAATACCTAGGCACTTTTGGTTTTGGATATATAGCATATGTGAGGAGGCAGGACACTGCCAAGTATGTTGGGGGGAAATTATTGTTTTCTTGTTGTTATGAACACTACTTGTTGAGTGTGAGGAAAGAAGAAGACTATTGAAACTAAAAAGCATTTGTTGAGGAGTTATGAGTTATCCCTCATGGATTCATGGTCAGGCTAGGGGGTGAACAAAACACCTGATTTGGCTGCCCTGTTCTAAGGTTGGGAGGAACGTGGTTGTTCCTTTGTCTTTTAGTAAACTGGTTCAGATATGTTCTTCTACCCTTATCTGATTATATATATTTTATTTTTTTGAAATGGCAGACATAATACATCTATATATTTATGGTTATATTATTTCCGATGCATTTCCTTTTAATTAAGAGTCGCTTAGATGTAAACAACTGAAAGAGTAGAACTAGTATAATGTGGTGTGATTGACGGCTGAAATTTAAATTTCAAATGGATGAAATGTTATAATTTGATTTTAGAACCTGCCTCTATATCCAAAATTCGTGTAGAATCAGAACTGAGGAATATACTGGAATGCTCCTAATTAAAGAATAAAGTCAGTCTGAAACTAACTTTGGATGATATAAATCCTATGATTGTATGAAGGCTAGAATAAAAAGTTATTATATGCCCATGTCTTACTGTACAAGAATACACAGTGGATTAACACTGTCATAATATCGATACATGTCGCAAATGAAGACTCGTATGAAATCATATGTATGTATTTAATATATATATATAATAGCTATGCATAGGATGACTTCCTAACTCGAATTCGTCGAGTTTCTTGTTGAAGGAAATTGTAAGTTGATTTCATAATACATGAACTGTAGATTTCTCTAGATTTCCAACTCAACAGGTGTTAAACTATAATACGAAAATAGTCTCATGACTTGTAACAGATTCCTGAAACAAATAGCACTTAAAAGGATGAATTAAACCTTTTTTTGAAAACGAATTGCTAGAAGGGCAAAGACCGAAAAACTCATTAATAAAAAATACAAAACCCTCTTTCATGAATAATCATTTTTTGGATAAGTTCGAAAGAATGAAAACTATATTGACGAGAAACAATTCATACAGATAATAGCGAGATAGTTGGACTATAGTCTATACAGGACACTAAATAAAATACTAATGGAATGCCTAGACTCTAGATATACAAATATTTGTATATGTATGATGGAGACCTGCATAAAAACGGGGATCTATTTTTTTTAGGAATGACTGTAACTAGTGTCTTTGTTACTTTAAGAGAAAATCAAATGACTCATATTGCCAGCCATCCTTATAGAGAACATGTGGGAAATTGAGTAAATCGTTCATATTCATAATTGTAATAGTAACCAAATTTTATCAGATCAATTGCCTCGCAAACCAGAGGTTATTTTTTATGAGCGAGACATAGAAGCGGAACTCATTTAAGAAAAATAGATCTATTTATATATATACAAGATCGATTTAAATTATAGAATCAGAATAGTAGTAAACAAAGCACACCCACCCACGATAGGTGCTACCACTCGCAGGTTCTAAGATAATGAGATTTCTAATCATAACTTTGGAGTTCCTTTCCATTAATTCTTCTAACAAGCCAATTACAGAAATAAATTTATTCGTCCGACTAAAAGAGTCTGGAAATGTTAACCTAGGTTAAACATCATATATTTTTCCTGATATCAATGAATACTCTTAAGCCTTATCTTAGAAGCCAAATACCTTTCTGGAGTTCGGGGACATCTTAAATCTGGGAATCTCCGAGGGAAAAGACCCTGTAAGGGCAACGTGAGATTAAATTTAATAACAATATAAGTTTGTAATCAAGAATGTCACTATCAGAATGTGTAACATAAATAAAGGGAAACAAAAATTTACCATAGATATACTTACGAGTCTTTACATAAATTAAAGGATGGAGGTCTCCCTTCCTTTCACAACACTATCGAATCTTTGTCCGGTAGCCCAAAAGGGGAGTGGGTCGATAGACTTGATGGGTACCCTCACATACAATAGGGCCCCATCATTAGATATGATAACAAAATTCTTGCACTCGAGGAAATGAAATCATATACGTTTTCAGAGATTTACATAACCAGACCCCGAGAGGTCACATTGCAACATGCAGTCTTATTAACAGAAGAAAAAAATATTGTTCGAATATCATTCGGCAAAAGAAAAACTTTCTTTTCAATTTAAACACAGAACTATACTTTTCTTGAAAATACACCTACAGATAGTAACAGTATGATGGAAAAAAATGAATGACCAACCCCAATAAAAAAGAGATTGTCTTACCTACTGTATTATTCCAGTCTAATACAAGAAAAGTGGCCGAGAACAAAGGGCCTTATGTGTTCTGTAATGCCCACACTAGTTCAAGATATTAAGCCAATCCTGCTAACTAGTGGTCGAGGCAGAGAAATTCGAGGAACAATAAGGGTTTTTCCACTGCGATCTACACCCTAACTAAACCATCCGAAGCTTGGTAGAACTTATTCTATGTCTAGATAATCCTATTATGAACCTTAAAGACTACCGAGGACAATAAAAAAACTCAACTAAATCAATTAGCCAGTTGTCACCTAAACAACCATAGCACGCAAATGTTGATAGTGGGTTTGAATAATCTTACCAAGTATAAGGGCAAAGTGGATGGAAATCCTCCTCTCTTACAAAATCAAAGATCCCATATTCGCCTAAGTCTTACGTAAAAAAAAATGATAATACGAACCTTGGCAATGGTGGTTTACCTCTAATTCACATGAACCAAGAAAAAATTGAATGATAGTTATGGGGGGCGATGTCTCGGAGTAATGAGGGGGATGGCACGAAGTACCATGACCATTTGGCTAGGGAAAGGTGGAAAGGATCCAGTGGGCACACAAGTCAAGCAGGAGGTCGAGAAAAGGCGTTACAGGAAAAACATTAAATGTAGAAGTCATGACTCATTTTAACACATGACAATTACCTCTATATTTCCTTAATGCCATTTATTGAGTGAGGATGACAGTCAGTTAAGTCATGGGTTTAATTCTCGGAATTGTTTATTTCATATCTGGTTCTTATATGTAGAAATGGGAAGTCACATACAAACCTAATTACTCCAACATCGTTATTCGGTTAGGAAAGAGCAATGTGTGCCAAGTGTAAAACACTAACCACCTAACTCCAATCCCTTGTGCACCATACAACAACTATGCGTGAACAGGAACACCTCACATACACAGAATAAGAGGGGTCTAGTCTAGCTCCTTAATCGTTGTTGTGTGCTCAATGAATGAGTAGGTTATGTGATGGGACCTTCTCGAAATGGGATTCAGAGCCTAAGGATTTCACGAAGTATCCTATATGTACATTATAGATAGCCTAGTAGACTTGTACAAGGTTCGTAGTCATGCTAGATAAATTTGCAGGACACCTTTCAAAGTGCAACTGTAGTATATAGTAAGCAGAGTGTGACTATAGATTATAGAAAGCACATTATATATACACATGTGAAATAATTCTAGTAGCCTTAACTCCTAAACCATTAAAGATGGGTTAGTAAGAAGAAACATTTGCACCCATGCTGTGAATAGGGATGAAGTAGCCAACAATTAAATCCTTATAAATACACTATAAAATTTCCAGTATGGGTAGTATTATAAGAACAATGACGAATAGTCAGAGAGTGGAGAATGATGAATGAGAAACTATAGTAGTTGAAAGAAAAATAATATTTTTTTTTATGGGAATTTTGGGGAACATTACAATTGGTCTTCATTGATGTCAACCCTTAGAGCATTTGAGATACTCGAGAGTTGTGATCAAGATTGATGATGAGTTAGTTTTCATTTATTTCAACAAGAGTGGTTGATGTCATCAGATGTGTTGGGTGTATTTGGAGAAGTCTCCAAAGTGGTCCCCTTATGGCGTATCTTTAAGCATGGCCCTCATGGGAATACACTTTGAATAAGTATACAAAAAAACCATATGTGTGGCTATGGAACCTAAAGTTGATCAAGGAATAAGCACAAGAACGATAGTGTAAATGTAGATATTACCTTCACAGAAGGATAATACTTGTCATGATGGTTTCAGTGGTATGTTTTACACAACATGGTTCCTCATGATTATGGTTATATTCCATCATGAATTTGGAAGCCCCAAAGAATGGTCAAGAAACCCTTAGTTGGTTACAAGTGATTAATGAAAGGGTTAAATGGTTGTAACAAGAAACCCCTAAATTAAGAAAAGAGGTTACTTAGAAAAAGTATAAATACACCTCAAGGTGTCTCTAATAAGTATATTCACACACACATTCTATTGAATATATCTATGTGAATAACTGATTTGGTTTATCTTGTTATTGGCAAATATGAGGTCGAATTTGAGGTAACAAGTATGAGGTTTCCAATGAAGGTCGAAGGTGAAAGTATTGGAGTTGCAAGAAAAGCGAGTAACCCTAGTTTCTGATGTATCGACAGGTTACACGTCAGCATGGCACAAATGTATGAATTTTGTAGTGGAGGAAAGAACATATATATGTGGGGAGTAGAGGAGCAATTCATGGATCTGTGAAAAGGCTTATGAAATGTTGTGAAGTGACGCGTGTACTAGGTTGTTGATTCCTAGGTCGGTTCACTCATCTATTATCTGATACATCGAGGTGTTTATAGGATCAAAGGTATGATTATGTATTAGTTTTTAGTCTTACTCTTATGTTGTTATGATACATGCTTGAGGCATGTCGTGGTAGTGATTTTGCATGGTACACCTTGGTGATGGTATGATACATTGTTAGAGGCACATCTTGGTTACTTGGCATATGGTTTATTGTATGGTATCTGAGTGATATGTCACATGTTTGACAATATATCTTGGTACATAGTTTATGGATATTGGAGTAGGCTTGAGGAATATGGTGTGAGGTACATCTTGGTTACATGTTGATGGTTTTTCCTTTCGTATCTTGTTGAGCCATTGGTATATGTTTGAGGCACATCTTTGGTGCATGGTGTGAGACATATTCTTTGTACATGTATGAGGTGCATGTTTTGATGATGTTGGTACATGTTGACATACACCTTGATGATGTTATGGTACATTGATTAGTAGCACATCTTGGATAAATTGGTATCTTGGTGTTGTGGCTATATTGGTTATGATTGATTCACTTCATTGATGTTATCTTATGATATGGTACATGGTTGATGCATGAGACGGTGCATGGTTGATGGATGATTTGGTACAGGTTTTGGTGCATGGTTGATGCACAGTATAGTGCATTTTTGGTGTATGATTAATGCATGGTAGGCACAAGTCATTGTACATGGTATGGTACAGGTTTATATGCATGGTTGATGCATGGTTGACACAGGTTGATGGTTGATGCACATGGTATGGTATAGATTGATGTACATGGTTGATGAGTGATGTACGTGGTTTAGGTTATTGTATCCATGTGAGTGGATCTCGTTGATGATGGTATATTAGTGATAATGACAAGTTGGACACAATGATAGGTTGGAAACAATGACAGGTTGGATACAATGACCATTGATAGATTACACGTTTATGTGAGAGTGGTAGTAACAGTGGAAGTGATTGTGATAGTGATAGTTTGGTATACATTTATATTTCAGGGTAGTAGGATAGGGAAAGGAAAGTGGGTCATAGCCTCCTTTTGATTGTTGTCGGAGAACATAGGGAGTTATAGCTTCCTTCAGGTTAGATCCTGAGAATTGGGGGGTTGTATTGTCCTTCTGGTTGGAGCCAAAGAATTCAAGGGCTTATAGCTTCCTTTAGGTTGGAGTCTGTAAATAGGGGGTCGTAGCCTCCTTCTAGTTGTAGTTGGAGAATTGGGAAGTTGGTTCTTCCAATGAATGTATTCTTGACAACATATAATAAACCATTCTGTGGTTTTGTCCCATTTTGATTTCCATGTAAATTCGGGTGTATTGTGTATTTGATGTGATGTTTCTTATGTTTATATGCTCATGATATATTGGATGAAATCATAGACGATACATTGATGATATATTGTTCATTTTGTTTAATTTTATATATTTTGGTTAAAATAGGCAAAAGTGTTCATACTAATGGACCTCCCCCCTCTCTCTATTCCAACAATTGGTATCAGATTGGGTTTCTTCAGGAAATAGTTTAACCATTGGAAGTTAGATCATGGATTCCATGTAAAATGGATACATAGTTAATGGAATATCGTGGCTTTATGGTCATATTGATCTAAAGTATGATATGTGAAACAATAAAATGAAACATTTTTAGGAGCATAGGGGTATGATGTTTGGTACTTAGTCATTACAAGATACATCAGTCCAAAGAAACCAAAGACCATAGCCAAGAAGGTATTGAAAAGAAACAACAAAATGGAAATATATTTCATCTTGGAAGGATTATGTGATTCAATAAAAGACAAAGTGGGACAGTGTTCATCAACCAAAGAACTATCGGAAAAACTACAAAATATATATTCAAAGAAATATCATCCTATTAGAGTGTCAAAGCACATTGATCGGAACAAAGAAGAGGTTAAATATGAAAAGGAATAAAGATGTTCATCATTGCAAATAGATTCAAAAGAAGAATATTGTGAAGAATGCATAGTATATATTGAAGAATAATTAATCAATGATTTTTACGAGGAATAAATCTTTATACTTTCAAGTAGAACCAAAAAAGACAAAACGACACCAAAAAATCAACTCGAATTTGAAATGTGCTAGATAAATGGAAATGCGAACAAAAGAACAGATAGAAGCCTACCTCTTATGGATGTCTATAGGAGACCACCGTTGAGCTCACAATCCAATGCTTGATACCTAGAACTTGTCCTGAACATCCAAGATACACAAGCATATGGAAAATGTATGAAATGTTAGCATATAAAATAGTAGAATCCATCAAAATGTATATCAAATTTACCCATGGAAAATTAATATAAACCTTTGCAACATATAATTGTATGAGAAAAGATTATTTCTATTAATATAATTAGAAAAAGTACATAGGTGAAAACTTTATGTATCAAAAACTCATCAAAATTGAGAGACTAAGTCCCTCCATGTAGCGTACCCATCCACCCCTAGGCCATAAACACTACCTCAAAAACTTTGTTCGAAGTTTATTTCGAATTCGGATGCCATTTAATTATTAAAGAAGCATCAAAGAAACATGATAAAAACACATGCAATAATAAATATTCATGCCACAGTATAAATAATGTTTAAACATGCTATGCATACCAATAACTATAAAGCATGCATGTTATAACATACAAATATCAGAGACAATAATTCATACACAATGGAAATAAATATAAAGTAGAGAAACACATGACATAGAACACTTATCTTAATCAAAATGGTTCACCAACTGGCTACAGACCAAGGACATTCCACCCAGATGTAGACACTATTGTTCTAAGTTTCAACAACAATGTCACCACCGAGCTAAGGCTATGAATCCACAAGGATGGTTCCAGGGTTTCACTTAACTTCCTCAAACCAGTCAACACCAATCAAGCTCTCACAGGTTTCTTAACACATAACAGTCCAAAGTACACCAGGCCTCTTCTCTCCTTTTTTCACAACCCAAGAGAATGGACTCCCTTGTCTTCCACATAGTGCCTTAGCATGTCCACCTCCTTCAAGGGATCCATTTCATATGGTTGAGAATCTCCATGTTTGTACTCTCAGGACTTATAACTATGAATAAAATTTAGTACATGCCAATGCATATCAGGAAGGAAGGCATTAGTTCATGGCTTGAATACACTAACAGTCACTACAACCAACCAACAATGGTTTCTCTCCCAGCAAATTCGTTTTTTTTTCCTTCCCCCTACCAAGATCAGGAGTGAATTAGAACTGATGAATGAGAGTGTGAAAGTGTGTATGGAGAAGAAACCCCAAACAACCCATAAGATGGGTTTAAATATTTACATGAAAATCAATAATCCCATGGACTTTCCCAAAGAAGCACATGTAACAAATTTTCTCCATTAAAACAATTATGGGTAAATAAAATATGATAAAATAACTTATCCCCTTAAGCCCCCTCTCTCGTGGAATCATAGCCCCCTATAACTCTTGTCCCTGTCTATCTTGCATCCAATAATGTATTTTATATTATTAATAATGATCACAACATTACATTTCCTAGGCACAATGGCCTCTTTAATTGTTTGGGCACTCAGGCCTTTCACCAAATAAAAAAAATACATTATTTCATATGGGGACTCAAAACCGAGGTATTACATTCCCCTCCCCCTTATTTTGGCACTGTCCTCAGTGCATATACAAAACAAAAATCAAAATTTCAAAATGTATTAAAAAATTCACGGGTACTCCACCCGCATGGAATATTCATGCTCCCAAGTAGCATCTTCTAGACTGTAACAGGTCCACTGAATGTTTAGTAGTTTTATCACTCGATTCTATAGCATTTTGACTTGTCGGTCCAATATGTGCAGTATCTATACTTGAAGGTCTCCCTATGTCTCTACCTGAATCAAATTCCAACCAATAACATGGTTAGGATAATGTATATAATTTTTCAACAAAGAGACATGAAATACATTATGCACATTCATGGAAGAAGGAAATGCAATCATGTATGCAATTGGCCCTATTATGTCCATGATATCAAATGGACCACAAAATATGGCTGCTATGTTTGTAAAACTACCCAACTTCAATGAGATCTTATTGGGGTTCACTTTTAAAAGAACATGCTCCCCCACTTTAAATTCTCTAGTTGTATTGCTCTTGTATGCATAAAGTTTTTGTCTATATTGAGATTCCTTTAAATTCTACTTAATTCTAAGAATTTGGTCATCCATGACCTTGAGAAATTTTGGCCCAAGTACTACTTTGTCTACTGGGTTGTCCCAACTCACTGGAGTATTTCATTTTATACCATACAAAGCCTCAAATGGGCTCATCTTCAATGAATCTTGATACCCATTATTATAGGCGAACTCAACCTAATGCAAGTAGTCTTCCCACTTAGATGGTTTATCCATCACATACCTTCTTAGAATGTCTTCAATCACTTGGATGACTATCTATATCTTACCATTTGACTATGGATGGTATGATATGCTAAAATTTATATTTGTACCAAATCCTTTAAATAATCCCCTCCAAAAATTTGAAGTAAAGTTTGTATCTTTGTCTGAAACAATTGCCTTAGGTATTCCATGCAACCTAGCAATTTCCCTCATGTAAATTATGCAATATTAGTTGTTGTATGAGTCATTTTCATAGGAACAAAATGAGTAGCCTTTGTCAATTTATCCACAACTACCTTTATGGAATCATGTTGCCTTGTTGTCCTGAGAAATTTAGTTATAAAATCAATAGTTACCACTTCCCATTTCTTCTCTAGAATTGGAAATGGCTGAAGAAAACCCGTTGGGTGTCTATGCTCAGCTTTTAATATCTCACATTCCATACATCTGGAAATGTAATAAGAAACATCCTTCTTCATTCCTGGCCAAAAGAATTGGCCTCTTACTGATACAATTATTTTCTAGTAACCATGATCTCCAACATATGGAACATTATGCATTTCTTTTAATACCAAATTCCTAAGTTCTCCGGAACTAATAACATAAATTCTATTCTTATGCATAAGTGATCCATATTCCTTAATCTCATAGTCTTTACTTTTTTGTTGTACTTTTTATTATTGTAAAATTTCTTTTATGTGTAGATAATGTTGATCTGTAACAACAACATCTAAAATTCTTCTCTTTAAATCTGAGTGATGAAAACTAACAATTGTAGTATGCATGGGATGTACTCTTTTGTTGAGTGCATCAACAACTTTATTTTATTTTCCCTTGATATGTTTGATTTCAAAGTCATACTCACTTAAAAATTCTAGCCATCGTTTTTGCCTAGCATTCAAAGTTAGTTGTTCAAAAATATATTTTAGACCACTATGGTCTATCCTTAATTCAAATCTTTTCCCCATGAGATAATGCATCCACATATTCAATGCATAAACTATGACAACAAGCTCAAAATCATGTGTGTCATAATTTCTCTCATGTTCCTTGATTTTTCTGGACTCATAACTAACTCCATGTCCATTTTCAGTGAGGGCGCCACCAAGTCCTTCCTTGCATGCATCTGTACATACCACAAAATTCTCATTTGGGTCAAAAATCCTTAAAATAGGTGCACTAATAAGAAATTCCTTTAACAAATTAAAATTATCTTCACACTCTATTGTCCATTAAAACTTGAATCCCTTATTTTGTAAATAATTTATGGGATGATAAACCTTAGAGAACCCCACTATAAACCTCCTGTAGCATCTAGATAATCCCATAAAATATATTATTTATGGAACATTCCTGGGTGATGGCCATCGTATAATGGCTTCAATGTTTTTTGGATCTACTTCTATACCTTGTTCTGAAATAATATGACCCAAATAATGGATTTTTTCTTGGTAAAAAGAACACTTACTAAGCTTGGCATAAAGTTAATGTTCCCTCAGAACTTGGAACACCAACCTCAAGTGATTTTCATTCTCTTTCTGAGAGTTAGAATAAATAAGTATGTCATCCAAGAAAACAATGACAAACTTATCCAGATAATTTCTTAATATCCCATTCATTAAGAACATAAAGACAACTAGTGCATTGGTCAATCAAAATGGCACCACTACAAACGCATAATGTCCATACCTAGTTATGAAGGTTGTCCTATTTATGTCTTGTTCCTTTATTCTTACTATATCGTATCTGTATCTCATGTCTATCTCTGAAAATATATTTTCTCCTCTTAGATAATCAATGAGGTCATCAATTATGGGTAGAGGGTATTTTTTCTTCACAGTGGCTTTATTCAACTATCTAAAGTCTATACACAACCTCAATGTTCCATCTTTATTTTTCATAAAGAGTATTGGTTCACCCCAATGTAAAACATTTTGACGTATGTACCCTTTCGTCAACAACTCTTCCAACTTGATGCAGGAGCATCGCGAGTAGAAGCACCCGCGGAGGTGGAAGATAGTTGGGACAAGCGCCAGCGCATTTCAACATGTTGACAAAAGTGTTTTGAAATGTTTTGAAATAAATGTGTGGATGTTAATGAAATAATTAAGAGGAGGCGCACTTGTAGATTGTAAATAGATCATGAGCGATTCACTCTCATCTGTATTAGGTAGAGACATTTATGTGTAGTAAATGTAAGTAGGTAGCTTTGAATTGTGGATTAGAAAGTTTTAGGAGCCGGATGGAAAAAAGATATATACACCCTCACTTGTATCATTTGTATCAGAGAGAAGAGAAGGATAACATTCATCTATTACGAGAGAGAGAGAAGATAGGTGTATTTGAAAACACCCATGTATAGAAGTCCTGAATTAATACATGAAGCTTTGATTCAGACTTATGGTGTTGTGATATTCTCTGTGTATGTATGTTGAATGCTATGCCTATAGTTATTTTACTCTTTCTGTTATGCATTTGTTTTTATGCTATGTCTACATGATTTCTTGTTGAATGTTTGAAATTTGAGACAAAGAGTAAGGAATGAGTTTCAATCATTTCTCAACCTGAGTGAGTAAAAATTCCTGCAAGGAGTGCAGTGAAGTCGTCCGCAAGGAGTGCGTTGAAAAGGGTTCAGAGTTTTTATCTATGAAATCTCGGGAGAGATAACTTTATTCTCATTCCCACATAAGTGCAAGTTGAGCACAACAACCATGCAAGGTGTGCGCAGGCTGATTGTAATTTTAGAACTTATCAACCAAGGAAAGAATTGAAAGACTGTTGTTGCAAGGAGAGTGCGTAGAGTCGAAGAATTCAATACTTGGAAGTATTTGAAGGGTTGCCACAAGGAGTGCGTGCAGGAGTCTTCTTGAAGATTCGAGTTGTGGAGAAAGCTCAAGAGGGTTAGTACCTTGAAGCGTTCAAAGGGAGACGCTGCAAAGTTACTTTGCAGGAAGATAAGTTCCATCAAAGGAATAGCTTGTTCAATTCGTAAGAGTTGTCAAGGAGGAAACGGGCGGTCGGAATTCTCCGTGGAGAATTCATGAAGTCTCAAGAGCCATCAGATCTTGCAGAGGAGAAAGGAGAGTTATGGTGAGTGTTTTCTAAAGTGTAAAGATCAGGAGAGATGGGGCTGTTAGATCTCTCATGAACTCTCATTCAGAATTTGAGAGTTGAAGGGGCAGAAGAATCCATGTCAAAGATTGTAGACAGTGGAGAGTGGACAGATGGAATACTTGTCAACATGGAGGTCAAACCTTTGTTGACCATTTCGGGGTTTCATGAGTTGGAGAATCGAAAGCCTTGTACTGAGATTCGCAAAATCGCGAAGTGCGAAGTTTCGAAGGGGAGAAAATATTTGTGTGGGGCCAACTATTGGTGAAGCGTGTCAGAACTCGACATTTCGTCATTTTGGAGGATAAGAGCCCGGGATTTCATTTCCAAGATTCCCGAAATTGCGAAACGCGATACTACCGTAGGAGAAGACGCGACAAGCATTTTGGTGCATCGAAAGTTTGGGTTTCAGAAGGTGAAGTGATGCAGCATGCGCTTGCAAGCATGCCCACTCACAGGATCTTCTCTTTCCCCTTGGCCCGAAGAACTCTAATTCTCTTCTATTTCCTTGTCGGGAAATCTGCACCCAAAGAAATTTTCGCGCGATCCCCTCTCTGCACTCAGGGGATCGGACTTCGTGACTTTGCAAGGTCAGTGGTTGAGCATTGTACCCTCGAGTCCCTGAGACCTGACAAAAATCAGCGCTGACCTTCCCTTCTATTTTAGAACTTTTCTTATCGCGATTTCGCCACTCGCAATATCCAAAAACTCACTTTACCGACACCTGACTTCCAATATGATGAAACCCTGACGCACGTGCGAGTAGACTATTCAATAGTTCTTCACTCCATCGACATTTCAGAGTTCGCAATATCGCGAATCCGGATGCTATTGTATCAGGACTTCTCGCTGCGAAACCCCGATAAGATGTGCCACCTATCTACCTTCTAACCCTTGTGGCCCACACTGTTCCCTTAGCCGTCGGGATATCGCGTTTCACGATATCGCGATTCCCATTGCCCAACCTTCGACTCTTCCGCTCATGAAATCCTGATAGGTGATTCCGCGAGTGATCCAACAGCCCTGGCTGGCTTGGATCAACGGCTCTATCCCTCCTGAGCTCTTAATATCTCGAGAACATGTCGTTGTATCTCCCCTGTACCTTTGTGAGATCTAACGGCTCACGGAGTTTCGCAAAACCTCCTTAGAGAATTTTGACCGTCTATCTTTCCAGATGAATTATGCAAAATGAACTAAGTACTTCTCCATGAAGACTTGTTCACCTGCGGCTAGAACTTACGATGCCTTCTTGAACACATCACGGCACCAGTTCCCCATGTTCTATTGACAATTACTCGAAGGTCCTATACCTCCTGATCTTTTCCCCAACTCTGAATATTTCAGAAAGCCTTGCACGTACTCCTTGCGGCGACCTTCAAACATGCCTAAGTGCTTGAATCCTCTCGACTCTGCACACACCTGCGGCAGAAGTCCTTCAATGCTTTACTCAGGTTCACAACCCTGAAATTCACTCAGTCTGCGCACTCCTTACATGGCTCCTATTCCCAACTGCACTTTGGGTGAATGAGGACAAAATTTTAACTATCTGAGCTTCAGAGATGCAACCCTGAATTCTTGTCGATGCACTCCTTGCGGACACTTCAACTGCACTCCTTGCAGGAATTCTTACTCAGATAGAGAAACAATTGAAACTCATTCCTTCTAACTCTCAGACTTCAAACTCAAGCATGAAATCATATACACAGCATATAAAAGAAAATGTATAACTGGAAGAAAAAATTCATGAGCATATCATTCAACATACATGCACAGAGAACAAACAAGACACCATGAATTTGAATCAAAGATTTCTTCTATTAATCCAAATATCTTTACATGGGTGTTCTTACACAGCTCTCTGCTCACTCTTGCTCAAATGCTTCATCAATAATGATACAATACATAATGAGGGTGTATATATCTCGTTTCCCTCTTGCACTCTAAAACTGTCAAATCTAGAATTAAATTCTATCTACCTGCATTAACTACTTTAAATGCCTTCTACCTACTAAGGACGAGAGAAATCCGCTCAAGGTTCGTTTACATTATACAAGTGTGCCTTCTCTTAATGACTTATTTAAGATCATGCAACAACTTCCAAGGTGATTTTCAAAATTTGTGCTGGTGCTTGTCCAGTTGTCTTCCGCTTTCGCATTGGCTCGCTTGATGTGTCGGCGATGCTCCTGCATCATACTCCCTCGCTTGAAAAATTTCATGGGCTCCTGTCCATGAGCTCCTGCACGGTCTGTCCATGCTTATGTATTTCTTCTTCAGTTTCCCAGTTGGCATCTTCAACTGGATGGTTCTTCCATTTGACCAGATACTCAAAGTATTGCTTTCGCCTGGTCCTCTTGCTCACTCTTTTATCCAGTATGCACTCCATCTACGGTTTCTCTGCAACTGGAATCTATTTCTTCCACTGGATCACTGGTTGCTCATATCCAGTCTCTATTCCCCCAACTCTATATGGGTATAAATCTAAGACATTGAATATCAGAGAAATTACTATCCCATCGGGTAATTCGATCTCATAAGCATTCGCCCCAAATTTCTTCAAGACCCTACATGGCCCGATTTTCTTCATCTTCAACTTATTGTATGTTCCCCTCGGGAACTTTTCTTCCCTCAAATGTGCCAGAACCAGATCACCAACCTCAAATTGAAGTTTTCTTCTATGTTGATCGGCTCCGTGTTTGTACTCCTGAGTTGAATTCAATAATCGCTCCTTCACCTGGCTATGAAGTTCTTTCATCGCCTCTACGAAATCTTCTGCACTAGCGCTCCTAGTCATAGTCTGTTCTGAATCCCTTAGTTCAGAAATTCCCCTCGGCTGTATCCCATAGACAACTTGAAATGGACTTTGTACGGTACTCCTGTTGACTGAGTCATTATACGCGAATTCTGCATGTGGTAATATATTGTCCCATTGGCTATGGTGCTCTGTCACCAAGCTTCTCAGCAAGTCTCCCAAACTTCTGTTCACCAATTCTATTTTTTCCATCCATCTGAGGATGATACGCTGAACTAAACAATAGGTTAGTTCCCAGCTTCTTCCATAAGGTCCTCCAAAAATGACCTATGAATTTCATATCTCGATCTGAAACTATACTCTTCGGCAACCCATGAAGTCGAATGACCTCTTTGAAGAACAGATTGGCAATGTGAGTTGTGTCACTGGTCTTTTGACATGGAATGAAGTGTGCCATTTTGGAAAATCTGTCCACTACCACAAAGATTGAGTCAACACCTCTTTGTTTTCTTGGCAACCCCAATACAAAATCCATGCTAATCGCATCCCACGACCTCTCTGGTATGGGCAATGGTTGATAAAACCCTGCATTCTTCTTCCTTCCCTTCGAATGCTGGAAAATTCTACATCTGTCCACAAATCTCTTGACATTTGCTCACATTCCTGGCCAAAAATATGACTCATTCAGTTTTACGAACATCTTTTCATGACCAAAATGCCCTGCCAATCCTCCACTGTGTTTCTCCTTCAGCAGATTCTCTCTCATGGAGATTTTCGGAATACACATTTGATTTCCTTTGAACAACAATCCTTCCTGGATCATGTATTTGGCCCATTGGCTTCTATCTCTGAGAACTGGATTCTCAGCTGCTTCATACGCCTCTTTAAAATCTTTATCATCTGCGTACATGTCCCTGAGATCATCAAAACCCAACGTTTTGACTCTAAACTCCTGCAACAACAAACACTTCCTACTCAAAGCATAAACAACTTTGTTAGCAGTACCAGAAATATGTTTAATCACAAAAGTGAAATTCTGCATATACTCAACCCATTTGGCATGTTTTTGATTCAACTTCTCCTGTTGAGTCACAAACTGCAGTGCGTGATTGTCACTGTACAAGACAAATTCTTTCGGGATCAAGTAATGTCTGCATTTCTTCAATGCCTGTATGATAGCATAGAAATCCTTATCATAAGTGGAGTACTTCACTTTTGCCTCATTCAACTTCTCGCTGAAATATGCGATTGGCCTGTCTTCTTGACTTAAGACTGCCCTGATTGCAAATCCGCTTGCATCGCATTTCACCTGAAATGTCTTTTGGAAATTTGGCAACACCAACATTGGTCGTTCCGTAATCTTCCTCTTCAATAGATTGAAACTCTTTTCAGCCTCTGCTATCCAGTGAAAATGTTTATGCCGCTTCTTCACTGTATCCATCATTGTTGCGCTAATTCCACTGAAATTCCTAATGAACTTTTGGTAGAAACTAGCCAATCCGTGAAAACTTCTTACCTCAAATATGTTCTTCGGTGATGGCCAATTCTTGATTACTTCCACCTTATCTGGATCCATCCTCAACTCATTTGCCGAAATAACAAACCCCAAGTAAATGATCTCTGTCTTCATGAATGAGGACTTCTTCATATTAATCAATAGCTTCTCCTGCTGTAGTTTCTGCATCACTGTAGCCAAATGCTTCAGATGCTCTGCCACTGTTTTACTGTAAACCAATATGTCATCCAAATACACAATGAAACATTTACCAATGAACTCCTTTAGGACTTCGTTCATCAACCTCATGAAGGTACTCGGCACATTTGTTAAGCCAAATGACATAACAAGCCATTCATACAACTCCTCGTTGGTTTTGAATGCTGTCTTCCATTCATCACCTTCTCTCATGTGAATCTGGTGATAACCGCTTTTCAAATCAATCTTTGAAAAATATTTTGCTCCACTCAAGAAATCCTTTAGATCATCCATCCTCGGCAATGGAAATATGTACCTGATGGTTATCTTATTAATTTCCCTCAAGTTGGTACACATCCTCCAGCCTCCGTCTTTCTTTGGACTGAGTACTGTTGGAACAACACACGGACTCAAGCTTTCCCTGACCAAACCTTTGTCCAACAAATCCTGAACTTGCCTCTTAACTTCTTCATTCTCTTGCAGCGTAAACCTGTACACGGCTTTGTTCGGAAAACTAGCTCATGGTATGAGATCAATATGATGACTCGCACTCTTGATCAGTGGCAACGAACGAGGTAATTTGTCCACTACTATGTCAACGAACTCTCCCAGCAGTTCCTGAATTTCTTCTGGTAAATCATCCACTCTCGTGCTAGTCAGAACAATCTTCATTTTCCTGACCATAAAGAATTTTGGTTCCTCCTTCTTCTTAACCACTGTCAGAAGTTCCTTCCCACTCATGAGAAGTACTGTGTTTCTTACTTCCGGCTTCACCTCCTTATCCTTTATCGGAAGCAACATGTGTGTCCTCCCATCCTTCTCTAGGGTGTATGTGTTCATTCGCCCATCATGAATCAAATTCCTGTCATATTTCCATAGTCTACCCAGCAATAGATGACAAACATCCATAGGAATGACATCACATAATATCTTATCATTATATCCCCCTATCTTGAATTCAACCAAGCATTGTTTAGTGACAGTTACCTGGTGTCCTTTCTATAGCCACGAAACTTTATATGGGCTTGGATGATCAGTCGTCTCCAGCTCCAGCTTCTCTACCATCTCTGTAGAAATGACATTATCCACGCTACCACTGTCTATGATGACCTTTCATACCCTATCCTTGGTATTGCAAGCAGTTCTGAAAATTCTGGTCCTTTGGACTAAACTTTCCACCTCCTTCTCGGGTGTCAAAAGGACTTTTCGCATCATGAGCAATCTTCCGCCTTCAGCTTCTTCTGCCTCAACACCCGCCTCTGTGCTTCGGTGATGTGAGATTCTCCAATGTCCTTCTTTTTATCTAGAAACTCGTAAGACTTGTGTCCATTCTTTCCACATGTGAATCATGTGATTACTCCACCTCTTTCTGTTCATCTACCTCTAGTACGAGTAAAAAGTGTTGTTTTCAGCATAATCTCCTCTCTGCTTAGTATGCTTCCCTCTTTGTGAACTTCCACCTCTCTCTGTTCAAGTCTGAGGTTTCTTCCAGTCATCCTTGGGCTTCTGAGTTCTATCCTGGGCAACTGATTTTCCTCTGGGCTGGCTTCTTCCTCGGCCCCTCTGACTCTACTTTCAGCTCAGCTTCTCTTCTGCTTTCAGAGCCATCTGATAAGCATCTTCCATCGTTCGGATGGTTACCGTGATCATTTCATCTTGGATATCATATCTTAGGCCATTCATATACCTGGAAACTTTCTCATCATCTCTCTCCCAATGACCTGCTTTGATGTTCAGTTTATAGAATTCCTCAGTGTATTCTTTCATTGTCATTAGCTACTGTCTCAGGTTCTGCATCCTCCTGAACAAAGTAATTTGATAATCCCTCAGGATGAATTTCTCTTTCATCTTTGCTATCATTCGATCCCATCTCTTGATCTTTTTCTTTCCCTTACAGCGTCTGTCAGCTTGTAGTTCATCCCACCACAAGGCTGCATGTTCTTTCAATCTCGTGACAACATGATTTATTTTTTTATCCTCTTCGACATCTTTGTAGTCGAAGTATGTATCCAGATCTCTAGTCCAGTCTATAAGCTCTTCTGCATCCAAGTTTCCCTCGTAAACTGGAATTTCCATCTTTTCTCTTGCACCCATCCTTGCAATAGCTCTGATCAAATGCTCGTTTGATGCATCTTCGGCTGCAACTTCTTCTTCTCGTTCAACCTCAACTTCTCTTTCAGAATCACTGATATCCCCTGCACTGGATGTGCGTCTTTGCACTATCTCCATGTCTTTGAGTCTAGCTCGAAGATCACACATTTGTCTCTCCATGACTGCGTCTATCACCTGCCTACCCCTTCTTCTCACCATTTCCCTATCCTCTGTATCGGGTGACTGTCTATCTCTCCTTAGCAGCATGGTGAATTCTCTTCTCTGCTACAGAAAGCAAAGAACCTTTCTGTTCTCCCATACCACTTGATGTGTATCAGAGTACTCTTTACCTCTTATGCCTCCCTCACCTGAAATGTACAGACAAGAATTAGGCTCTGACACCACTTGATGTAGCACGTGCTCACAAGCATGCCCGCTCACAGGATCTTCTCTTTCCCCTCGGCCCGAAGAACTCTAATGCTCTTCTATTTCCCTGTTGGGAAATCTGCACCCACAAAACTTTTTGCGCGATCCCCTCTCTCCACTCGTAGGATCAGACTTCACGACTTCACGAGGTCAGTGGTCGAGCATTTTACCCTCGAGTCCCCGAGATCCGACGAAAATCAACGCTGACCTTCCCTTCTATTTTGGAACTTTTCTTATCACGATTTCGCCACTCGCGATATCAAACAACTCACTTTACCAACTCTCGACTTCTGATATGCCAAAACCCCGACGCACGTGCGAGTGGACTATTCAACAGTTCTTCACTCCATCGACATTTCAAAGTTTGCAATATCGCAAATCCGTATGCTATTGTATCAGGACTTCTCACTGTGAAACCTCGATAAGATGTGCCACCTGTCTACCTTCTAACCCTTGTGGCCCACAATGTTCCCTTAGCCATCRGGATATCACGTTTCGCGATTTCGCGATTCCCTTTTCCCAACCTTCGACTCTTCCCCTCACGAAATCTYGATAGGTGATTCCGCGAGTGATCCAATGGCCCTGGATGGATTGGATCAATAGCTCTATCGCTCCTGAGCTCTTAATCTCTCGAGAACATGTCGCTGTATCTCCCCTGTACCTTTGTGAGATCTAATGACTCACGTAGTTTTGCGAAACCTCCTTAGAGAATTTCAATCGTCTATCTTTCCAGATGAATTCTGCGAAATGAACTAAGTACTTCTCCATGAAGACTTGTTCACCTACGGCTAGAACTTACGATGCCTTCTTGAACACTTCGCGGCACCAGTTCCCCGTGTTCTATTAAAAATTACGTGAAGGTCCTATACCTCATGAGATTTTCCCCAACTCTGAATCTTTCATAAATCCTTGCACATACTCCTTGCGACAACCTTCAAACATGCCTAAGTTCTTGAATCCTCTCGACTCTGCGCACACCTGCAGCAGCAGTCCTTCAATGCTTTACTCAGGTTCGCAACCCTGAACTTCACTCGGCCTGTGCACTCCTTGCATGGCTTTTGTGCCCAACTACACTTTGGGTGAATGAGGACAAAATTTTAACTATCTGAGCTTTAGAGACGCAACCCTGAATTCTTGTCAACGCACTCCTTCCGGACACTTCAACTGCACTCCTTGCAGGAATTCTTACTTAGATAGAGAAACAATTGAAACTCATTCCTTCTTCCTCTTAGACTTCAAACTCAAACATGAAATCATATACATAGCATATAAAAGAAAATGTATAACTGGAAGCAAAAATTCATGAGCATATCATTCAACATACATGCACAGAAAACAAACATGACACCATGAATTTGAATCAAATATTTCTTCTATTAATCCAAATATCTGTACATGGGTGTTCTTACACAGCTCTCTGCTCTCTCTTGCTCAAATGCTTCATCAATAATGATACAATACACAATGAGGGTGTCTATATCCCGTTTCCCTCTTGTGCTCTAAAAATTTCAAATCTAGAATTAAATTCTATCTACCTGCATTAACTACTTTAAATGCCTTCTACCTACTAAGGATGAGAGCAATCCGCTCAAGGTCCGTTTACATTATATAAGTGCGCCTTCTCTTAATGAATCATTTAATATCGCGCAACAACTTCCAAGGTGATTTTCAAAATTTGTGCTGGCGCTTGTCCAGCTGTCTTCCACTTCCGCGCTGGCTCCATTGATGTGTTGGAGATGCTCCTGCATCATGAAGAGTTGAGAGACTCTGATGCAGGAGCATCCGCAACATTTGAAATTCATCATATGAACCAGCGCGAGGAGGAAAAGAATTGTACAGCTGGACCAGCCAGCAAACCTTTTTTCTTTTGATTTTGAATTTCACCTTGGTATTCGTTGCGCCGCCGTTTAC
>ML776706.1:2644212-2656323 GCA_009831015.1 Picea engelmannii | reverse complement strand
GTGACGTGGCAAGGCGGGTCCACAGGATATAGTGAAAGACAGGTGGCGCGCAGTCGGAGATTCGGGGTTCGGGGTTTTGTGTTGTAAGAGACGCTCGACACCACAACCTCCGATTTCCCGATAGGGAAATCCCCGAAAGATGAAGCGTTGACCCGTTGACTATCGGGGTTCGGGGTTGTGAGTTACATGTGACGGCGCTCACAGAACTCGCGAGATCGCGAATTCCGATTTCCCGATTTCCGAAAGGGGAATCACCGAAGGAGTGTACTGTGGGTAGTGGACTCCCGAGGAAGTTGAAGAGAGTTGATTCTTCGGACCCGGGAGAAACAGAAGGTCCTGGTGGAGCAGCTGGCTCGGTGAGGGGCGAGTTGCGTCAGACTCAAAAGGGGAAGTCGCGAACTTGGAAGTTTCGAAATTGCGAGAAATATGACCACATTGTTTGGTTAGAGGGAAATTGGAATTGATGCTCCGTGTTTGATCGCGTGGGCTCAATTCACATAGACCTGTGGAGAAGCACCATTTTATGTGCATGGGATTCCCCAAAGAGGAATTGAAGATTCAATCTGACTTAAGGGTAGGAATTAGAATGATCCTGTAGCAGAGCTTGACCCGAGGGTTGGGGTTCTGCACCACAACTGCATTTGTAATTCTTTCAATTCAGGTGTACTCATTTTGTAAGGTGTTTTTCATACAAGGGCATCTCCTGGTAGTAAATCAATAGAGAAATATATCTCCCTCTTTGGTGGAAATACTGGTATTTATTGGAATACATCTTCAAATACTTGCAATACTGGAAAATCTTCAAGGCTTGGTCCTTTTTTCTTTTCTAAATATTCCACATGATTTGTGTACAATTAACATCCTTTCCTAAAGCATTTCTTTAGTTGTAAGGCTGAAATCTCCCTTATAGAAATGCGTCTTGGAATTCCTTTCACAATGCTTTGTTTTACTTCTTCATCAAGAATGTAAATGTCTTGTTATCACAATCTAGGACAATATGGTGTTGGTCCAACCAATCCATTCCAATTAGGATGTCATGAGATCCTAATGGGATGATATTCATATCAACAACTCTATTTACTCCAATAAGATTTATTGGACAACTTCTAATAGCCTCATTGATCCTTCTTTTTTTTCTAGTGGCTAGTTGAACCAAACTTGATTTTCCTAGCTTACTTTTCTCCAAATGTAATATATCCCCTATTTTAGGATGAATGTAACAATTAATTGATCCTGGATCAATTAAAATTTCAATAGGATTATTAATGTTCCTACTTCCACTTCGATCATATTGGATTGGTACTCTTCTTGTATATCTTCTAAGGCTACATATATCTTTCCCATGTCCTCCACCGTTGTATCATTTTGGATGTTGTGCATGGTTTTCTCTTTATCTCCTCTATGAGGGAAATTCTTGTATAGGCGATTTTCTTTGCACCCCCAAGATTGGATTAGTGATCTTCCTCTTTTCCCCAAGGAATCCTCTTTCTTGGATTCATTCATAGAATAATGATCTTGCTGATTTTTATTAGGTTTGTTTCCATTGAAAGGAGGTTTATGACCCTTCCTCCTTTGATCATATTTCTCCTTCTACTTATCCTTCCAATATTTGTGCATGTATTCTCTTCCCTTTCCTTAATCATATAGGTACTTATCCTTCCTGATGGTCTCAGTCAATGGCCTAGGCTCATCATATTCAATATTCTCTTTATAAAAGGACGTCAGTCCAATTAAAAACCTTTGTATCTTCACTTTTTCATCTTTGATAAATCCTACATACTTAAGAAATCCTAATAACCTATTCTCATATTCTATCATGGTCATGCATCCCAAACTTAGCTCAAAGAAATCTTGCATCTTCTTGTCATAGAATTTCTCTGAAAGGTACTCCTTCTAAAAATATTTCTTGAACTTCTTCCAAGTGATATTGCTCTCATTAATGTGCTCAACTTTCTTCATCTGATCCCACAACATAAAAACTTTCCCATGTAAATGGTATGTGACAATTCTTTCTTCTAGGTTTGAGGAGTAGTTATGCAATTGAAAATACCTCCTGATTCTGAGCATCCATGCTTCAATATCATCTTCCCTTTCTCTTTCACCATCAAAGGATGGTTTCTTAAGTTTCCTCAAATATCCTTGCAAACTGTCCAATTCATACCTTCTTCTTTGGTGCCTAAAAGGAGACACTTTTGGACTGCTTATGGAGTCTTCATATGCATAAAATTTATGTGTTGAGTAAGGTGATGAGTGATGTCTATAAGTTCTGTTGCAATTTCTTGAATGAGAATCTCTTTGGTGGTTATCTCTTCTTTCATGATATATTTCTTCTTCCTCATGCCTTAAGTGTGATCCATTCCTTGCTTTCCTATGCAACTGATTTAGGATTTGCATTACCTGAAAATTTATCTGATTTTTTTCTCTCATCAACCTCTCATTTTCTTCTTTGTAACTCTACACTTCTATTTTTAGGCTTATCACAATCTCTATTAAGGTTTCTTATTCCCCTCTGCTCCTGCGCCCATTTGATTTTGTTTCTACATTACCAAAACTGATATTTTGAGCTTTGTATTATTTATCATGATTGAAGACTCCCTCTCCTTCCTCCATTTCTTGAATACGCAGTATCATCTTGAACCGATATGGTTATAATCCCTAATTCTACAAAATGTGCAAGAAACCATTTTGTTAGAATTATGCATATGATAAAAAATGTTCCAAACAATACTACAGGTCCTTTTTCTTCTCAATTCATGAAGAAATATATCATCATTCTCCAAATTATAAAAATTAAATGTTATTCTCCTTTGAAACATTTTTCTAATGACTATTCCCATGCCCCAATCCAATCTTTGAGATGAAAGTTATGGATTCCTGGAAAATTCACTTTCACCCTTTTTGTACAAACAAGATCTTATAGTGGAAATGGAATGGTTGTGTGGAAATCTTGTCAAATTATTCCACATTCCCTTTAAACTGGTAAATAATTTGAATTCTCTATAGGTACTTCCTTCAATCCACTTTCCTTGTGATTGCAGGCTCAAAACCATGAGATTATTCACTCTAAGCGATGTTCCTTTAATGATTTTATCTTTATTCTCCCACATAGGATCTCATTCAAAAATTTCGGTAGATTTTTTACTTCTATGCCCTTCGCACCTCTATTCAACCCCTTTACTTTATCTTGTGACCAATACTAGAACCAGGTCCTCCAGACTTTGACATTCTTGCAATCTTCTGGAATATTACTTCTCTAAGTACACTTCACCGAAATACTTATCTTATCTCCACTAGTAGATCAGACTGTTGAGATTTAATATCTCATTTAATGGATGATCTTGGATCATCTAGAGGCTTTGACAAAATCAATGATCATGACTTAATCAATTGTTGAGATTAATGGTCCTTTTTTATTTCCGACTTGGGCACTCCGTGACTTCGAGATATTACAAATCTCAAGTTGTTCAACTCCCCCAGAGTTATACCTACCGAAGTAGTCATAAAGTGAGAATGACCTCTTATCATCGATTAAAATCTCCACTTACACTATCCTTCGACTAGCTTAATCCAATGGTTATGACTTAATCAAGTTTTCAGATGGACGGTCTTTATTTATTCTGGGACTTTGACACTCCAATAATTCAGGATATTACAACTCTCAAGTTGTTAATCTCCCCCGGAGTTATACCCACCAAAGTGTTGATGCCATCCTTCCACTGCTTGCTCTAACAATTGAGAAAAGTATTGAAGGGATCTTAGCTTGATGGTATTTCTGATTTTGTTACTTCGAGACTCCGGGATATTAAAACTCTCAAGTTTTTCAACTCCCCCAAATTTATACCTGTTAAATCTCTTACACCATCCTTCTACTACTTGATATAGCGGTTGAGAAAAGTCTTGAAGGGATCTTATATCGATGTTTTGTGTGATTTCGTTACCCCAGGGCTCCAGTATATTACAACTCTCAATTTGTTCAACTCCCCTAGAGCTATACCTGTTGAAGAGTTTACGCCATCCTTCCACTGCTTGATCTAACGATTGAGAAAAGTCATGAAGGAATATTAGATCAATGGTATACATGATTTCACTACTCTGAGACTGTGGGATATTGTGCCTTACCCTGCCCTTCCATTGTACTTGATCAGAAGGTCGAGAATTCACCTGAGCTTCCTCCTTGATCCGATGGTCTACGTTAATGTGTGATTTTGGCCTTCAGGAATTCCACACATTTCTAACTCATTTATCCCCTGAACTGTCAATTTCAAATGATCACCGAATTCATCAACCCAATCAAATGGCTGAGGTTTTGATGGTTCGATATGATGGCTTTGGTTATACCCGAATTTGTTTTCAACTATATCTAACAACTCTCATTCATCTTCCTTCTCTTGAATCTTTATTAACCCAGAATCAATTCCATTCATACATTCCATTCCTCTTAGACTTCTTTGGATTTACACTTGGATTGAAATTGAACCACGATCATTGACTTTTTCCTTTGGTCAATGAAGGAAGGTTGTCATATACCCTAACTGTAACAGATTTTCCTCACAGTTATGAAGGTGTTTCTATAGTTTATCTTTCTGGAATTCGTTCCCAATAACACTTCCTTAAGGAGATCCTTTTCATGATATTTCCTTCGACCTTTCCAAAGGTATTAATGTTGCATGCTCTAATTCTTTTCAAGATAATACACTATATGTCCCGAGATTTAATATCTCAAATACATATTCTTTCTTAATGACAATACCATATTGATCTTCTTGACATCAATTCAAAAACCATAATACCATGTCCAATAGTTTCGGCCCAAACTAGTACGGTGTTTCAACCAGAACCTCTAATACCAATCTTTAATGTACCTAGCCACCCCTATGCTAGGCACGCTACCTCAAAAACTCCATTCAAAGATAATTTTGAATTCTTATACCATTTAATTATTAAAGAAACATGAAAGAAACATGATAATAGCACATGCAATAATAAATATTCATGCTACAATATAAATAATGTTTAAACATGCTATGCATAGAAATAACTAGCAAGCATGCATGTTATAACATATGAATCTCAGAGACAAAAATTCATACGCAATGGAAATAAATATACAATAGAAAAACACATAACGAAGAGAACTTAATCAAAATGTTTCACCAACTAGTTGCATACCAACGATATTCCACCCAACTGTAGACACTATTGTTCCAAGTCTCAACAACAATTTCACCCCCTATCTAGGGCTATGAATACACAAGGATGATTCCAGGGTGTCACTCAACTTCCCCAAACAAGTCAACACTCAAGATTTTACAGGTTCCTCAACACACAACAATCCAAGGTACACCAACTCTCTTCTCTCCATCCTGCACAACCCAAGAGAATGGAACCCCTTCTCTGCCACATAGTCCCTCAAACTATCCACCTCATTCCAAGGATCTAGTGCATCTAGTTGAGAATTTGCATGCTCAGACTCTCAGTACTAGCAGCTATGAATAAAATTTAGTACATGCCAATTCACCTTAGGAATCCAACCATTAGTTGATGGTTGGAATACGCCAATAGTCAGTACATCCAACCAACAATGGTTCCTCTCCCAAAAAATTGGTTCTTTTTACCTTTCCCAAACCAAGATCAAGGATGAATGAGAAATCCTAAATGAAAGTGTGAAATTGTTGATGGAGAAGAACCCCCAAGCAACCCATAAGATGTGTTTAAATATTTACTTGAAAATCAAGAATCTAATGGACTTTCCCCAAGAAGCACATGTAACCACTTTTATCCATAAAAACAATTATGGGTAAATAAAATATGATAAAATGACTTATCCCCTTAATCCCCCTCTCTCGTGGAATCATAGCCTCCTATAACTCTTTCCCTTGTTTGTCTTTCATCCAACGATGTATTGTATTATTAATAATGATCATAGAATTAAATTTACTAGGCATGTTATCATGTTTAATTGTTTGTCCATTATTCCCCTGAATGTGTGAGGTCACTGAAATACATTACAATTCCCAAAAGTGGACTAGTGAGGACCCTACCAAAGTTACTAGTCACCCCTCAGAATATTACAATACGTATTGAATTTATACACATGGTTTCCAATTTTAAGTACACAACAGATCCATGTTCATATATAGAAGATAATATTTCATAGCCATGAAGAGGAAACACAAATTATACATATTCCATAGGTGGTCATAGCCATGAACAAAACACAATGGAGTCCAGTCTCAAAATCAATTGATGATATCTAGATACAATGAAGTACAATTAGATATTCCATGACAATTGAATTCATATAGGATTGGTGAGATGAAAGACAACAACATGTATGAGGTGTTGCTACTATCAGTTTGAGGTATTCTACACTAATCTTCGATGGTGCAAGTCCACATCATGTGAATAAAGTAGTTGAAGTCAAACAAAATTAGACTTCATTTGATTACTGGTCATTGAGATATATCGTTAGCAAATGTGAGACAAACCATAGATGATGAAATTCTATGTCAAGGAACCGAGTACATTCAACAAGTACGAATAAATGTGTTGAGGTCGAACACTTGAAGAATCCATAGAGAAGGAGACATTAATGTATTCCCAATTTTCGATGATGATAGAACCTGCCAGTGATGACTGCAAGCCTCTAGGTACTCTTATGACTCTAGATATCAATTCCATAATATATGAGTTGAATTTGATGCAATGAGATCTTCTGAAAGGAGGGAATTAAGGTATCCCCCATCATGCAACGTGATGTACAAGGAAACAATTGATCATTAGGAATAACTCATATGAATAGGATATGCTTGAAATAATGACCATGTGCATCTCTCACATACACCATATGCAAGTAGTACATGAAAGTGACTCTTTGAATATCAATCATTAATGAAAATGTTCGACAGAGGTGAGGAAAACACCAATAAGGTCCAATGGAACCCAATACATTACATGAATCCCAATGTGTGAATATATTTATTTTCGTCGAACATAAGGGAAACCACCCATTCAGTGACCAATGAAGAGATGGAATATGTTGTGTTCAAGGTCACCTACCAATGATAAAAGTAGGCCCAAGGTGCAAGGATGGAAAAAAATTCATGTGATTATAAGATGCACTTATAAATTTATGGCTCACATGAAAAGTCAAGAATTATGACGAATGAATGACATGGGTTTAGAATTACATTGAACAAGAGCATGAGACACGTGGATAACTCAAGAATCATAGACTCAAGACTTAACATTGACAAAAAAATTTGATGCAGGAGGCATCAACAAAATCTCCATAGGGACTTGAATAATAACAAGTTGGATGATCCAGGTGGATATTGGTGGCCACCCATCTATTCCACTTGGACCCCCACCATTGCTTCTTTCAATTTTTCAGTTTCCACACAGTTTACTATTTTTAGCAGTTTTTCGGGTTCTGAACTTCTGAAGCCATTTTGAGGCCTTAAACGATGTTTTTGGGGAAAATGGGGAGCAACATGGATTGCAGATTGATGTTGCTCACCCAAAAGTTGTATTCCTTAGATAGATATTTCTAACGAGGTATGGAACGTGTCAAACGAAGATCGTATGCCAAAGTTACGTCCCCGGGAAGTTGATGTACCAACTTACCCAAACGGGGCCCATAGTCTTGATGTTTCATCTCCTAGGGGTAGGTCTTTGGATGTTTAGGGTTTTCCATTGTTTCTCAATAAGAATAGGCCTTCGAGCCTCATTGTAACATAGTTCAGAGGCTAGTAGCTGCCACATCTCTTCTCAGAGATAAGCTACCAGCGCCCTAGCTAGTTTATTTCCATTATGTCTGTAAGCATATTTTAGTCATTTGTTATTAATGAAATGAAGTCTTATTTCCGCTGCATCTCTGTGTTTATGTGTATTTTTGTATTTCATTGTGTTCCTACATAAATCTGGATAATTGGAGGAGTAACCTCTCAGTAACGAGTTCATATTCCTAAGGCCATACGAAATCCAAACATTTGATGAATGGACTCAAAAATTTGTGCTATGTGCAAAGGAGACACAACTACTATCAATAGAAGATAATAATATTTTTTTGTTGTTCTTTTTTTTTGTTTTGAATTTTTCATGTTATTAAAGCCTGAAAAGTTAGGTAAAATAATGTTATGATACAAGAAAGGAAACGAGTGTCATGAACAAGAAAACTACTTTCATGAAGTGGAACATACCTATGCTCAATGTATGGGAACACATGTAGTATATTGATACTCAGGGGGATGTTTACTCTTGGGGTAATGGGTGTCAAGTTGCAAAGGATATATGAAAGGAAATTCTTGGTTAATGCTGAAAAATGATGGGGCAATGGGCTTATAATGAGGAAGAAAGAACCATCATTAATATCAACAATGCAAGCAGCATAATTAAATTCAATTACAACTCGATATTTATGGGAGTCTCGTGGGTAACAACCATAATAGTATGTTGAGGAGAAATATGAAGTTTCAACACAATGTCATAATGCGACTATAAAGGACTCCAAAACCTATAGAGAAACTTATGCATGAGTACCAAATGGAAAAAAGGGTTCTAACTAGGGCACCCATGTTTTGGTAAGTCTCTACCACTTAATAACGACACTTATAGTAACAACGAGGATGTTCCATGTCACTAAAAAATGAGTTTGTACATAGGGTATACTTGTGCTCATAGTACGATGAAAAAATGCAAATCGAGGTGAAAACCTATCCTATATGCCGGTGAAAATATATACCTATCAGAGGTGAAAATGGGCTAAGGAACACTAAATATTCATCATAACTTGACAAACACCAGCTATTAAACCACATAATTAATCCATATGTTTTCAAAAATAGAAAATAAAGGTTTTCTATGAATCCTTATAAAACCAATGATTTCGTTGACATCTTCCAACCAAGGGAAAACTCGCTATGAAAACAAATGACACAAAAGAACACAAATAAAATATATACACTAAAGTACAAGAATATACAAAGCTCATGCTCGAGTTGGAGGGATCAAGAATAATAATTTTTGAGAAAGAGACCATTTTTGGGCTCTTTCATCACGTTCCCTTCACAATCCTCTATTTCATAGGAGCATTTTTTGAGGACATGTCTCACGATATAAGGAGCGTGCCACATGGGATTGAATTTTTCTACCCCCAATGATTCTTTAGATTGGTAATAAAGAAGGACCAAGTCACCCTTAGCATATTATTGGGGATGTACATATATATTATACTAGACCTTAAAACGATGCTTATTCACCTTGATGGATAGAGCAACATCTCAAAGCTACTCATCGAGCTACTCTAGGTGTACAAGGCATTCTTCGATACTTGTCATGTTATGTAGGAGATCAATAGCTAAATTAAGAAAAGGAATCTGACATTCAATGGGGAGAACCAACTCCACTCCGTGAACCAATTGGAACGATGAAAAACCAGTGGAAGTATTTATTGTGGTTAGGTATTCCCATAGACTAGGGTATAGCATCATGTTCCAATTATATTTACTATGCCTAACATTCTTTTTTCAAAATGGATTTCATAGATTTATTCACAACCTCTACTTGGAAATTTTCCTGGGGATAACATGATGACAAATGATCTTGCTTGAAGCCTAGTTTTTATGCCAACCCTATCATCATATTGTTATGAAAGTGACTGTCGTGGTCAGTGAAAATATCCTTTAGAATTCCAAATCGAGATATGATTTGATTTAATGTGAAGTGTGTTGCATTCTCACCATTGTATTTAATTGTAGTCATGGCCTCAATCCACTTGGTAAAATATTCCATGGCCACGATAATGTGATGGTGCCCTCCAACCACGATCAGGTTGAAATCCATGATATACATCCCCCACTTGGTGGAGGGAGGAAAAGTAATGACTGAGTGAAGATGGGCAGGGTGCGAGTGCATTTTATGAGTGAACACCTAGAAAGGGTGGCATTTCCTTACTGTTTCTACACAATCCTTAAAAATCAATGACAAAATATAATCATCTCACAATATTTTTTGGAATGTTACAAGCCTAGATAAGTGACCAACACACACCCCACTATGAAAGTCATTGAGTATGGCTTCATCCTCTTATAGATTCAAGAAACGATGAAAAATAGAATCCACACCTCGATGATACAAAGTGTCACCGATAATGAGGTAGTTTTTGTCTGGATGGCATACACATCATCGGTCGTCCCTTGAAAGATGTTGGGGAAGCTTGAGATTTTGAAGATATATCAGAATTTCTCCATACTAGGGGTCCGAAGATGATATAAGGAAAATGTGGTCATCAACAAATGAGTCATCGAAAGTGTTATCCTCATCCTTCCTATGGAAATATGACATTAATTCCACAAAGACTAGCAATTTCTTAGATTTTTCAGAGACAAAATCGAGATCAAACTTCTGCAAAATCACAATCCATTTATTGTACTTCCCCCCTATTATATGACTTTTGAGGGTGTATTGAAATGGATTGATATGGACAACCACAACAGTATTATGAAGTAATATATAATGGCGCAATCTTTGAACCACATCCACAGATGCTAAGGATCATGTTTCCACGTGAGAGTACTAAAGCTGAAGACCGATTAGATTTCGAATAAGATAATATGTAATGTGCTCATTAAGCTCTTCATCCTCCTAAACGAGAAACATACCAACCGTCCCTTTGGACACTTTTTTATAAAGAAGGAAATATCTACTATAGTCTAGAGGACTGAGTAGAGGTGCCGGCACCAAGGATTTCTTAAGGAAATCAAAGTACTCCTGGGATCAGTCATCCCATATAGATGGAGTATCATTTTTCAAGAGATAAATCATACCCTTCATGATGTTGGCATAGTTAGCTATAAAGCGACACATGAATTTATCTTTCCCATGTAAACCCTGAAACTGATGAATATTGTGCGAGGGAGTAAACAAAAGTATTACCTCTACCTTAATTGGGTCCACCATGATCCCTTTCTTGGAAACTATAAATCCCTAAAGACGGCCTCACATAACGTAGACGACACATTTATAATGGTTTAATCGAATACGATACTAACGACATATTTCAAATAGTAGCTCAAAATCAACCGGATAATAAACCCTCTTATGAGAGTAAGAAGCAAGTTCATCCAAATAAGCCTCAACTATATGTTTGAGGTCATTTGAATTCAAAGGTCATAGCCCAATAAACATTTTCTCTAGTGTTCTTAAGGCTAAAAGGAATTTTCTAGTACAGAAACATACCACAAGGAAAAATGAACATTGTATTTTGTTGATCCGCGAGTTTAATTTGAATCTGATTGTAGCATGAAAATCCATCCATAAAAGAAAATATTTCACTCCCTGCACACTCACCAATGATCTGGTCATTGAATGTTGTAGGGAAATTATCTTTCAGACATGATTTATTCAGATCCCTAAAATCCATACACACAAAGATGGTTCATTGATTCTTATCCATGGGAACACGATTGTATACCTATTCAGTTAACGGAACCAGGTAGATGAAGCCAACATTAATCGTCTTCTCCACCTTTTCCTTAATGGTGGGGGACTTTCTAGGATTCATAGATCTAATTTGTTGTCGAAATGTATTATCATTCAAATAAGTATTGATCTTATGTTCGACAATACTAGGTTCTATCCCTGGCATTTCTTCATATGACCAAGTAAACACGTCTCACAATTCCTTAAAACGATCTGTCGAAAAATGAATTTATTCATGCGAGAAATATGCATTGATATAAACTTTCTCAACCTTTCCAGGGGTTCAAGAGATTTTGATCTCAATGGTAGGATATATATTCTCTATTTTCCCTTCATCATATATGCCATGATTATCCAATAGAACCATGGTGTGACAAACAATATCACTCATGGTGGACCTGAACTCATCTCCTTCAATCCTTTCAAACTATGCCCGGGGGTAAAATCATGAAGTTGGGTAACACTTTTGCTTGTTTTATGACAAAACAAACTGTATTTTCACAAGTTCTTCAACTTCTGGCATACAAAAGTATTTTTTTTATTTAGAATTTCACTTTACAGTAAAAACAAAACTTGTAAATAATTTTGTTATCTTTCCAATGACTATTTTTCAATTTTTTTTTATCAATA
>ML776706.1:2618062-2643609 GCA_009831015.1 Picea engelmannii | reverse complement strand
GCCGAACGAAACATTTGTTCGGCCGAAAAATTGCCGCTAGAAATTTTGGAGACCCGATTGTCACAAAAGTGTTACCCAGCTTCATGATTTTACCCTGGGAAAAAATAAGATTTGTGGTCAAGGTCCTCCCAAGGCCTTTCAGGACCAATCATGGCCTCTAATATAACTTCATCTGAAGGAAAAGTACTATTGAGGAAATCATGTGAAGTAGATGAGTTTATGGCCCATATGAGGTCTAGGAAAGGATTCACCACTTTTGTCCTTGAAAATATAGGATCTGGGTCTGTAGTGGCTTCATGGATAGAATGATATGAAATATCGACTACATAGAACATAATTTCCATTCTAATGTGTGAGTGACCTTCATACGATGCATTCATAGAAGTTACAGTCCATGGGTCATCAAAATATGAAGTACAGAATGAGACAATCCTCAATGATGATGAGGATTCAACATAAATGACATTAATATATGATATTGGCGCCGAGAAATTAAAGGTTCCCATTACGGAAGGGTACATTCTAACACCAATATTCTCAGTTCCCTCTGATAAATATCGACAATGCGGACTGAGGTTTACCCTGATGCAAAGGAACTGGAGTGTGAGAAATATAATTGGTTGATTGTCACAGCCTTCCCTTCATGACGAAAGCATAAAAAATGAAACATTGATGACATGAAAACTAACATATCATAAGTCCAATTACGTCCTAGTAAATGATTATAGTCAAGGGGTACATCAACCTCCTCGACCTCGAATGCCATAATTTTACCTCCTAACTGGACCCAAAGATTAGGGAGGATACCATGGGGTCTGAACAAAATCCCATAAAATGTATTTAACATAGTAATAGATTGAGAAATATGGGGAGATCCAATGAATTTCCAACAATATAGAGATGTCACAAACATCGAAGGACCCTCATCAATGATAGTACACTTAATAGTTATATTCATACATTCCACATGGATTTGAAAATCCACATGGTAAGGTAAGTGAGGCTAGACATATGTGATGTAGAACTTGATAACTTTGAAGCCACTTGAGTCGAGATCCCCCAACATATATAACAAGGAATTCCTATGTGTTTGACACATCTGGATTATCTCTAAAGATGACATTGCACACAGAGTTTGGCCCAAATATTTGAAAATCGAGTAATTTTTGTTGGATTTGGAATTTTTATTATGAGCAGAGTGATTAAGAAGTCCTTTTGTAATGCGAGTCATATGGTCAAGATTTATTATATGTAAAGGTGTTTTTGAAGGGAGAGGATATTTACCCAAAGTAGGTTGCGAAGGACCATAATCACGAGTCTTAGTGGCTATGCTAATCTCAAATTGAACCATATTTACGCATTGATGGACATCATCTTGTGACAGGAAAGTTTGACCTCCACCCAATGTGTTTCCAATGTTCGAGGTTCCTGAGGCCATAATTTGATTATGCAATAATATATTGGTTAATAGAGAAGTTTGTTGCACTATAAGCCTCGAGGCTTCCTTTATATTTGGGCATAAATGTTTAAGGTGATCTTGTTTACATAGCTTCCATGGAAACTTCACCTTCCACTTTTCCTTATTTCCATAGCCAACATTGTTACCAAAGTTTTTATTATTATGATTTTCCTTGTCCTTGTTATTTTTGTTAGTATTCCCACCCTTGTAGTTATTATTTATACCTTTCCTCTTATTCCCTCCAAGTTGTTGGTTATCCTTTGGGTCCGTCGACTGCACAAAATTTACTTCCAATGACTGGGTGGGAGGAGACAAAGTCATAGCTTGTCCCACTACATACTAGTTGAGAGACAACATTTTCATTTGATTCGTCATGTGGTCTATAGAATTGGAATTTGTTGAGCCTATAATTCCATCAGCATGGGGCCCAAATTTGTTTCTTGGATCACTACTCAACCTTGATGCATTAGGAATAATTTCATAGAGTTTCTAAGATTAAGCATATATAAGATCTAATTGTTGGGATTCAAATATTGCCTCTTCCTCAGTTGTCACTCTGGATGTAGAAACATCCTTCAAAATATATGGAAATAGGGACTTAAGGAACCACTCCAATATAAACTATGGAGGAATGTTATCTTTAATCAACCATTTTCTTCTATGCCACTCTTGAATGTGATCCTATATGTGGGTGGCTTTGTCCTAATAGAAAGTCGATAAAATATCCATATCAACATTGTGACGAACCAAAAATTGAAATTGGTTGATAAAAACTAAGGTTGACTCATGGAAAGTTTAGTATGTACTCCCTAGTAACTCAATGTACCATTTTGTAGCAACCCTTGTAAGGGTGCATTGAAACAGTTTTGAACTAACCCAGTCATCATTAAGAGAGATCGATGAGAATCATAAGTGAAAAGTATTAATATGATCACCTAGATCCTTGCCACTCTTACCCTCAAATTTCAAAGTGTTTGATGGAAGATTAGAATGAACTAGCGGTCATGCCAGATCATGGCACATGGGGTTGTTCATTAATATCGACATATAAGGAAAATTCAATGTGGGAATAAAATGGAGCCTTGGTTGTGGCATTTGATACCATGCTCCAATGAAATATTGACTTTGAGAGACTACGGGTCGAGGAGGGTTCTGGTAGACACCATGTCCCTTCTCGATAGGACAATATCACCCTCTTAACTGATTCATGAAAGATTGTAAAGGAACCATAAATGATGGGACCACTTATGATGGAAAATAAATATGATACAGATTACTCATGTGAGGATATACATTTCTCCCTTACGAAGGAACTCCATACAGGGGGTTTCCCATGTTATAAAATTGATTCCCCCCTGATGTAATACCATAGGTTAGAGGATTATTTTCCATAAGAAAATCATTCCTCAGAATATACATTGTGGATGAAGGATAGACAGATGGGATATATGAAGTAGAAACATTGCCCATTTTCCCATTCCATCCTTAAAAAGTATAACTAGGATTGGGTCCTAACATAGTGAATGACTCAGGGATATTTTCCCCACCAAACGAGAAAGGATTAAAAGGAAACGATGTGTGCATTGACCCAAAACTAGTATTGACGTTAGATGTAAGAATGGAAGATGACATTGTGAACTCATATTCGACATACCAAAAAAAAAGGATTAGATGCTAGAGGCATCGACTGAGTACTATAACTAGGAATCGATGTAGAAAAGGCACCAGGGGGAATGAATATCGATGATGATGAAGTCATTCCATTTGAAAATATAAAAGGATTCATCCCCGTGGACTACGTTGAGCTCATGGATTAGGTAGCGCTAATTGAGGGAGTCCTTGAAATCCAAGTAATCGATGATGAAGGAGTCACAGGGACTTCACTAACCATAGTGAGGTTGGAGCCAAATCACTACTCATATATGAATTAGTAATCATGATGGGATGAACGTGAACTTGAGTGGAGGAGATGTATGTACCATGTTTATTAATTCTATTCCTTTTAGGAGGCGATTTCGCTATGAGACCAAAATGTGGTAATTGATTCAAGATTCGACGAGACCGACGACGAGGCTAGTATCTCTCCACGATGACTAAAAAATCGTTAATAAATGAAAATTATAATTGAAACTAATATACAAATATTACACTCCTAAATAAAACTAGAATCCAATGCACACAAACAAGAGAGGGTGGTTGAAAAGGGGCCTCATTAACTAAAGAAGGTATGCCTCTCCCAGGAGGGGATTGAGACTCCTGAAAAATAGAGAGGTAACAAAATCATTTTTAAGGATCCTCATGGGATTCACAACATGATCAGTTAGACCCCTCTAAAGAGAATATCCTCCATAAATTATGTGTGTTGTTTGATCCCTATCTAACTCAGGATACCCGAAGAATAAACCTTGCAAGTAACCTATGTGGATACCTAGGATAGGAAACTAAGGCCACCATTGTATAACCAATTCTTGATCAAGCAGTCATAGGTCAGATCCATCATATCGATAGGGAATCTAATCCTAAAGCTCAATAATCACCAAGGTACCCCTAGAACCCCCAATATACGAATAGAACCCCAGAAATATATTTGACACTAGGAGGGTATTTGAGGTCTATCTCTGCAAACACCTTCACATGACCTCGTGCTTAAGTCCAATTTTAGTGGAGCCTCCCAATAACACCAATTATACAATGGATTTCCCCACTTCCTCAAAATATACCTATGTTGAGTTTTGTAGCCTTGGAGAAATTTACTCACAAAATCCTATTTCAAGGCCCTAAATTCTAAACTTGTTTGTGTACCCTAAAATATAAATATTTCTAATCAATATTAATTACTAAGCGTTGATTTTATTTTATTCTTGTTTACTCAAGAGGTATGTTCATGAAACTAATGGTGTTATGACTCAGCATATGAAACAAGCACATGTAAAAAAATTGTTAAGTACTAGTCTTGTTTTTCAAAAGAAATGATATGCTTTTAAATGGTGTGCACAAGATGCAATCTCTTTCAATTTCAATGACAATGCAATGTTTCCTAAAATGCCAAGACTACTGCAATCTATACAAAAGTGCAAATACTTCAAATGAAACACAATTTTTTTGTATTTTCAATATAGGAAAATGAAAATTAAAAAACCATTTTTTTTGTATTTTCAATATAAAGAAATGAAAATGAAAAATTGAACTTATAACCTCTTATATAGACCGTACTGCAAGAAAAGGAAGAAAATATAAGAAGGAAACCAAGAAGCTACTACTCAAACCTAAATTAAAGGACTAAACATGAGAAAAATATTATGAAGAAAGCTTGCAAGAAATTCAACAATAGCACAACTTCTTATCACTCTGCAAGAACTAAATCATAGACCTAAGAAGACTAAAAAACACTCATAACCCACCCTATAAACACCAAACTGAGAATAAAAGGATTATAAATATATGTACGTGATGTTTCTGGGAACATAAGCATATGTACATGCCCTAGACTAAGAAAGACCATGCATGCCAAGAAAAACACTGGCTAGGGAAGAATTAATCGAAGGAACTTAGATATATAGTAATGTATTGGTTGTTGAGATACAGGTGACACATAAAGTTAGGAAAAAAAAGAGAAATAAAAGAGAAAAATCACCAACTAACCCCCGAAAAAGAGAATCCCCAGTGGATTCACCAATTATGTTACGAGTAATAAATATCTATTATTTGAGGTGGGACCACAACAGACATAATGACACCACAAAATCAACTCAAATCTCAAATGTGATAGATGAATGGAAATTACGACAAAATAAAGGCTAGAATCCTACCTCTTCCAGATGTTCGTAGGCAACCAACATTGAGCTCACAATCCAATGCTTGACACATACAAATTTTTCTCAACATCCAAGATACACATGAATATGGAAAATGCATTAAATGTCAACATATAATGTAGCATAATCCATCAACATGTATAGAAAATTTATACATGGAAAATAATATAAACCTTTGCAACATATAATTGGATGATAAAAGAGTATTTTTATTAATATATTCAATAGAAGTACACAAGTGACAACCTTCTATATTAGCAACTCGTCGAAACTAAGAAAATAAGTCCCTCCACCTGGGCCTTCACCACTTCAATCCTCCACAAGGAAAGCTCACAAGTTCTAGGAGTAATTGGGCTCCTCCTTCATAGCATAGGGAGACATTCGGGGATGAACGTAAGGAGATTTCATACTTAAATGACTAAGGGATGCAAACTCAAGAATGTAACATGGGGAAATTTGTTTCGAGAGTGTACTTTCTCTCATATTTTTTCTCTTATTTTTCAAGGCTTGTATATGGCTCAATTTATATCCTTCAAAGGGAATTGAAGGATCAAATCAGAGTGTTTCCAACTTATGAAAGGCCAAGAATCATGGATCCCATGAATTGGCATGGAAAATCTAAAATATTTTTAATTTTGAGCATAAAACCCGATGTACGTGGGTTTTAATGGAGCAACATGTGTATACGCATGGTGTATAATTGTAACCCACGTATATGTAAAGAATTTGAATTTTTTACTTTTCACTGAGAAAGATGGGGAAACTGAGTATATACAGGGAAATGGTAGGCCACCAAAGCACAATGTATAGAGTGTGGAAAAAAGTGATATAACAATAGGTGTGGTTATGGAACCTGAAGTTGATCAAGGAACAAGGACATTCAAGCCTATGTAAATTCATATATTAACTTCATATAACTATAGTACTCATCATGTTGTTTCCAGTGATAGGTGGTATGCCATGTGGTTCCTCATGGTTAGGGAGATATTCCCTCATGAAGTTGTAAGCCCTAAAGAATGATCAAGAAACACCTAGTTGGTTACAAGTCATTAATGAAAGGGTTAAGTGGTTTTAACAAGAAACCCTTAAAGTAAGGAAAGAGGTTACTTAGAAAAAGTATCAATAAACCTCAAGGAGTCTCTGATAAATACATGCAAACAAACATTCTATTGAATATCTTTATGTGAATAAGTGATATGGTTTATCCTTTTACTGGCCAATATGAGGTTGAGTATGAGGTAGAAAGTTTGAGGTGGTGAAGGAAGGTCACAGGTCAATGTCTCAGAGCTGCAACAAAAATTAGTAACCCTATTTTCTGAGGTATCTTTGGGTTACAACTTAGGAGGGCATGTATATCACACAACCGACCCTGTAAGTATCATTTTAAGGGATGGGGGTATAAATTTTTCCACTTTCCTACAACTCCCATAATTCATCGAATGAGGACACCATCACCGTGTACTCACTAAGACCTTTCCAATGAATAAAACCTTTCCAAAAATTGATCTCTAGTATGAAATTTATATCCTTCAGAAGTTTTCTAGGAATCATTGGCCAATGTCCATCCCCTTCACCCCATGGAATCCATGTAGCTTCATCCTTCTCGCACCATGTGACATGGAATGATCATGATGTGGATGCTAGTTGTAGGGAGTATCTCCTGGCTTTTACGAACGCCAGGCCTTCGACCCTTCATAATTCTTGTACAAGTTTACAAGATCCCTGGAGACCCAAAGTCTCGAAGTCTCCTTCTACTCCAGAATCTATGGTGGAGCTCTATCCACCCTTAGATTTGATGCTTGATATTTTTCGCACTTAACACATGGTTTATACTTGAAAGGGGGGGGGGGGGTCCCACACCTAACTTGCAACCAATAACATGATGCCACGTGAAACCATCTAGGCATGCCACATCACCATAGCATATGTGATCTCATCTAATCATAGTTGGATACTAAATCATGGGAAACTTCAGTGCTTCATAACTTCAGTGCTTCGTCACTTCTGTACTTTAACACTTTCATGCTTCAACATTTAAACCACCTTCCTACATCCTCGATTTTTCCTGTAGCCCTGGAGTCCCTTAGTTAAAAACTCTCAGAGAGGGTCCCAAGAGCATACCTACAATGATACTTAAGGCTAATCATGGGATTTATTTAATCTTAGTAATTAAATAGTCTTCTTGTCTTCGACCATATCCCACGTTACGCTTTAATTTAAATTCCTAAGATCACAAAGGCCAAAGTCCCGAAGTTACATGGAAATTCAATCTTAGATCCTTCGAGATCCTCCTTGGTAATTCGATCGGGAATAATGGGAGGATAAAATAGGCAAGAGTATTGACCGAAAACAACCAATATTCACTACTTTGTGACTTACCTAGATGGTAATACTCTAGAGAGGTTGAAGGATATGAGGTTATATGATCTGTGAATTCGTGAAGTAGATAAATATCTTCAGTCATCTAATGAGGTATATCATTTGGGTGTCTTATATATCGTCGATCCATATGAATACGATGATTATGATTAGACCGTTGATATACAATCTTAACCAATGGTGTATAAAGTCATCGTGACTAAGGAGTTTGTCAGGGTTTAATGAGGAGGCAAATCCTATGGTAACGAATAAGATACATCTAGTTGTCGATAAAACCATCGGGTAACCATTCCTATAGGTTTCCTTCGACAGGATTAAAGTATTGTGTGGTTCAATCATCCCAGAGTCTCAGACCTCCGAAGTCCCTAAGCCAAGATAATTTATCTCCTTTTGGGAATAACAAAGGGTTGAAGGGTTGCGGTCATATGGAACTTTGACAAACCCCAGTGGGATACACTCTTAAATATTTTCCAATATTTGGTTGAGTATGTGGAATCAAGCTTGTGGTCACTTGGGAGAATGGTTTGAAGGAAGCAACCTCCATTTACATAACTCAAACTCTATAACATGAAAAAGGAATTTTGAGGGATTGATGAGTTTAGAACAGTCGTGTAGAGTCTGTCTCGACTCTATAGTTATGGATTTGGTTCTTGAACAATACTTTTGAGGATTAGAACATATAGACTCAGACAAAAGGCCATCTTGCCATTTACTCCAATTTTGTTTAAGACCCATTAATATCAGTCCTCCTTTACTAAAACGAATTAAACAGAAAGCCATTGGTACAATATGATATCCATATTCTACTTAAATTTTCCCAGGATGCTAGGCCTGAAAATCCACTGAGTCTACCATTCAAAAAAGATAAAATTTTATTCTAGTATCTGACTCAAGAAAACAAGTATTACAACAAAACCAATCATTACAATATAAACCCAAATTTTGACTTATTTGAAACACTGAAATCAGTTGGCAATTGTTGAAGGGGTTCCCTTTTTCCACCCAACCATAGGCACAATTTATCTTGGATTAATTCCTAAAATGGCCACCCCTTATCTAGATCGTGATGCGATGAGAGGGATTCTGCTTGATCTCAGAAACAACAAGGGACGAAGGTTACTCTCCCTTTCCCACAGGAACCTAGAAGATCAACTTTCTATCCACCAAGAAAGAGAGTATGCTAAGACTATTCACTCAATCACTGTAACTTCATTTATCAACTTGATTAGAAAACATTTTCCAAGTGTTCTTATAACTAGAAAATCTTATTTCTCAATTCTCTTTAGTACTAGAGAGCCTCGTGCACTCTTCTCTTCTTGATTCATTCTTAGACCCATTCATGTCTCCTCTTCTACCCTCTGCCCACGTGATTTTCCTTATTTTTCTTTCATTTTCCAGCAATATTTCATTAGTCAGATCAGGAAGTTTCCATATGGGTACTCTGACCATATCCTCATTGACTCACGAGGAAGAATTCAAAATGACCATCCTGAATGGTAATTAAGTTTTTCTGGGTAGAAGATTGTTCTGGGTCTACGCAATTTATATCCAACAGAGTACCCGAATGGCAGGGGTCATCTCACCATTTCTAGTTCCCCTTACCATCCCTCTCACGCATCATAATCTATCTAGAAACCCTCTTTCACCAGTCATGCCAAAATTCCCTTTGATTAATTAAAAATATATATAAATTACCTTCTATAACAAGGTTCACTGTGTTTCCAACATTCACATGACATATTTGTCCATAGCCTTGTTCACAATACTAATAATATTTACAATTTGAGGGAAATAGGGGTGTTACAATCCCCTCCCCCTTAAAAGGAAAACCACCCCGGTGTTGTACCGTTCGTTGTGGTTTTTATGTACAACAATGAACAAAAATTGGTATGCATGTTTAATGGCATCCTCCAATTCCCATGTAGATTCATCTAGACAAAAGTGTTTCCACTTCACTTTGACCTGGGAAATGGTTATGTTCTTGAGTGGAATTTCTTTCTTGTCTAGTATGCATTTTGGTTTTAGGAGGAATCCTCCCTATGGTTCCACCTAGATCAAAAACTAGTCAATTATATGATTAGATTCATGTACATGTTTCTTCAATAATGAAGAACAGGAAACATTATGCTCTTTTACTATGGGAGGAAGTGCTAGTTTATAAGCTACAATTCCCACTCTGTCCATAATTTCAAAGGGTCCACAAAACTGAGGTGGAATCTTGGCACAAGTTCCCATTATCAGGGAACTTCTTCTTGGTCTGATTCGAAGGTACACATGATCCCCTACTTTGAACTCCCGAAGATTCCTAATTTTGGTTGCATAGATCTTCTACATGTCCTCAACTACCTTCAGATTTTGTTTTATTTGAAATATTTGTTGTTCCATTTATTTTAATAGTTTTGGCCAAAGGGTTATTCCATCTGATTGGAATGTTGCACTTTCTACCATAGAGATCCTCAAAAGGGATCATCTTCAATGACTTATAATATCCATTGTTATAAGAAAACTACCAGTGGTAGGTAGTCTTCCCACTTCCTGAGAGGATGCATAACGTGTATCTACTCTAATACATTATTTACCCTCTTTGTATGTCCATCTATTTAAGGGTGATAGGCTATACTAAATAAAAATTTAGTTTCAAAACCAACAAAGAGAGATTTTCAAAAAATTGAAGTAAATTTTTTATACCTATCAGATATGATCTCCTTAGGCATTTTGTATCAACATTTTTAAAGCATTGACTATGGAATCCAATTCCAAGTCGTGGGTCACATAATTGATTTCATGTTCATTTAATTTTATGGATTCATAACAGATTACATGAACTTCTTGCATGCATACTTCTCCAAGTCCTTCCTTTTTGGAATCTATACAAACCAGGAAGTCCCGATGTGGGTTTAAAATTTTCAGTACTAGAGCATTGGTTAAAAGGTGTTTTAGTTGGTTAAAACTCTCCTCACATTATGCGGTCCAAACAAACTTAACTCCTTTTTTATATAGGGAGGTGATTTGGAAACCAATCTTGGAGAACCCATTTATGAATCTTCTATAGTGTCTTGCTAGGCCCATAAAGGATATGATATGAGAGATATCCTTGGGTGTAGGCCAATCAATGATGGGTCAACTTACACTCCTTCCGCAATGATGGCATGGCCTAAATAGTTAACCCTTTTTGAAAATAATTCACACTTACTAAACTTTGCATAGATCTTATGTTCTCTTAGCACTTGAATAACAAATGTGAGGTGTTCTTCATGCTCTTCCTTTCTCTTACAATAGATTAGAATGTCATCTATGAATACCAACATAAATATTTCCAAGAATTTATTGAGTACATTATTCATCAAACACATAAAGGTGGTTGGTGCATTGGTAATCCAAAATGGCACTACCAAATATTCATAGTGCCCATACCTTATCCTAAAGGTTGTCTTATGTATGTCTTCATCCTTAATCCAGACTTGATGGTATCTAGACCTTAATTCAATTTTGGAAAATGTTATAGCACCCCTTAGCTAGTCAAATAGGTCGTAAATTCGTGACAAGGGATACTTATTATTAATTCTCATCTTGTTGAGTTGTCTATAGTCTATGCACAACCTAAGGGTTCCATCCTTCTTCTTTACAAACAAAGTTGGTGTGCCCCAAGGAGACACATTGGGATGGACGTAACCTTTGTCCAACATCTCTTTTAGTTGTAGTTTGATCCCAACTAGATCTGGTGTACTCATTCTATAGGGTGATCTAGACATTGGCTTCACCCCACGAACAAGTTCTATTGTGAAATCAATATCACTTCATGGAGGTAGACCTAGTACCTCTTCTAGAAATACATATTTGTACCCTCTTAATATAGGGTGGTCTTCTGGTCTTTTTGTACTATTCTCAACGGAGTTCAATTCTTGTATTGCATACAACGAACATCCTTTTATGAAATACTTTTTCACTTGAAGGGTTGAGACTTGTCTCACTGAGACAAGTTTTTGAATTCCCTGTAGGGTTGTTTTCTCCCCTTCCTCATCTTCACATTATAAGTTTTTATTGTAATAGAAGAAATTGGATTTATGGGAAGCCAACCAATCCATTCCAAGAATCATGTTTTAATATCCTAAAGGAATTATGTTTAGACTTATTTGGGTGGCTATCCCATTCAAAATGAATTGACATGCTGGCAAGACCTCTGCTAGATTTCTTTTTATTCTAGTGGCTAGCTGTACCAACCATGACTTAGCATGTTTTACTGGATGAAACTTACATTTTTCAATAGTTTGAGGGGAAACATAACTCATATTAGAACTAGGGTCAATAAAAATAGAAAAATGATGGTTGGCAATCATACCTTCCATCTCCACCACTGAAGTTTGGTGATCATCTTGTCTATTATTCAAGGCTGCATAAATTTGTGGAATTCTCCTGGTCACATCATTAACTGTGGTGGATTCTTGGATATTGTATATGATCCTATTGTCTTATTGTCTGTGTGTATAGTCCCTCAACAAATTTTCTTCACCACATCCCTAACACTTCAAGGGTCCTTTCTTTGTGTCATGAGTCTTTCATGGGGCTGATCCCAAGGATTTATTTCCACTCTGAGATGGGAAATTTTTTCGATACACAATTTTATTAGGAAGGCTCTTCTTAGATCCTTTCCCATGGTTCTTAAATATTGAGGGTTTAAACCCATTATTCTTGTGTCCCAATTTTCTTTCCTTATTCCAATCCTTATGAGGTTCTTCCTTATGCTTGAATTTATCATAAAAGTACCTTGCCTTCATAATGGTGTATTCTAAGGCCTTAAGCTCATCAAAATCAATCATGTATTGAAAAGATTGAGGAAATCCATGAATGAACAATTGTATCTTCGTCTTCTCATCCTTGATATAAGGCACATACCTCATCAACTCAAGGAATTTCTTGACATATTTATTTATGGTGAACTGTCTTAACTTGAGTTCATATAATTCCTTAGGATTCTCATCATAGTACATATCAGATAGACATTTATTCTTGAAATATTTCTCAAACTGTCTCCATAAAAACTCTTATTTATGAATTTCTTTCACATTTCTAAGGTCCTCCCACCAGAGGTATGCCTTTCCATTTAGGTTGAAAATGGATATTCATGCCTTTAAGATTTCACAGTTGTCATGTACTTTGAAGTAATTCTTTAAGCCAAGTAGCCAAGCTTATGCTTCTTCCCCCCTCTTAATCTCCCCATCAAAAATGGGTGGCTTGTCTTTCTTAAACTCTTCAAGGTCGTGGCCCTTAGCACCTTTTCTCCTCTTTCTTCTCCCTTGAAAAGGTGAGCTACTCCTACTGCTATAAAATCCCTTGGAACTATCAGTTCCCTCAGTAGAGGATTCTTCATACGAATCCTTGATTTTAGCATGTTTCTTGGCTCCAGGTCAGGCCTTCTTAGGAGTGCTTCTTCTCGTGTTACTATTTTCAGGGCCATGCTTTTGTATCTCAGGTGGACATTGGTTTTTGTTAGTATTATGTCTGTCCACATTATTGGTTGTTGGCCCATGTTGCAGGCGACTTTTCATATCTAATATGATTTGAAATAGGATTGCATTAATCTCATTCATTTTTTTCATGCTCGTTTATCATCCTTTCATTGTCTTCCTTACAACTTTTTAGTTCTTCCATAAGGGTTGTTACAGTATCATCTAAATATAGAGTGGTTTTTTCCATCCTCCTCTCATCAGATTCTTCTTCTATGTTATGGGAGATTTCTCCCAACTCATGATGTTTCACCATTATTTACATTATAGTTTCTTTGATGTCCATTGATTGTTTCACTATTGATAACAACATTTTTTGTTAGTTAGTTGTCCTTAATTTTTATGAACATGACGAACAATTTTTGTAAGGTAAAATTAGCTTCGTTATTCCACGTATAGCATCAACATGTACTTCATATTTAAAACATCTAAAACTAATGTAAGGTATCACTTTTTTCAGTAGTAAAGCTTAAATAAGCTCTTACAAGTGGGTAGGGTAGGGTTCCCTTCCCATTAAAGGTTTTCTATTATAATTTATTTCCCCTCTTTCATGAGACCAAGCAAGACAAGTGTTGTAACCTAGCTATGATACCACTCTGTCATGCACCCGACCCCCTAAGTATCCTTTTAATGGATTGGGGTATACATTTTCCACTTTCCTACAACTCCTTCAATTCCTCGAATGAGGACACCATCATTGTGTGTTCATCGAGAGATTTCCAACAACTAAAAACTTGGCCAAAATCGAGCTCTGGTCTAAAAGTTATAGCCTTCCGACATTTTTGGGGCGTCATTAGCCAATGGCCATCCCCTTCACCACATGGAATCCACATATGTTCACCCTTCTCATACCATATGACATGGCACATTCATGACCTGTGTCATAACTCCCTATCAATGATGTCGTTATCTTAAATTTTTCATGAACACTAGGCCTTTGTCCCTTCGTCGTTGTTGTACAAATTTACAACATTTTGAGAGGCCCAAAGTCCTGAAGTCTCCTTCCACTTCATAATATATGGTAGAGCTCTATCCACCTTTATATCTGATGGTTGATATTTTTCCACACTTAACACAAGGTTTAGACTTGACAAAGGGGGGTTCCCACACCCTAACTCGCGACTAATCCCATGATGCCATGTGGAAACATCTAGGCATGCCACATCACCATAGCATATGTGGGAACATCCAATTGGATCTAGACACTACAACATGGGAAACTTCGGTTCTTTGGCACTTTGGAACTTCGACATGTAAACCACCTTCCTACATCCTTGACTTTTCCTGGAGCCCCGACGTCCCGAAGTACTGGACTACCGAAGAGGGTTCCACATGTGTACCTATGATGATACTTAAGGATAATTAGAATATTTATTTAATACTCATAGTTAAATAATAATTTGATATTCATCCATAGCCTAGGTTATTCTTTAATTAAAACTCCCAAAATTCTGAAGGTCAAAGTCCCAAAGTCACATGGACAGTCAATTTGAGGTCATTCTGGATCCTCCTTGGCTATTTGATCAGGAACGATGGGAGAATAGAATAATAAGGAGTATTGAATGACTACATTCGGTCTTCACTACTTCATGACTTACCCAATCATTAATACTCCAGAGAGGTTGAAGGATATGGGGTTATATAAGACATGAACTTGTGAAGTAGTGAAATCCCATAGGCTGTCCGATGAGGTAGATGGTTTAGGTGTCTTATCCTTCATCGATCCATAAGAGGACAACAACGAGGATTATACCATTGATTTATGATCATGATCAATGATGAATAAATTCCTAGTGACTAAGGAGTTGGTAATGGTTAAACAAGGAGGTATATCACACGATAACTGATAAGAAACCTCTAGTTGTCAGTCAAAACATCAGGTAACCATTCCCGTAGGTTTTCTTCGACAAGATTAGACTATTGTATGGTTCAAAAATCTTAGAGTCTTGGACTTTCGAAGTCCTGAAGTTTGGATAACTTAGCTCCTTTTGAGCGTAGCGAAGGGTTCCAGGACCCTGGTCATATGGGACTTTGACAAACCTCAATGGCCTACACTCTTCAATATCATCCAATATTTGGTTAAGTCTATGTACTTGAGCCTATGGTCACTTGGTAGAATGGTTTGATGGAATTTCCCTCAATTTACATAACTCGAACTCTATAACAATTTTTTTTTTTTGAGGGATTGACAAATTCAGAACAATCTTGTAGAGTTTGTCTCGACTCTATAATTATGGATTTGGTCCTTGAACAATCCTTTTGAGGATAAGAACATATAGACTTAGATAGAAGATCATCTCACCATTTTCCCCAATTTTGTTTAACACCCATTAATATTAGTCCTCCTCTACTAAACAAAATTAAACAAAAATCCATTAGCAGAATATGATATTCAAATTCTACTTCAATTTTCCCAGGCCGCGAGGCTTGCAAAGCCACAAATTATACCATTAAAACAAGACAAAAGTTCATGATAGTATCTGACTCAAGAAAACACATATTAATACAAAACCAATCAGTACAATATAAACCCAGAGTTTCACTTATCTGAAACCTTGAAATAAATTGACAATTGTTGAAAGGGTTCCTTTTTTCCACCCAAACATAGGAAACAGTTCTCTTGGAGTAGTTCCTCAACTAGCCACCCCCTAGTTAGATCATGATGCCACGAGAGGGATTATGGTTGATCTCAACAACAAAATGGGACAAATTTTACTCTCCCTTTCCCATAGGAACCTAGTAGTTCAACTTTCTATCCACCAAGCAAGGGAGTCTACTGAGACTATTCAATCAATCATTGCAGCTCCATTTATCCGCATGATTAGAAAACACTATCCAAGAGTTATTGTAACCATACAAACTTATTTCTCATCTCCATTCATAACCAAAGAGCCTCATGTGCTCTTATATTCTTGATTCATTGTCGGACCCATTCATTTCTCCTCTTCTGTCCTTTTACCACATGATTTTCCTTCCTTTTCTTTCCTTTTCCAGTAAGATTTTGTGGGTTAGATCAGGAAGTTTCCAGATGGTTACTTTTCCCATCTCCCCATTGACTCATGAGGAATACTTCCCAACTACTAGCCTAACTGGTAATTAAGTTTTTATGGGAAAAACATTCTTATGGGTCTGCTCAATTTATATCCAACATAGTACTGGCCTAGTAGGGGTCATCTCACCATTACTGGTTCCCCTTACCATCCCTCTCATGCATCATGATCTATATGGAAACCCTATTTCACCGGTCATGCCACAATTTCCTTTTATTAATTAACAAAATATATACATTACCTTCTATAGAAAGGTTCATTGTCTTTCCAACATTCACATGAAATATATGTCCATAGCCTTGTTCACAATAATAATAATATTTACAATTTTGGGGAAACATGGGCGTTATAGTAGATATACGTGGGTTGTAGTGGAGGAAAGCACATATATCTGCAGGAAGTAGAGGAGAAAGTTGTGAATCTGTGAAAAGTCTTGTGAAAGGTTGTGAAGTGATGATTGTACCAAGTTGTTGATACCCAGGTTGGTTCACTCTTCTATTATCTGATACATCAGGTTGTCTACAAAATCATAGGTATGCTTATGTATTATTTTCAAGGCTTATGCTTGTGTTGTTATGATACATGCTTGAGGCATGTCATGGTAGTTATTGTGCATGGTACACCTTGGTGATGGTATGATACATTGTTAGAGGCACATCTTGGATACTTGGAATATGGTTTTTTGTATGGTATATGAGTGATATGGAACATGTTTGATTGCATCTCTTGGTACATAGTTTATGGATGTTGGCACATGCTTGAGGCACATGGTTTGAGGTACATCTTAGGTATATGTTGATGGTTTTCCCTTTGGTATATTGTTGAGTAATTGGTATATGTTTGAGGCACATATTTGGTGCATGGTATGAAGCATATTCTTTGTACATGTATGCGACACATGTCTTGATAATATTGGTACATGTTGAGATACTAATTAATGATGTTATGGTACATTCATTAGTAACACATATTGGATATTTTGGTATATTGGTATTGTGGCTATCTTGGTTATCATTGAGGAACTTCATTGATGATATGTTATGATATGGTACATGGTCGATTCATGAGGCAGTGCATGGTTGATGGATGGTACATGTTTTGGTGCATGGTTGATGTAAGGTATGGTTCAGTTTTTGGTGCAGGATTGATGCATAGTTGATATCAGTTGATGTACATGGTTGATGTACATTGTGTGATATATGTTGATATGTATGGTTGATGCATGATTGGAACATGTTGATGGTTGTTGTACATGGTATGGTATAGATCTATGTAAATGGTTGATGTACATGGTTTTGGTTTTTGTATATATGCGAGTGGATCTGGTTTATGATGGTATATCACTAATAGTGATAGTTTGTGAATAGTCATAGGTTGGATACATTGATAGGTTGGCAGGTTATAGGTTGATTTGATAGTGGCAACGACAATGGAAATGAAAATGGTAGTGACAGTGGCAGTGATTGTGGTAGTGACAGTTTGGTCTACATTTATATTTCAGGGTGATAGGAAAAGGAAAGGAAAGGGGGTCATAGCCTCCTTCTGGTTGGTTCCAGAGAACATAGGGAGTTGTAGCTTTATTCAACTTCAAGCCTACGAATCAGGGAGTTGTAGCCTCCTTATGGTTGGAGCCAGAGAATTCAAGAAATTGTAGATTCCTTCAGCTTGGATCCTGTAAATAGGGGGTCGTACCCTCCTTCTAGTTTTAGTTGAAGAATTGGTAAGTTGGTGCTTCCAATTAATGTATTATTTACAATATATAAGAAATCATTTCATAGTTTTCTCCCATTTGGGTTTCCATGTAAATTCAAGTGTACTGTGTATTTCATGTGATGTTGTTGATGTAATATTGCTTATGTTTATATGCTCATAATATATTGGATGCAATCATAGATGATACATTGATGATATATTTGTATTATGTTGAAGTTTAGATATTGTGGTTAAAAGAGGTAAAATTTCTCATACTGATTCATTCCCCCCCCCCCCCTCTCAATATTCCAACACATCGAAAGATCACAAAACCTACCATATATGACCCCGTCCTCTTCTTCCCAGTTAGGAAAAACTTTGGCCCCCTCCCCTAGTTATATTGGTCATCCACCACTCACAAGGAGTAAGAAGAGAAACACCCACTATTATCTCCCATGGCATGGGGACTACTCTTGTACATATGGGGAAACTCATAGTGCCCACTAGAACTACAATAATAATAAGCATATATGTACCACCTTGTTATAGCAAGAGTTTCCTCACCCTATGCAATATTTCCCAGAAGTCCTTTTTCCATTTCCCCATGGAGACGTATCTTCCTTGTTTGTAATATCTAGAGCTAAAAACAAATATTTTTCCACATGTACTCACCTTGCACACTATACAACATGTGTATATGCAGGCTTCTCCACCTTGTACATCAATATTTTTTCCAGAAAATGAAAATGAAATGTCGGGTTTCCATGTCATGATAGGAGATCTTTGATCCTTGGCCTTCAATATACTGAAAACATTTCGATGCGTCCATTCAGTTCCATTTTGAAAGCTATAAATGGGCCAATTCTGAGCTATGGAAAATGAGAGAGAATTCAACTTTGAGAGCAAAGTTGCTCTGGAGAAATTATTTAATTCATATTGGGTTTGCATCCCTTCTTCCTTTAAGTATGAACACAATGTTCAGCCCCCAATCTCTTCCCTTATTGATTGAGAACCTCATTGTTTTTCTCTTTGATCTTGCCTTTGGTGGAGTATTAAAGTGGTGGAGGCCCAACTGGAAGGAAATTAGTTTCTCGGTTCTGAACCATGCCGAAACAAAAGTCTTTAACATTTTTCACTTCTCCTGATCACATATTAATATAAACACTCTTTTCCCATCCAATTGATATCTTGTAAATATATTGAATTATTATTCCATGGGCATATTTTTCATGTTTTTTAATGGATTATGCTATCTAATGTGCTAAACTTTTATATTATCACCATATGATTTCTTTGTTTATTTGTTCTTAACTTGTTGCAGGGATATAGCTTTGGGTCAAAGTTCTCAACAATGGACTTCATTGAACATCTGGACGAGGTAGGCCTCTTTCTTATATTGCTTGCATATTGGTTTATATAGCATGTTGTTGGGATAGAGTTGATTTTTGCAGTCATTTCCATGTGTTGTGGTTTACCCTAGCCATAGATAGATTTTCCTTGTAACACACCTATACATGGAATAATCACCCTTTCCCATTTTGTGAGCTCTACAGTAACCCATCCCATCAGTACCCTGAACTCATTCCAGATCTAGTCCAAGAAATTTGTTTGGCACACATGCAACACAATAAACTTATAAGTTCTCCTTACACTAATTTGACATTCCCCCTCCCCCAACTTGAAATCATGACTCCATCAGGTGAGATTCCATGCACCTCGACATCATTTTTTACCCATCGCATGGTTAAATCCTCCTCACACCTAATATACCTCACAATTGAGGCTGAATCATATAGACTTGGAGGCACCCCTTCCACATCTAGTACCACAATTTATACTAGAACTTATCCTTGTAAGGAAAATATAAGTTTATACCCACACCAATCACAGGCCATCAACCTTGATTGGGATCAACTTATCCAATAACAACTTCGATATTCTACCCCATTTCAAATATGAGTCATCGTTAAAAACCGTACAATTTATCTATGTATAATATATGATGGGGAATCCTCATGTATTATGTCCTCATAAGATTGGAAATAACTAGGATTCCCTACTCTTATTCCATCAATGACTAAGTTAAGAACGTTTTATGGTATAATGTGTTCCCCCTTAGGGATTATTCCTAATCTCCTCATTGATTTAGGTGGCAATATGGTTTTGATAAATGTTGTTCTCATGGATGCTTCGATGGATTACAATATTCTCTTGGGATGTGATTTCACCTATGACATGAGTTTTGTGGTTTCTTCACTCTTTCAAGTCATGAAGTTCCCACATGAGAGACGCATCATCATAATTGATCAACTCTCCTACACTAACCCCCCCCCCCACATGATTCTCAAAATAACATCTCACCTCATGTTTCTCACATCGACTCCATGCACTATGTGTCCACTTCCACTAGTCATGCAACATCCACTCCCCTTAAAAAATAACCCATACCTATAGAAACATGTCCTCACCACTTGGCCTTGGAGGCTGGGTAGATTCATTCATCCTTGGGGGAATGCATGCATGTTTCTTCCCCCAATAAAAAAATAAACCATGAAATCTCAACTACATTCTTCCCAAAGTATGAATAATTCTTTGAGGCCACTACTTCTTTCAGTGATTCTAGTGATAAAATACATCTAGGATCTCCTATTGACTATTGGTAGGGTCCTAATAATTCAATTGGTGCATCATGTAATATTGTCTCCCTTGATAAGGTCATTACTCCCTCTAAAACAAGATCCTCTCTTTTCACTGATAGGGATATCAGGCACTTCATTCCCATATAGGAGATTACTTCTTGTGGTGATGATACCTTATCTTCGGTCATTTTCAATTACCCCCATAAGGGAAACAAAAAATCCTTCAGAGAGTGCCTTTTCCAGGAACCCATTTTTCCATGTCGTCCTTAAGGGAGTTCCTTTTCGAGGAACTCAATGTTTCATGGCCTCCCTTAGGAAATTCCTTGTTCGAGAACCCATGGTTCCTCGACCTCCATCAGGGAGTACCTTTTCCACGAACCCATTGTTCTATGGCCTCCCTCAAGGATTTCCTTGTTTGGGAACCCATGGTTCCCCAAACTCTTTTAGGGAGTGCCTTTTGGAGGGACCCATTGTTCTTTCCTCCCTTAGCGAGTTCCTTGTTTGAGAACCCATGGTTCCCCAGACTCCTTCTGGGAGTTCCTTTCCAAGGAACCCATCATTCACTAGCCTCCCTTAGGGAGTGCATTGTTTGGAAACCCATGTTTCAGTGACCTCCTTCAGGGATTTCCTTTCTCAAGAACCCATTATTTTGTGGCCTTCCTTAGGGAGTTCCTTGTTCGACAACCCATGGTTCCCTATCCTCCTTCAAGGAGTGCCTTTTCCAGGAACCCATCATTCCCTGGCCTCCCTTAGGGAGTGAATTGTTTGGGAACCCATGGTTCCCCTACCTCCTTAATGGAGTGATTTTCTCCAGAATCTAGATTTCCTTGGCCTCCCTTAGGGAATTCCTTGTTCGGGAACCCATGGTTCACTGGCCTCCTTCGGTGAGTTCCTTTTCCATGAACTCATTTTTATGTGGCCTCCTTAAAGGAGTTCCTTTCTCATCAACGCATCGTTCCATGACCTTCCTTAGGGAATGTATTTTTTCCAAGAACTCATCATGCGCTACCCTCATTCATGGATTACCTCTTCTATGAAGTCATTGTTCCTTGGCCTCCTTTCGGGAGCACCCAAAATTTTCATCAAGGGATCATTTTTCCCACCAATGTTAAAATCACATGTACACTTTCTTAGTATCATTTCTATCAAATAAATGTCATATTTTATTTATCATAAGATATTTTTCATGTCGGGTATTTGGGTTTTTGTGCATACGTACTTGTTACAAATACATAACACCCATTTTGTATCTGCCATCCCATGGTGATCCAATTTATTTTCGGCACGAAATGAGAGAAGAGATATAATAAAGAAATGTACATAGATATATCGAATATCCAATAATATAACATAAATGTATCATAGATGCAACCATAAACAAAAATATACAATAATACAAAATTTCCTATTAATGTGTGAAAATGTACAAACAATGTAAAAATACAGAGTGAAAGACTCGCTAGAATGGTGGCATCTTATCTCTGAGAAGAGATGTGTCCTCTAATCACATTCACAAGAAGATGATTTTAAAATGAGGCTCCAAAGGATTTTTTATCATAAATAAATTCCAAAACCCTAACCCCAGAAGATGAAAAGACAACAGTTTTGTGGACCCTATTTTGGGTAGTTTGGTGTATCAACTTCCTGGGGTGTAACTTTTGCATACGATCTCTATTTGGGGCACATGATAGCTTGTTGGAAAGGTATCATAGAGGAGATTCATTCTTAGGTCTCAATCAGAGTCTTCAACTATCATTGGGAATCTCGATCCTGAAAAACCTTCATTTAGGCCTTCAAAATGGTCTCGGAAGTTTAAAACTGCTAAATATAGTAAATTGCCAAAATTGCCAGAAAATTGTTTTGAGCTAGTTGGAAAAGGCGAGTGGTCACCGATATCCACCTGGATAAATCCTCCCTCCTTAGGAAAAAATGGTCTCCATTTATTTTAGTTCCTTGGGGAGAGGGGAAAGTAATTGAATCTTGGTGTGTTGCTTGCCTTGCTGGAGACGTTGCGTTGTGGAAGGCTATCATGAACCTGTTGTTGGTGGGGTTAAATCTGTTCAACCAATCAGGCTACATGTTATGTATGAGTGCATAAGGAATATTTGCGCTTTTCTTCATTCTTGTCAACATGATTCTATTGGATAGAAGGTGCTTGGGTCGAGGCTGTAGTGGTTGTAGTATCCTTTTGTTCACCTTTTGAACAGACTGTGAAGAAGCTGAATTTTGTAGTATGATATATTACCTTGCAGGATTGTTTAGGTGGGATAGTAGTTGGAACTACCTCTGGTATCCTGTAGAGATGACCCCCCAGAGTAATAATGACACTATGGGGTTGAGACTCATAGATATCATGGCACTTCCACATATATGGCTAGCCCAAGAGTACATCACAGACATCCAAAGGGGAAACCTCACATAATACCTCATCCTTGAGGGGTTGGATTCCATATGATAATCGACACTGCTGGTTGACACAAAGATCTCATCGTTGGTGAAGCCACACAATGTTGTATGGTTGCAGGTGTGGTGTTTTTGACAATCCCAACTTTTTGATGACCTTTCCTGAGATGAGGTTCTTCTGGCTTCCACTATCAACAATAAAATTCAGTTGGGTCCCTTTCTGCCACATCTGTGAATGAAAAAGGTGCCCCCCCTCTTCAAGATCTGTGGGTTCTTCTGGTTGAATTGTTGTGGTTACGACAATAACAGTGGGGTCTACATCGATGATCTGTCTTCTATCAATATTTTCTTAATCAAATTCTAAATCAGGGTTCAAATCCTTGTCTTTGATCTCGACCACCAATGACTATTTTGAGAGACATTCATTGGTGTTGTGCCAGGGGATTTTGTGGAAATCGCACCATTTTCTAGTGTCCTTCTTCGTATTTCAATGACCATTCTTTTTTTGTGGTTTGGAATGGTTTTCGGGAGGCTATTTGTTAGGGCCTTCTTTATCATACTTTGGTTGTTGCGAATTTGTAGAACCAAAATCTCGTTTGTTCTGGTGCTTAAATTTCTTCTCAATTTTAACAACATATCGATAAGCAACACCGAGTGATGAGATGTCCATAAAATCCATTTCAGTTTGGATGTATCTGTGTAGAGCCCCAAGGTATTTCAAAACCAATTTTCATTCAAAGTCTTTGATACCCAGCTTTTTGTGCAAGGTATTGAAGTTATTGGTGAACTTTGAAACTGCTTGGCCCCTCTCCAGCCGCAGTGTGGTCCATCTCATGTACCAGTCCTCATAGTTTCCAACAGGGTAATATTGTTCCTTTACCACATCCATAAAAAAATCCCGAGACCTAGCTCTGTGGTACCTTCACTTCCATTACATTCAGGTACTATAAATCGATAGCATTTTCACCTCCATGAGTTGTCCCACATATATCTACCCCTTGGAATATTTACACTCATTTTGTTTTGTCCATTAGGCTCGCGAGTCCTCATAGTGTTACAACCCAGAGAAACAACCTCATACTTGTTCTTCATCATCATGATAACCACCCCATTATGGACTCTGACATCATGTTTTTGGTTACGTCAAATGCACCTTCACATTATCATTAACCCTCCATATCATATATAATCAATTTTCCATATGCAATTTCATCCTCCATTCACCTACCTGATCATACAAAAACCCACCAATGGGGCCCCCAACCCTCATCAATTTCATTTCACTACTTTCGCTCCAAGAAGGCCAATCCATAATTCAATGGGGAACCCATTTGTATATATGTAGTTTCAACCCAATCATGATTTATTCATTTGGTAATTCTATAAAGAACATTTCAAATTCCAACAAGTAGAGTAGATTTTTGTCATTGGAACCGATGGTATCTTTTTCCTTGGCACACAACAACCCATGTCACCCTTGGTTGAGGAATTCCCCTTTCATCACCATCTTTGCAAAGGTATCCATATCATGTCCCAAATATTGACTATCACCGATACCCCTGTTGTTCCAGAGTTTGTGTTTTAAGGCTATAAAACACACCGTCTAGACATCCAAAATAATAGTGTTTTCTTTCAAAACAAAGGACAAGGAAGGCTCGATCAGATTCAGTTTCTCAACTGTCTCTGTCTTTCTTCTCTTTGTTCTTGGATGGTTATGTCCCGTTCTATTGTTGCCCACGATTGTTCTAATTTAGTTCTGTTTCTTGCGGTTTGCAGGATAGTATTAAAGAGGTTCAATGCAATACTAGTTTGGTCTTGTAAACCTAGGTCTACGTTCGGTTGTCTAGCGTTTGGGACTGTCATAGATGATTAATTTTTATAATTTTCATAAAAAAGGGTTTTTGTGAGTTTGTTGCTTCAGCTGTTCAGGTCAGATATTAAATAAACAACTTTAAAACTTGGAACAGAAAATGATAACACAAGCAGGTCGTTTCCTGGTTCAGTGATAATCAGGAGATTATAAACAGTAAAACATCACACAGAGGAATATAAGAATTTAATCTAAAAAGAACCTTATATCTTCATTACAATAAAGAAGGGTGACGGGGATTTTCTAACAAAGGGAAATATTAAGGAACAGAAGGCTACAGGTCTTAAAATTATTAAAATAATCTCAGAGGAAAAACTGTAACATCTTCAACATCCAAACCAATCTAATACCCTAAGCAATAATTGCATACAGTCTCAAATTGATTCATTTGCTAGAAATAAACATGAAGAAGAAAATTTTAACAAAGAAAACTAGAAGAGGGTAGAAACATAGTCACTGAATGACAGGATTCAGAATCTTCTCATGAATGATATTCTGATAAAACTTCAAAGCTGGTAATATAAAAATCTTCCCAAAATTTCTGAAGCCCCTTTTTCAGCCTCACGAAATGATACTTATACATTTTTCTGTCAAAAATTCTAGTTGGCAACTAACCAACTACCTAATCTCTCGGTTGCACTAAACTAGTGTCAATCGTTTGTGTTTTATATAAAATACTAAAAATAGACATAATTTCAAAGTTTTAGTTCTGGAAAGAAAGACTTCTTCTGTCAGC
>ML776706.1:2549340-2613181 GCA_009831015.1 Picea engelmannii | reverse complement strand
CCGTTAAATTTGACGTGAAAATTTTCGGCCGAATAATATTTCGGCCGAAAGTAATATTTGTTCGGCCGAAAAATTGCCGCTAGAAATTTTGGAGACCCGATTGTCACGAAAGTGTTACCCAGCTTCATGATTTTACCCAATGAGATTTGTTCCTACCAGATAGCGAACTCCGATATCCCGATATATTTTCAAATTCTTAAGTTTTGTCGTTTAAGTTCGTTTTTTTATATTATTCGGAAAAGTATTCGGGCATCCTTTGATTAATTTCCAACCATCTTTTTCCCGAAATAAACCCCTAGTGTATTTCAGATTCATTAAGTATGAAAATTTTGTTTTATAGAGTTTTTAAATAGTGCAAAGACTCCAGGATATCAAAAATTTTGTTCTTTAAGGTAAAAATTTAAGTTCAGTTTCAACAACCCCTATCCCAAACATTCATATTTTAACCTTTCATCCACCCATTTGTAGTCTAGGGAGTTGGTTAATTGGGTTGGTTTTCATTGATGTCAAGCCTTGAAGAAAGTTTGGTAGCCAATTTCGGTAGCACAAAGGTTTGCGTAATGGACCCAAGTTTGTTTGATGGATAATGTTATGAGTTTTGATATATTTGTAGATAATACTATTATATATGGATAGTATATATAATGCCATTTCTAGTGGTATGTGGAACGTCACATAACTCCTCATGGTTAGAGATTTATGGCCATTTGAAGTTGGAGAACCCTGATGAGTCATCTAGAAGCCCCAAAAGGTCAAAGTAGTCAAAGTTTTTGCAAAGAAGAAATTATTTAAATAATAAAGTGAAGTGATGAGTGTACTATAAGTCAAAGATGATGCAAAATAAATTATTTACAGAATAAAGTTAATGGAGAACTTACTAATTATGGAAAGTGGTTAAGTTAAGTGGACAAGTGGTTATAAGTGGGTTAACCCTAAAATAAGGAAAGTGGGTTAAGATGGTTAGATGGTAACCCCTTGAGGATCCTTGAGGAAGCTACATAAAAGTATAAATAATAGGAAAGGGTATCTCATTCAAATCACACTTGAATATCATTGAATATCTATTTTTGTGAAAGGTTACTTGGGCAGGTATTATTAATACAAAAAAATTACAGTAGAAAATGTGTATAAAGAAAATGTGTAATAGGCTAGTGATACCAAAGAAATAAAGTAATTTGAATCAGATATGGGAATTCATAAGACTTAGAAGCTAAAGGGACACAACGAATATTATGTGAAACATATAATTGAGAACATAATATCAGAAAGAAAATATTTTGTATCAACCAAACTAGTTTTGACCAACAGGTCTCATTAGTGGTACAAAAATAAATCTTTACAATGAGGTCCTTTTAAGGACTATGATAAAGCACATACAAAGGGGAATCCCAAGAGTCGATAACAATAAACGAATGAAAATGTTATAAAATAAATGACATAATGGAATTCTTGAAAACATGTGTGGAAGCCGAAAAGTCCGTTGATGCTGAATCAGTCCAAAAATCAAGTTGGTGGTCGAAAATGACACAGATTTTAAGGAAAAATAGCTCAAAGAATACAAACTTGAGTACTTCATAATCGACCTTCAGAGAAAACTTGAGTAATACATAAAAGGGTCTCATAATGTGTTTCTCGTGATGAAGGATCCAGTCTTTCGTGGATTCCTCCAATAGATCAAAGGTTTCAGAATGTGTTGTAGCAAAGGGTGATGCTAGAAGAATCAATGGAGTTTATGGTTTAGAGTGCCCCCAAGGTTCAAATCTCTCATAGATTCACAAAAGTCCAACTTCAACACCAGGGGGGCTCTCTTCACCCTAGAGTGTTGAATGGGGTTGCACGCACAAGCCTTCTTCAACAAAGAATCCATTTGATTCAAACTAACTTTAGAGAAGCCCACCTGAAGAAAATCTGGTGGGTAGCCTTTGGCTCTAAGTCGAAGATAGAATAACCTCCTTAGCTTGAGAAAACCAGACTCAGAACATTCTCGAAGAAAATATCTCTTTAATTTGTTAAGAACAAAAGAACTCTTTTGATGTTGAGGACGCCATGAGGAAAATGGAATGTACTGATAAGAATTCAATGGTTTTTGATAGCATTTGGTGTAGATATTTCCAGAGAGCTGAAAATTGGGCCCTTTGAATAACACGAAATCAAGTAGGTTAACACTTGTATGGAAGATGAAAGTGGTAATATGAATATTATCGGGGTATATGGACTGATAACAATCAAGATAAGCCTGCAATTTGACTCTTGAAACTAACCATACCAAAAAAGCATCATCAATGAAGTGCTTGAAGAACTGCAATTATGGTGACAAAATCCTTCGATTAACTTCCTGTTCCAAATGACAAAGGAAAAAACAAGCATATACTATTGCAAAGTTGCTACCCATTGTAGTACCTCTGATCTGTTGATAATAACTGCCATTGAATTCCAAAAAGTGCCATCAAAGAACAATCTTAGCTGCACTAACTAAAAAATCCACATCTTTAGGACTGCAGAATTGAACTGTACTTTGACTTAACATATCTCAGAGAGCTAAGAGACCTTCCTAAATGGGGATGTTGGGGTACAGTGATTCCACATCAAAAGTTACCAAAATGGAGTCAGCTGGAAACCATTCGGATTCATTAACTTGTAGAAGAGAGAGAGAGAGTCTGGAAGATGGTTAGGCTGAGCCAATAGAGTGTCCAAAAGCTTATGCTGCAGAAATGTTGACAAGGGTTCAAGCATGTGACCATTGTAAGAACATATAGGATGACCAACCGGGGGGTTCATTTGTACTTTCCAGATGAATTAAACCACACAAGCCTGATAGTGTTGAATGTCGACCTACAGAATATATTTCCAATGGTTGATAGGAAGGAGATGTATGTATCTCACATGAAGATGACACAGATAAGCTCGCATAGAAACCCATGGAAATGAAGCAACTAGAGAGTAAACATTACAATCATACAACTTCCGAATACCTTTGGAAATATACTTATCTCTGTCAAGTATCACCAGGCCCAAGTTGTTTTCAGTCAACTTTAGTACAATAGGAAGTCTGTGAAGCCTTCAGAGTGCAACAAGCTGAGATCTAATGAAGCAGGGTTTACTTCTGAAGTCAGTTACATCAATTCTGTCTTGGAGAGTGCTTAAACCTAAATTAAGGGCATGATCTAATTCAGGTGCATGGAGAGGTGGCTCCCAGAGGGGGTTAGGAAATCTAAAAGGATCATAACAATCCTCATTAGAGAGTCTAAAATATCTTCTCAATCTGCATGATCTAGAAAGATCACCATATTCTTTTAGAATATCTGATTTGGACATTGGAGGAGGTCTAGGAATGTACTTATGCCCAAGACCAAGAAACTTAATTTGTTTGTAAGAAAATTGGACATAAGATAGATTATGGATAGATTTATTGCTAATCCTATGATCTAACTGAGAAGGATTCATATTTCCTAAAATATGCAACAAATAAGAAAATGGATTTACAACAGGAAGCCAATATAAATGTCTTTTTCTTCTTACATATGATTCCCTTTGTTCTAAGGAGGAGGAGGTGGTTGGGGTTGGGGACCCCGACGACGAATCATAATAACATTTGATTTCCATGGCACATATGGAGAATTTGTCGGATCTAAGCCATAGTTCTGGAAATTCTGGTTTGGATTTGAAGCCAACAACAAAACTGCAGATGAGGTGTTCTAATTCTGATTATGTCTTCCTCTTTTGTTTCGACGATGTCCAAGCCCTTTTTTTGGTTGAAAGGGAGGATTAGGCTATCAAGGAGCATCGGGGAGAGGCATAGGAGAAACAGGGTCACCAGCTTGGGTTCTGGTGGTTGATTACAGATTGATGAGCTGAACCAACTGATCTTGAAGGGGCTTAATGGCAGCGTGGAGGTCTTGTTCTTATGCCCACATGAATTTGGAAACTTCTCTGTGCACAAGGACGAAGATGGCTTCTTCACGTGGAATTTCATCAGCCTATTTGGCGGCTTCATCCCGAGCTATGGAACGAGAAGATCTTGTGGTTGTGCGTGATGCTTGCCTCTCAATGAGAACATACTTTTCCGATTAAACAAGGTGGAGGAAATATTTTCCCATTGAATTGCCAAAGACTTGCCTGAAACTTTTCCTGTAGAACGTGTAAACTCAACATTCCTGAATGGGGTAGGCAACTCATAGATCTTTTCTTGAAAAGATTTGGCAATGCAAGGAATCTTCTCTTTGTGCCGAGTGGTGATCTCTCATTCATGATGAATGTAGAAGGCATGGAATTCCTTTCTAAAGAGAATGGTGATATCCTCGAGTCCATTTCTGAGTGTTGGAGTAGAGTCTGGATCTGAAGCTTCGAGACCAAGGAATTTCACCATGAGGCTTTTAATAACTTTATCGTCTTCTTCCAGAAAGAAAATTTTATCAACAAGGGCCTGGGACCAATGGAAAGTCTTAGTGGCTTTTTGAAATTCTTTCACAGTGCATTGAACAACAGTTTCCCAAGATTTGGGCATCGGGGTAAGTTCATCGGGCAACATCTGAACACGTGAAATGGAGGACACTGGAAAATATGGAATAAAGCTTGGTAGAAAAAGTGCAACAGTAAAATTGCAGTAGAAAAGGTGCGGCAGAAAAAATGTGCGACAAAAAAAGTGCAGAAGAAAAAGTGCGGCAGGAAAACTACCAAATAAAAAGTGCGACAGGAAAAGTGTGACAGAAAAAGTGTGGTAGAAAAAGCGCAACAAGAAAAGTGCAGAAGAAAAATCGCAGCAGAAAAAGTGTGACAAAAAAATAGCGACAGTGGATTTGCAACAACAAAATCGCGGCAACAAAATGCTACAATAATAAAAAAATGTATGGTTCTCATATGTGTAGTGATGAATTTATGAATCAAGTTGAGGTTTTTACTTGTAAATATGTTGGATTCCCTCTTGGGAGTTTATGACTTACTGTAGAGTTGATCTAAGGTAGATCTACTGAAGTTTAATATTGATTCATGTTTGAGGGATTTTGGTTGAGGTATGTTGCTGAAGTTATTGATACAGATAAACATTGTATAACAGTGAGGTTCTAGCACATGGTTTGAGGTAGAAACTTTTGTTATAGTGTTTGAGGAATATGTGATCAGATCAGATTTGGATGATGAAATTGATGAGGGATTTTGGTTGAGGTACATGTTGGGTACATGGTCGAGACAAGTAGTTGATGAGTTGGCACATACGTGAGGTGTATATTTGATGATGTTGGTCCACCTTGATGAGTAGTTGATACATGATTGATCCATACTTGGTACATGGTTGGAGGAAGTTGTTACTAGTATTGTTGACACATGGTTTATGGATGATGTAGCATACTTGTCTTGGTATATTATTAGAAGCACATATTTATCTTGGTAATGATTATGACTTGTTGTGTTATGCTTGTTTGATGCACATCTTTGAGAGTTTTCTTATTGATTGATCTTGATGAGTAGATTTGATTTGGTTGATAAGATTGATTAGACATGTTGTTGTGATAGGCTGTGTGTACATGTTTTTATGACATGTTATTTGTATTGTTTTGGTGCATGGTTGATGCACTTGTTCATGGTACAAGTTGAGGTAGAGGTTGGTGCATGGTCGATGCACTTGTTCATGTTATAGGTTGAGGTACAGGTTTGTGCATGGTTGATGCACTTGTTTATGGTACAGGTTGAGGTACAGGTTGGTGCATGGTTGATGCACTTGTTTATAGTACAGTTTGATTAGAGATTGAGGTACAGTTTGGTGCATGGTTGATGCACTTGTTTATGGTAAAGGTTGATGCATGGTTTAGGTTATTGGTACATGTTGTTTGGTGTAGGTTGATTGGTACATGTTTACAATAGTATATCTTAAAGTGATATAGTGTGATAGTGGTTCCATCATTCTACTTATACATCAGGGTGGTTGCATGGGGGAAGGATAGGTGGTTGTAGCCACCTTCTGGTTGTATCCAAAGAACATAGCGGGTTGTATCCTCCTTCTGGTTGTAGCCAGATAATTGGGGAGTTGGAGCTTCCCTCAAGTTGTAGCCTGAGAAACTAGGGGGTTGTAGCCTCGTTCTGGTTATAGCTAGAGAATTGGGGAGTTTAAGCTTCCCTCAAGTTTTAGCCTGAGAAACTAGGGGGTTGGATCCTCCTTCAAGTTGCAGCTGGAAAACAAAGGAAGTTTGTGCTTCCAATGAATGTAATTCTTAAAGACATATATGAAAAATCATTCTGTGGTTTTCTTCTGCTTTGGGTTTCCATGTAAAAACATTGGTGTACTGTGTATGTGTATGATTGCTCATTTGTTTGTTGTGTATTTACTCTGCAACTATTGGATGATAATGCTACATTGATATAACACTTGCATTTGTGGTTAAAAATGATTGAATTACTCTATTACTAATTCACCCCCCCTCTCAGTAATCCAACAATTGGTTTCAGAGCGAGTTCCTTTAGGAAATAATTTAACCATTGGAAGGAGATCATGGATTATTCTAAGAATGGAGTACCAATGTTTAATGGTAAGAATTGTTTAAAGTATGAGATGTGGAACATAAGGACAAAAGTATTTTTAAAGGCACTGGGGAATTATATTTGGATATCAGTTGTTATAGTATATGATAGTTCAAAAAGGGAAAATATTGTAGCCAAGAAGGAATTGAATAAGAATAATAAAATAGCAATGGATTTCATCGGGAAAGGATTACCTAATCCGGTAAGAGAAAAGGTTGGTAAATTCTCATCAGCCAAAAACCTTTGGGATAAGTTACATGACATATATTCTTTACCCATCGAAGATTCAAAAAATGCTAAAGACGATGCATATATATATCAATAATAATTTTTTTCACCATGTCAAATAGATTCAGAAGATGAAGAGTACATAATCACCAGAGGTATGTTTCTTTTCTCTAATTGTGAAAAACGAAGACATATTGAGATAGAATCCCATGAAGGAAATGAAACAAAAAAACTAATTGAAAAGGAAGACAGTTATGAAGCATAATTGATTAGTGCTTTAGATGACCTAAGAGAAGAAAGAATTGATGAAACAAAAGGAAAGTGTTCATATTTTTGAATAATTCCAACAGGTCGTCAAGAACTTAAGAACTCATCTAGAATAAGCCAAACAGATCGAAGAAAATCTTGAATATCAAAAGTAGTATTTGGAAGCCAGCATAGAAACACAGAAGGAAGAAGAAGAAATGAGAGAGAAGATACTAACATATCATATTAAAGAAACAACTAATGATCTAAACCATCTTGAGGTAGAGTTTGGTCAAGAAAAGAAAGGACTTGAAGAAGAAATAATCACATTAAAAATTCATCGTGAAGAAGAAAAAAGAATAGAAGAAGTCATGAATTCTCAGATAATGAATAAATAAGAATAGGTTGAGAAGATTGAATAAGAAGTTGTCACAATGAGAAGTAAAATCCTCAAGATCAACAAGAACGTTGTAGAGACAAAAACATCCACATCAGTTATAGAAAATGAAGAGAAGAACTCTAGGTTTCTAGAAAAGAAGAATGAAGAAAATATAAAGAGTTATGAAGAAGTAATCAAAGGAAGGAATCATCGTCAACCAGAATCTAAGAAAACTATTGAAGATACATCTTCAAAAAGATCATCCATGTTCAATTCACAAAGAAGATTCAATCATGATCATGATCAGTCAAGGATGAAATTCATAAGGACTACACCACCAAGAAGATCATTCACTCCCAATTATGAAAATTTATTTTATGGTCATTGCTTTTATTGTACTAATTTTGGACATAAGGTTGCGGATTGCATGGATTATAAAATAAATTTTCAACAAATAAATTTCTATGTGGCCCCACATAACATTGAATGTTACAAATGTCATAACTATGGACACATAGCTAGTGATTGTCGAAGAATGATCGATACTTCCATGAAAGAGAACACTGATATTAGATATAAGAAAGTATGGATAAGAAACACAAAGAACATGTGAACAAAGACTAGGTCCCAAAGATCGCAATATTGGCAATAAAATGAGATGAATAAAATTCTATAGAGAAAAAGAAAGATGTCTGATATTTTTTCTTTTGGAAAATAACTGAAAGAAAAGAAGGAATGTTAAATAAGGAACATGGTCAAGAGATTGTACTTTCAGGCATTGTAGTGAAAGATGAATCCACAAACAGAAAGAAAGAAGTCAGAGCTCAGAGAGATGATGAATCTACTAATGAATATGATGATGAATATACTTTAGAGCATGAATTGTGTAGAGGCATCTAGCTTAGAGACTCTTATATAATATGAATAACAAACAGGGAAATTCTATGCGGTAGCTCAGACAGACCAGAGAGCCATCCTTTGAGAAATTTGCAGAATTTGAGTAGACAGATTCAATGCATTCAGTTAGAAGAAGTACAATATGATAGATTAATTATTTTTAGCAGTACTTCATGATAGTATAGTGACATATGAGTCACAATTATGGACATTTGTGTAGTAGAGTCTTGAACAATATGGACAGATATGGACGCAAAATCAACATTTCTGAATGGGGAACTTGAAAAAGAAGTCTACATCAAACAAGCAGAAGGATTTCAGTTGTCAGAGAATGAAAATTATGTGTTGAAATTGAAGAAGGCCTTATATGGTCTAAAACAGGCTCCTAGAGCATGGTACTCTAGACTGGATAAATATGTACAATATGGAGGGTTGAAAAAAGGAATTACCATAGAGAGGATAGTTCAAGTTGGGAGATCAGTTTTAGGAAGAGTTCAGTTAGTGGGAGCAACCCCAGATGGAAATATATCTTTTCCATTGATGACAAAGGGGGAGAGATTTATCAGATGCAAAGCATAGAGGCATGGTTCCATGGGGAGCGATGGTCACAGGGGGACCATGAGTGATATTACTTTAGTATTGCATGACATGACTTCAATATTGCATCAGAGTGTTTCCATAAATGACAACCAACCGAATTAATAAAAAAAATGCACCTTCACGTTATCATTAACCCTCCATATCATCTAGAATCAATTTTCCATCTGCAATTTCATCCTCCATTCACCTACCTGATCATAAAAAAACCCACCAATGGGGCCCCCAACCCTCATCAATTACATTGCACTACTTGCGCCCCAAGAAGTCCAAGTCATAATTCATTGGGGCACCCATTTATATATATGTAGTTTCAACTGAATTATTATTTACTCATTTGGTAATTTTATAAAGAACATTTCAAATTTGAACAAGTAGAGTATATTTTTGTCATCGCAACCGATGGTATTTTTTGCTTGGAACACAACAACCCATGTCGCCCTTGGTTGGGGAATTCCATTTTCATCATCATCTTTGCAAAGGTATCCATATCATGTCCCAAATATTGACTATCACCGATACCCCTATCCCAAAAATTTATATTTTGACCTTTCATCCAATCCTTTGCAGTCTAGGGATAATTTTAAGGACAAAAATTTATATTAAAATCTAGAAATCTGGGCTAACTTTACTAGTCCTCAATATGAAAAATGTAGATTTTTTGGCGAGAATTTTATAAAAATATTCAAATTTATAAGTATTTTATATAGTTTCTATAATTTTTTGGTGCTTTTTAAGGTAAAATAATATTATTCTATGGAATTTGGGAAAATTGTTTTTAGAAAAAATGAAAATTGGTGAATGCTTTTTTCAAAAACAACATCGGAGATTATCCCATTTATGAAATGTATCCCCTAAAATAATATATGTTGTAGTCTCATCCATTCAAAATAGTTTACTCAATATTTGGTCATCCCCCTGACACCACACCGTGTTTTACAATTTCTTCCATCATTCCATTTCCCCCTAACCAAGTAAATTCTCAAGTCCCATAGATATTAAATGTCATTCATGTCACCAATTCATTCATCCCTACCTCCATTCACTCCTCGGTACCCATTTGATCAAATTGATGCCAAGAATCCATTTTCTTCTTGCAGCCGCACCCCTTCCCTATCGACATCAACACAAGTTTCCAGTAAGATGGAAATATCTTGGCTCCTAGTCCCTTATTATTGAGTAGTATCAGATGACACAAAAATAGTCATCATCGATTTTTGATTTCGTTGACCCCCATGATATTCAAATCCAAAAAGATTTCATATTACAATGGGTCTTCCTATCTGATCATTGCAATTTTGAGTAATTGTCGAAGGCCTGTGAATTTTCTAGGATATTAGCACCTCCAAGTTATTCATACCTCGATTCATATGGCATATTTTGATTCCCATGAGGGTGTTGTAGACATCTAATTCATCAACAATATTTGGTTTTCATCATTTCATTTATGGTTTCATGACACAAGCATGGCGCATGCCTACCTCACTTTTACACACCTTTTAATTTGAGTTTTTTGGAGAGTACTCGTCTCATTTATAATCCTCTTTTCCTTGAATGGATCTCTCTCACATTTCCTCTTAGTAGTCGCTATAAATATCCTATTCCATCAAAATTTCAACAAAATAAGCATTGATGTATTTCATGTATACATATGTTCCTAACCTAACACATCAAGGGGCATATGTTATTACCATAAAATTAATAATGGAAATACAAACAATTGATGAAGAAATAATCTATATAGATACAACATACTTCCTATATTTACAAAACCAATTCTAAGCTAGGTGACCAAAACTATGCCAAAAACCCATAAAGTTGTGCACACTTTGAACAAAGCCAACATTTGCACATTCACGCAAGACAAAATATCTCCAAACGTGCACAATGCACATTTTGCATGACTCTACATGAAGAAACATGCACTAATGCGAAAACGATGCACTTATGAATTTCATCGGGCCTCAACCACTTCCAGGGTGATGTAGTTCAAGACAAGACCCCAAGATCAACCTTAAATATCGCCTTGGGATGACTGAAAAGATGGGATGTACCTTGTTGGGCTCCAATTTTTTTCATATTTTACACCATACAAATACACACATCATTACACCTTCACCCTGCATTTCGTCAATAATATATCCCTAATTACACCATAAACCTCCATTATCTCTTGTTATTCATCCTATGTGGTTAATACATAATTTTCCATATTTTTAGTGATTAAAAGGATGATTATAAATTAGTTTTGCCGATAATGGTTTAATCCTATGTTTCTATGTCCAAACAATATGTTCCCGCACTCGAAGTCATTTGGTACTCGCACTGGAGGTCATCCAATACTCACACTCCAAGTCATCCAGTACCAGAAGGTTCTACAGTCAACCAGTACCTGCATAGTCATTTGGTACAGACACTCCATGTCATCCAGTACTCAAATCATCTAGTACCAATTTTGTGCTCATTTCATACCAATGTTGTGCTCATCTGGTACCAACATCAACAACCATCCGATACCAGATATAGTTTGAAATTTTGGAAAGATTCTAGAGGAAAATTAGGGACATAGGTTTTGTCCATAGTGGCATATACATGCAAACGATTGGGATAGAATTCATCCATATCACATGGGTGTACCTCTGGCTCAAGGAGAATTATTATGCCAAAATTAGCAAAAATATCAAACGACCAACTTGCGCCTTGAGTTTCGTGCAGATGGCATCAGATCTAGAAATTCTACGAAATGGATTTTGTCTAGAATGTGGAAAATTAAGTAGTACTTGGGCCCGTTTCCAAAATTTGAATTGTTTTAGAAGATATGAGTGGATCTCTAACTCGAATTTGCCCAAATTGATGAAAAACCCAGATTTTTGGGATTTCTTCCTAAAAATGTAAAATTTGAAATATGATCGTTGCGATTCGGTCCCATCCACTTCTCAATGATTCTTCATGTATAAATAAGAATCATAGGGCTATGAGAAAGAGCCATTATTTTCATGAAGTTTTTGTAAGTAAGAGGTTTGTTCTTGTGAGAAAGCTTTAAGGAGTTGGCTGCCATGTAAAAACAAAGTTCCATGATTAAATGAAAAGATGATTATTGTTGATCTATTCTGCATCTCCTTGGCTTGATCTGATCGTCTTGGGCATCAATGACCATATGAGAAGGGCCCCTCGGTATGGGTATGTGTTTCCATGTTTTAACTCATTTAGTAGAATATAATATAATTGTATTGTTAGTTTTCTTATGTGTGGTTTAATTTCCACTTGTCTAGTTGATTTAGTTTTATGAATTTAGGGTTATTAAAAACTCAAGAGTGATTCTTCATTGGTATGAAATTCACATTATCCTCTATACTTTCATTTTCTATGTTCCTGCACTCTATTATGTTTCTTCACGTTGATTGAATTTCATGTTTCATGCACTCACAATTATTAATATAGTCACTTCATGCTAGTAATATTTCTCACACTCAATTAGATTATGGTAGTTGAGTTTTGTTTACACAAGAAAATAAATTAAAAATACAAAAACATTCATCCATACATTTTCATCCTCATCCCTCTTGTGCAAATTGATTAAGACCATACTCTTCCACCACATTTATATGATCTATCCCATATCCATCAACTTTTTTTATTAATAAAATATATATATCCTCTGTCAATTAAATATACTCAGATCAGATTTGAAATTTAGATATTGATTGACAAAGATATTTCACCTTGCGCCATCATTGATTCTTTATGAGAGATCTTTATCTCTAATTCAGTCATCCAAACCATGAAGAATCAAAATAACTTTCAGTCCATTATTTCATCTATTTTTATGCTTCTTTCTATTTCAAGAGATTGTTTGATTTACAAAGAATCATTATATGCACACAGTCTTTAATTGCATAAATAAACAACATCTTCTTACAGTCTGAGTTTTTACTGTTTATGAGAAATTGTCATATCCGTGATTTGAGTGAACATAAAAGAGTGAATTTCTCATTGATCAATCTTGTCATTAATCAAATATTCATTATTCTTTTATGCATTTTCATGTAGAGTCCACTCTTATTGTTGTTGACACTTGTAACCATTTGAAGAATTGTTCTTGAGATCTAGTTTTAGATTAATTTTTGTTATTGGTCATTATTAGTTTACTTTCAGTGTGATTTGGATTTCTCATAAATTTCCTACACTTAGTTTTATTTTTGATACCTTTGGATTCCTTTCACTTTAATTCCACACAGTTTCAATCACCAAAGAACATATTAGAGGTCTAACTCGTGAGATATGACCTTCCCGCATTGGAATTCTTCCCAAGGTGTTAGTTTATTTCTTGTCATTTGAATTCATTTCCGTTTTCTTGTTTATTTTATTTCATTTAAGTGGGGATACACTATAGTAAATAATCATTGAAGGAAAAAAAACTTAAGTAACCTACTCATGATTAATCACACAAACATCACCCCGAGTGCATCAAAGACTATGATTTAATCCTTTATAGAACTAAGTTATTGCTACGCCCCAGTGATGAATCCTTAGTGTTAATTTCTTGCAGTGTGGGTTTGAAGAGTGTTTTTCCATCTTTATATTAGGTTATCCTAGGCTATGATCCTGGATTTTCTGCGCCTGCACCTCAAAGATTACAAGCCTAGATTGATAATTAAATGTGGGAATTAATAGTTCACATATTTATCCCAACATACCTCAAAATCCTTCTCATTTACACTTGGAGCAAGCTATCAAATACCTTGTTATGGTTCTATAAATAGAGGGCCAATGTATGCACAAAATGATGAAGTTCATAGCGTTTTTATGTTGTCCAAATACGCTTGGAGAAGCCATTTTTTCTATTAATAACATATTGGGAAAGTATAGGATAGGGAAAAAATTTCACCTATTGGGAAGCTTTTCCATAGAGTTATTCACCATTGTAATTAAAAAGAGGAGAGTAATAGCTCTACTTTGAGGGATTCAAGAGCCCTCCCTAGGAGGAATAGGGGATTCATAAATCTCACATTTTTCCTCTTGGTGTTGTTAGTTTCAAAGAGCATTATCTATTGGGTAACCATTATTTTTGTTCAATTTCTTGCATCCTTTGTTAATGTTTGTTTAGTTTGGTTTCCATTGTTGATTATTCCTATCTTGCTTTATTTCTTGCTTCATAGTGTGTGGGTTCACTAACCTACTAACCATTGTTTTGTGTTTCTTTTCTCGCTTACCAAGGCAATCAAAGGGGTCTATTTTTGCTCACCCTTCTGATCAAAATTCCCAAACAATTTCCTTGAATATCCAACTTGAAGAAGAAAACAAAACCTTAGAAATCATGAAGATTCTGATGGTGAAGAAATAAGAAGAGGTTGAGAAGATTGAAGAAGAAGTTGTCACATTGGGAGTTAAAATCGTCAAACTCAACAAGAACATTGAAGAGAGAGAAACATCCACATCATCAGAAAATAATATTGAAGAGAAGAAATATAGGTTTCCAGAAAGGAAGAATGAAGAAAAAGGTAAGAGTTATGAAAAAGTACTCAAAGGAAGGAATCATGGTCAACAAGAATCAAAGAAGAATACGTATAATAGACATACGTCTTCAAGAAGACCTTCCACATTTAAGCAACAAAGAAGCTTCAATCATGATGAAGGAATCAATAGAAGAGAGGATCATGATCATCCAAGGAAGGAATTTAGAACGACTACACCACAAAGAATATCATTCAATCCTAGGTATGTAAATTTATTTTACAGTCATTGTTTTATTTGTACTAATTTTGGACATAAAGCTAAAGATTGTAGAGCTTATGGAAGAAATGGTCAAGAAAGAAATGCATATGTGACTCCATATAATATTGAATGTTACAAATGTCATAAATATGGACATATATCTCGTTATTGTAGAAGCATGATGGATGATTCTATAAAAGAGAACTTTGATATTAGATACAAGAAGGTTTGGAAAAGAAAAAAAGAATAGGTAAAGTAAGAATAGATGAATGAAGGACACCCATAAGTCATACTCTTGGGATTGGAAATAGTACGAGATTGGGAAAAATATATAGGAAGAAAGGGAGATGTAAAATACATGAAGGTTTGGAGAATAAATTAAAAACAAGAAGAACAGGTGAATGAAGACCAGGTCCCAAATATCGCAGAGTTTGTAGTAGCATGAGAAAGAAAATAAGAGAATGTGAATAAAGAATAGGATCAATAAATTTTACTCTCGAGAATTATAGTGCAAGATCATAAATAATCCATAGGAAAAAATGAATAAGTTAGAGTTCATAGAGATCATAAGTCTACAGATGAAGAGGAATATTACCTCGCATTAGGGAAGATTCCTCCATTGTTTTAATCCATCTGACTTTGAGACTCCCAATAAATATGAATGTTGAATATGGGGAGTCTAAGAAGCAGATACATAGATCAAAGAACTATATTTTGAGTAGTTTGAAGTGTTTGCAAACTTTGGGAAGGTAGTTCCATAGTAGTTTCATGACATAAGTGAAAAATGTATTATAACAATTTGGTTTTTGGAATGCATACCGATGCAAGTGTCAATTTTTTGTTACACATGAAGAGGTTCATGATTGTATTCCATGTATGTATTTAAGAAGGTATATATTCAGTACAAGTTGCTCCAAATATGTAGAGTATGGTTTTCATATAGAGAAGACCGGTGGACATATTTGATTCAGTTTGAAAAATAATAATATGTGATGATCAATTACATCAAAGAAGACTTCACAATAGTAAAGTGACAGATGGGTCAACATTTTGGGCAGTTGAGTAGAAGAGTTATGGACAAATATGGATTTATGAGATCATTGGCATGTAAAGATAGATATATGACAAAGTATATTTACAATTGGAATTGGTGGAATCAATGGACAAGTGAGATGCTTAGTAGTTACAAAAGACATGGGTCCGAGAATATGCATAACAATGGATTGACAATTGGAATCATCAGTGGAAGTCATATCGTCAAAAGGAAATCATTGAATAGTATAGTCAAATGAGCATAACAAGTAAATGAAGAAATAAAGTAATGAATGATTTTTATATATGTCATTCAATTACAAGAGGAAGCACCAATGGACAAGAAGCATCAGAAGAGAGGAAAGGACAAGTATGCAGGAAGTCTCATAGTGTTCTACATTTTGTAGTGAAGTCAATGGGAGATAAATAGTCATAGAAAGATATCAATAAAAAAAGATTAGAAGCATGTAGATAGAGAAAGACATACCGATAGGGGGAGTTATACTTTTTACCATGGTGTCAAAGGGAGATAAAGAGAGAGATCATAAGAGAAAGAGTCAATCACATTAAGTCAAAGAACGATTGTTCAAAAAAGATATACTTTTAGGGGGAGTCAAACTTTGTTATTGATATCAAAGAGAACATGAAATTGGAAATAAACATGAGGAAAGAAACATGTGAAGAGAAATACCAAAAGCATGAAGATAGGGGGAACAACCCTAAGGAGAGATACCTTTTTCCATTGATGTAAAAGGGGAAGAGAAACATCAAGAGAAACACTGATGAGGAGTGATGGTCATAGGGAAATCATGAGTATTGGAGTATGAGTGCTGCCATAAATTTTGGTGTTTCCATCAATTCCAAAGGAAGAGATATTTGGACAATTGGTTGTCATTGATGTAAACCCTTAGAGTATTAGAGATAACCCAAAGCTATGCTCGAGATTGATGGTGAGTTATTTTATATTGATGTCAACAAGAGTGGTTGATTTCAATAGATGTGATGGGTGTATTTGGAGAAGTATCCAAAGTGTTCCCCTTTTGGCATAGCTCTAAGTATTTCCCTCACGGGAAGATGATTTGTTGGCCCTCGACCAATGCTTGAGGAAATCTTGGTCAGGTTTGACCAGTTTTTGGACTTCGATGCAGTGATTGAGGAATGTGCGCCAAGGCGAAGCTGAGATTGTGGATCTCACTTTTTTTGAAGGCTTTGTGGGCCCAACAAGGGGTTCCCTAGGGTTTTTGTAATGGGTTATGGGATGTTAGCCCATGGGTTTACCCCTGTTTAGGCCATATTGTAAAAGTATAAATAAGTAAGATTGTAAGGTAGAAAGAGACTGAGTAGAGAAGCGAGGTAAGGGAATTAGAGAGAGAAGTCTAAGTGGCTAAGTGCAAGTAGTTTTGAGTGCTTTGTGCAACATGATGTGTATGTAAGGCTCTATTCTTGATAAAGGAGTTGGCTCTATGCCTTGACCTAATTTTGGAAGGAGGATCTAGTGCTTAGTGCGCAGATCTCCTGTCCTCGGTGAAGATTGGTTATGTGGCTTAGTGCACAGGAGCAGATAAATGTAAGAGATTGAAGAATAATAAATAGAATGAAGCAATTGGTGGACATATCCGCACACTAGGGTGAACCACGTATATCTTTTATCTTTTGTTTTATTTTTTCTATCTTCTTTATTTTATGAATGTGATCAATACTTTGTTTATTATGTTTGTTAGATAGATCTATTGATGCTTAGTGATTAGAATGAATGAATGTTAGATCTAACTTTGTTCTGTGTGCTAAATGATTGAAGTATATTCATTGTTACTGTGTCGATCTAGATTAGGGTTTTCTCCATGATGTTAATAAAGCTAATGAACTAATGCATATCACCTTCTAAGTGTTGCTGAAAGACTCTACAAAGTGTTATAATCACAGATCTATGTCCCATCTTCGTTACAGACACCGGAGTTCTGTAATCCCCCTTACTTATACCTCAGTTGGGACTTCATCTGATTCGTAGGTGTTGTCGAAAGGGCCGATATATAGGGTTTTTTTGGTGCATTGTTGAAGCATTGAACCCTAGGTCTACCCCTATGCTAACAAATGGTTCCGTTGTCGGGACCTGAAACTGTTATTACTGGGAATTGAAGTAAAGAAAAGAGAAGCTCTATGTGTAGATCTGTTGTTGTAGTGCTCAATACTCTACTTGACTTGTGAAGCTCTATGTTAAGAAAGAAACCCAACCTGAGGAAAATAGGTAAGATCTTAAAACAGGTAAATCTTTGTGCTTTGATAGAGTAAGATAAGTGAAAATTGTTGTTTCGAAAACATGAATTTAGGTATGCTTAATAGATTTTTTCCTAGTCTGAAAGGTAGGGAGAAGTTGGAAGAAATACTTGATCTAAGTAAAGCTAATATAAATAATGAAATATATGTTATTCCTATGCATAGAAATAATTTTTGGACTAATAATTGGATGTAGGAACCTAGAAATAATTTTTGGAGATTGCAGGTCCAACACTGTGAACCCAGTGCGCAGTATAGGAGAAGATGGGAAACATACAAGAGTAAAAGGGGATTGACACTATGTTATAACAACAGAAGACTGATACATCTTGCTAAGGAATGCCCTGGTACAGGTCCTATTTTTTTTGTTGTAAAATTTTTGGTCATGAGGTTGAGGATTGTCCAAGGATGATTACTAAAGTTGAAAGGATGAACATGAGACAAGAAAAAAAAAGTCTAGAGACTAAGAACATGTTAGAGAATCATAAAGAGAACATATCAGAGGAAGTTCAGACTACATTAGTGCATTTGAAAGAATTAATGGATGTTCATAAAGATACTAGTTTACCAGAGATCATGAAAGTAAAACAATGCATAAGTACAAGAATATAAGCCTTTGACATAGATTGTGTCTTGGATGAAGAAACACCAGTGAATATTATGATAGAAGACACTTGGGAAATTTTGAGAAATCCTGTTATGGTACTTGGACTAGGGAAGATAGGATTTTTCAAGGGAAAGATGATAACCTTGTGTGGAAGAGTTAATAATGTACCTATTATTATTCATGGAACATTGACTGAAGAGGAATTTGAAGTCGTTAAGTTTGTTGATAACAATGCCCCCTTCTCGATTTTATTAGGAAAAACTTGGATTGAGAAAGATCAAATCAGAAGGAAAGAAGAGGAAGAAGTAATAGAAAAGAAAAGGCAAGAACTAAGGGATTTCATAGCTAGAAAAATAGATCGATTGATGGAAGAACGATAAGTTAATTCAAAGCAACATAAGGCAAGAAAATTAGTTGTCGAAGTTGAAGGAACACAAGAAGGTTTGAAGGATCTATATATGAAAGAAAGAAGAATACCCACCCTAGAATTAATAAGAGAAGAGCTATTAACTTCGAACCCTCTGAGAACACATCATCAGTGCGAAGTCACTTCGCTAGAAGAGAATAAGAATATGAACGAAAAGTGTTTTACATAAAATATTAGAGAGAATCAGATTATAGGGAAGAAGGAAAGGAATATCAACAAAAAAAAAGCCAAGTTAGAAAAGCTATAGAAAGAGAAATAGGACATATGGAACACTTCATAGACTGGAACCTCGGAGCAGGCAGGTTCGCAGGATTTGAACCTTGGCAAAAAAACAGAACCACGTAGAAGGGGACTTTGCCCCGGTGAAGCTATATGACCGTTGGAGGCACCCCGACCATTAGAATGATGCTCCAAAATGACTATGAAACTGATTTATGGGAGGATACACCATCATTCGACGTTGAGACTGCACCATAATGGACAGATTCACATTGATGGAAGAACTCCTGCCCATTGGAAGAATCTGTTATGATGATCTCTTATTTAACCTGTCGAACGCTGTGCCAGGACCACTTTTCTCCACTCGTGATTAACTGAGCTAACAGAGAGTTGATTGTGTGTCGAGTTATGATTCAGAATCTAGAAGTCGTTGTCCATTTGTCTGTTTATATGTTCGCCTACCCCGACCTGTCTGTTTACCAATGAGAATGTCGTGCGAACCCACTGAGTTAGAGAAGTCCATCGAGGAGGTTCTTAATAAGTTCATGGCTGATTGAGCTATGTCTGAAGGAGTATAGGCATCATCGACTAGGGGAATGCAGACTTCCCCTTCGATTGGACATTGTTTTGTACGTGTTAACCCCATGACTGAGCAACAAAGTAAGCATCATGACGATATGGCGAATGCGAAGCAGATATCGCCCATATTACCAGATTATATTCCACCATTGGTTGGTGCAGTTAACCGCGACAACATCCCGCACGACTATGAATACATTTTGATCACCGCATACATCCCAAAATGAATACGCATAGTTGGGAGCCAGACAGGACATATCCCACTACTGAATAACAATGACTTCAACCTTGGAGATAGAAAGAAATACGCTATGCTCGAACCCCAAAGATACTTGACGAAGATGACTGGGAAGAAGCCTCGACTAGTCTCCCAACCATGGATTAAGGAGTTCACGTTGTCCACTATACTCAACGTGATGAATATTCCCCATTTTGGTCAGCACCAGGAGGTTAACTCTTGTGTTAAAATCCTTCTGTCATGCTACCGTGGTGGATACCTATGGCTCGAATGAAGAATTATTGTGGATTTGGTGCTGATCCACTTGATTAAAGGGTTAAGAATGAAGGGATATGACCCTCAAGAATTTTACCCAGGGAAGGGTTCAGATCGCTCCCTAGCACAATGCATCAAAGAGGCTTATGGCGAAGTCGAAAATGGAAAGCGAGGCTACAAGGTATCCTCTATCAATGATGGAACAATTCACCTCACTTGCCAACTCATAGGTGGAAAGCTCGTAATAAATAATCGCCCCACACATGTCACCGAGTTCGTGGTGGACCTCGTAAGAAAATGTGTGGAAGGAATGCAAATGAATTGGGCAAGTTACCTCATCAATGAGCTCGCGAAATATTGTCGCGAAGCTCAGGATCAGGGATGCAAGTTCCACTTTAGCTGGTTTCTTGTGTTGATTGCATTTGTTTCTTGGAAAATTCCCGAAGGAGCCACCTTCCCGGAGATCGAACCATCGGAGCCCTTGGCTTCTACATTTGCTACCTTATGGTACAACAATGACATGTCGAAGCAATGGAGGTCAAATGTTGTGTTCCATGGGTATTATCAGCAACTGAAGGTTTCCATTGAAGCATTTTTTCTCATGACACCATGCACCTTGCACCAGTACAAAACGATAGCCAGGTTCCACGCAGATCGACATTTTATCTATATCACTGCATACAGAGACGAGAATAAGGAAGAGTTACAGTCATATTACAAGCTGATAGACGAAGACATGGAGAAGATCACAAAGGAGTGTCCGAAGGAGTTCCTTGTACCAGTCAATGATGCAGAACTATTCAACATTGAAATTATAGGAAGCCCCCTTGTCACCCAATTCGAGCATGTAGGACAGTCTAATGCGAAGAAGAATAAGAAAAAGGAGGAATTCCAGAATATAGAGACTGACAAGGAGGACACAACTTCTGAAGGATATCGATCCAGTTCACTAGGAGGAGGAGAAGAAGTAAATGGACAAGGAGGAGGGGATTAATGATAAAATCAAGGCGAAGGCAAAGCTACACCGTCGAAATATCCCCTGAATGAAACAATAAGATTGCAGAAGATGAAGGTTTCTCCGCAAAAACCTTCAACAAGAAAGAATATGCAGGCTAGAAAGCCCAAGTTAGAGGCCACGCTCATGGAGGACGACATCAGCTTGGTTCGCAGAGCCATGAAGGATGCATCTGAGGATCTCTTGTAGAGATATGGAGCGAAGTAGGAAGATCTGTATGAAAGGGTTGAGAAGAAGCTGAAGAAAACACAACAGACTATTTGATCTATCTGTGTAGTGCTTAATTAAGAATACTTGCTCTTGCGATAGAGGCTCAACTTCAGAGAGTCCAAGAAGAAAAGGAGAAGGATACAAAAGCCTTGAAACAAGAAAAAGAGGAAGTTTTAGAGAAACTACGAGTTGCGCGGTACTATGTAACTACCTATGAAAATGAGAGAAATGAGTTTCAAGGGATGCTCGAGGAGGACAAAGTGAATATACAGAGATAAAAGGACCAACTTCTCGTAGAGCATACTGCGGTCAAAGAAGTGATGAATAAAGAAATTCTCTCTTTGACAGGTTGGGCATAGGGAGAACAAGAGTCGGTCAAGGTTCAAGTGGTGAAGCTCGTTGAGGCCATCCAACAGCTTCAAGCGAGGATAATGGAGTTGGAGATCCAAGCATTGGTGAGAATTCCCCAGGAGGTGCGCGACCAGGGGGAGGAAACCTCTAAGAATGCAGTAGGAAGGATCAGAGCCCTCACCTTAGAATGCAAACTATTGAGCGATAGAAGCTCGCAAAATTATGAACGCCTCGTAGAATATCTAGAGCTAAGGAAACTGGAAGCACAGTTATAGGACGCACAATAACATGATTGTCAGTACAAGCATAGATGAAGCTTCTCACTGCAGTGGAAATAATGAAGACATCTCAAGAAAAATGTGTGGAACAACAACATATTACTGCCATTCAGAGCAGAGTAATGGAATTTGCAAAGAATATACAACCTATGAAGGATGAAGCCTGCAAGGTGTTTGAAGAAATCAAGGGACAAGGATCACAACTGGACCAAGTGGTTGAGACAGTGGAACAACCCCTAGAAGGGCATGTTACAGAGAAGATGATCCAAGAGCTCGTTGTGGAGGAGGCTCAGGCGAAGCAGCAAGTCTAGGCATATTGAGTGAAGCTCGAGGCTTTTGAAGTAGTGTTTCCTAGACCGGAGTGACTCGGGACAAGTGACAAGTGAGTGTTGGGGTCCTGTTGTCCCTTGACCAAGTTTTGATAAAATCTTGGTCAGGTTTGAACACTTTTTGGATTTCGACGCAGTGATCGAGGAAGGTGTGCCCAGGTAGAGCTAAGATTGTGGATCTCACTTATTTTGCTGGATTTGTGAACCCAACAAGGGTTTCCCTAGGGTTTTTGTAATGGGTTATGGGATTTCTGACCAAGGGTTTACCCTTGTTTAGGCCTTATTGTAAAAGTATAAATAAGTAATATTGTAAGGTAGAAAAAGACTTAGTAGAGAAGTGATGTAAGGGACTTAGAGAGTGAATTCTAAGTGGCTAAGTGCAAGTAGTTCTAAGTGTTTTTTGCAACAGAATGTGTATGTAAGGCTCTATGCTCGATAAAGGAGTTGGCTTTGTGACTTGACCTGATTTTCGAAGGAGGATTTGGTGCTTAGTGCACAGATCTCCTCTCCTTGGTGAAGATTGGCTCTGTGGCTTAGTGCATAAGAGTGGATGAATGTAAGATATTGAATAATAATAAAGAAGATGAAGCAGTTGGTGGACGTAGCCCCACACTGGGGTGAATCATGTATATCTTGTGTCTTTTGTTTTCTTTGTGCTATCTTCTTTATGTTATGAATGTGCTCAGTGCTTTTCTTAGTCTGTTTGTTAGATAGATTTGTTTATGATTAGTGCTTAGAATGAATAAATGTTAGATCTAATTCTGTGTTGTGTACTAAATGATTGAAGTATCTTCATTTTTATTGTGTTGATCTAGCTTTGGGTTTTCTCTACGATTTTAATAAATCTAACGAACTAATGCATATCAACTTCTAAGTGATGATAAAAGACTTTGCAAAGTCCTATAATCATAGATATGTGTCCTATCTTGGTTACAGATACCTGAGTCATGTAACCTCCCCTGCTTCTACCTCGGGTGAGACTTCTCCTGCTTCACAGGTGTTGACGAAAGGGTCGGTAGATAGGGTGTTGTTGGTGTGATGTTGAAGCCTTGAAACTTGGGCCTTCCCTTGTGTAAACATGCTTTGAATAAGCCTACAATAATCCCCAGAGGTGTGGTCATGAATACTGAAGGTGTTTGAGGAAAAAGGTCATGAAGGAAAGTGTAAATGTAAGTAACACACTCATGGATGGATATTTCTTTTCATTCCATTTATGTTGATAGGTGGTACTCCATGTGGTTCCTCGCGGTTGAGGAGTTATGGCATCATGAAGTTAAAGGTATGAAGACTCAGTAAGAAACCCCTAAACAATTACAAGTCTTAGTCAAAGCATCAAATGGTTGTACCAAGAAACCCCTAAAATAAGGAAAGAGGTTACTTAGAAAAGTCATAAATACACCTCAAGGAGTCTCTCATAAGTACATTCACACACACATTCTATTAGATATCTCTAAGTGAATAAATGATATGGTTTATCTTTTTATTGGAAAATATGAGATCGAATCTGAGGTATTGAGTCTGAGGTTGCGAAGGAAGGTCAAAAGTGAGTAACCTTATTTTATGAGGTGTCCATGGATTACATGTCAGTAGGGTGTGAATGTACGTGGGCAGTAGTGGAGGAAAGTGTGGATATCCATAGGCAGTAGAGGTGAAAATCACAGATCTATGAAAAGGCTTGTAAAAGGTTGAGAAGTGATTCTTGTACCAGGTTGTTGATGCCTAGGTTGGTTTAATCATTTGTTATCTGACACAGAAAGGTGTCTACAAGATCATAGGTATTCTTATCTATTAGTTTTTGAGGCTTATGCTTATGTTTTTATGGTATATACTTGAGGCATGTCATGGCAATGATTGTGCATGGTACACCTTGGTGATGATATGATACATTGTTAGAGGCACATCTTGGATACTTGGCATATGGTTGGTGTATGGTATATGAGTGATATGGAACATGTTTGATGTCATCTCTTGGTACATGGTTTATGGATGTTGGCACATGGTTTGAAGTACATCTTGGTTTCATGTTGATGGTGTTTCCTTTGGTATATTGTTGAGGCAATTGCATATGTTTGAGGCACATATTTGGTGCATGGTCTAAGGAATATTCTTAGTACGTGTATGAGGTGCATTTATTGGTAATGTTGGTACATGTTGAGGTACACCTTGGTGAAGTTATGATACATTGATTATTACCACATCTTGATTATATTGGTATCTTGGTATTGTGGCTATCTTGGATGGTATCTTATGATGTATGTGATATGTTACATGGTTGATACATGAGATGGTACATGTTGATGTACATGAGATGGTATGGGTTGATGTACATGATACGGTATAGGTTGATGTACATGGTGTGGTATAGGTTGATGTACACACTTTATGCACATTGTATGGTACATAATGATGTACATGGTTGATGCACATTGTATGGTATAAGTTGGGTACATGGTTGAGACACATATCTTGTGATGGTACATTGGTGATATTGGTACATTCTTGGTATATGCATGTGTTGGTGATGTTGAGCATCTAATTGAGAGGTGCTCTTGGTGATGGTATATCGGTGACTGACAATGATGGTTGATGAGACAATGACACTGACAATTTGGTTGATGAAACAGTGATAGTGGAAGTGACAGGTTGATGAGACAATGAAAGATTGATAGTGGGAGTGATTGTGGTAGTGACAATTTGGTCTACACTTATATTTCAGGGCCATAGGATAGGGAAATGAAAGGGGGTTGTAGCCTCCTTCTAGTTGGTGCTGAAGAATAAGGGATTTGGAGCTTACTTCAGGTTGGAGCCTAAGAGAGGGTTGTAGACTCCTTTTGGTTTGAGCTAGAGAATTTAGGGATTTATAGCTTCCTTCAGGATGGATCTTATAAATAGGGGGTTGTATCCTCCTTCCAATTGTAGATGGAGAATTGAGAAGTTGGTTCTTCCAAGGAATGTTTCTTCCATTTGGGTTTCCACGTAAATTCAGGTTTACAGTGTATTTTATGTGATGTTGTTGATGTGATGATGCTTATGATTATTTTCTCATGACAAATTGAATGTAATCATCGATAATACATTCATAACACACTACCAATAAAATTGAAGTTTATATATTATGGTTAAAATTGGTAAAAGTTCTCATATTGATTCACTCCCTGCTCTCAGTATTCCAATGGTTGTCTACAATCCTAAATTAACCAATGCATTCATTGTATCATAGAATCCAAGTTTACTCCTTGTCCAACTCAAAGTGAGTCACATCAACACCATGTTTTCTTGACACGTTGAGGTTTCCATTACTCTATTCCTCCTAACACTATGCTCAATCTCTTATAAATAGTCTTGTGTTCCTTCCTCTTCATTCTATCGTGGTAAGGGAAAAACTCTAGAGCTATAACTCAATTAAAAGTGGGAGGGTTTCAACTCTCTATTTCATAAAATTGTCATAGTTTTCTCTTGGACTCCAACTCTTTAGTATGAGGTAACACATTTTGGCTTACAGCCTTTGTTATGTTTATTGATTCGTTCTTTAGTTTCAAGTCTTATTTTTTTTCATGAAATATTTTTGAATAACAGGTTATGTGATGTTAAAGGTTTGTTAATCTTACCATCTTAATACCTTTAATTAACCACTTCAATATCTGAGCTACATACCTACCATGTACAAAACCACTATAAACTTTCAAGGGTTTTATTTAAGATGTCAATACTCTCTCTCTATATATATTCGACTAACTTATGATAATCCCGTCATATACACATGGGAAGAACTTACAGGGCCATCACTGGTCCTTGAATGGTAATTCCAAGACCCAAATAGATTTGGTACTCTCCCTATGTCAAGTTAGCGATGGAAAAACCCAGGGTTACTTACAGTTTTTTTTGTACAACTTCACTCTAACTATGTCTACATCATCACATATAGTAGTATAATATATTAAGATCCTGCCATAGGCAAAAAAGAGTTCCAAACCACAGTGATGGATCTGCTAAAAATTCCGGGCTGCCCCAACAGAGGGGAAACCAACCCAGTCAGCAACTTAGTCAGCCTAAGCATAGTAATAAGCCATAAGGAGTAATGTCTAAAACAAAGTGGACGTCCATAAAAAACCAGCAACCATTTGATATGACACCTAAATAAACAAAGTCTATACACCTGACATGTAACCTGGTTAGGTGGCGTTGAGATCACTTGTCCAAGGTTCCTCTTCGACAACTGTTGTCCCATCACCCCACTGCACTCTGACCTCCACCTTCGTCTCAGTTCCAAGGTCGTGCCTCACAGTTTGCTTCGCAGCCATGGTTGAGCTCCCAGTCCATTCCAAATCTAGCTCTGCTACACACTGCATTTCCACATCTCCAGTCGTGGTAGTTGCTCCGTGTCCCTGCTTTGAAGTCGCGCGCGCCTTGACCTCTCCGTCAGCGGTGTCTGCGTTGGGCTCCTGCCTAGAGGTTGCTTCTGTCGGGGTCGAGAGGAAGGTCTCATGCATCGAGGAAAGGAGCTGAAGGAAGAGCGCCACCTTGTCATTCGAATGTTGCAGCCGGAATTGCAGGTCCTCGACCCCCTGACGAAGCTCGAATACGAGGCCGTAGAGGATAGCCAATTTGTCTTTTATCTGCTTACCAGTGGTGGCGTCAAAAGGGGGTCACTCAGATCTCCCAGGCTGTCACGTCGAGGGTGGTGGCTCTGTGCTTAAGACCCGTGGGAAAGGTGAGCTCTGAGGATGGTGCGGTTCATTCCTAGGTGGAGCGAGGAATTGACGCAGAGAAGAGCATGGCGGCCGCGGAATAACTTCCATGCAATTGAAGCTTGCAATCAGTGGAGCGGGAGGGGTGTTACTAGACTGCGCATCCTGGAGGTGAAGGGAAGGTCCAGAGGTAGGCATGGTAGGCGAGAAGAAAGAGGGTCACCGAGGTCTCCAGGGAGAACCCCTATGTGGTTTCCCTCTCAGACGCCACTTGTGCTTAGGCATCGGTTGCGCGCAACAAAGGTCACAGGGTTGGGTGTGGTAGGGAGCCACCAAGGACCAGTGGGTGCATTCATACATCGGCCATAGCAGCGAGGGAGAAATCCCATCTAACCACCAGCATAAACAATGAACGGAGAATAGCACCAGTGCCATAAAGTAATGCGGAAGCCGAGTGCAATAACGACCTCTCCCATTTCCATTAGAGTGCATTAATACCGTAGGAGGGTGACGGACGAAGGCACGAGCCCGTCATGTGGCTTCATGCCCTGTTGGCATACTCCGTGCTCCTGCATGTGCCAGTTGGCACCCACTAAAACCCCATTCGGGGGAGCATCCGTCATCCTAGATTTGCGTATACAATGCTGGAGAATAGGATGATCAGGTTCCAGGGATGAATTATAGAGGAGTTCTGACTCGCTCCGATTGATGCCCATATTGGCCAAATCATCCGCAACCTGATTCGCCTTCCTTCTGATGTGAGCTGGGATGATGGTCAAATTTGGTCGTAGAGAGTCAGAAATGATCTGCAGTCCATGCAAGAGTCTCCAGTTGGGCGTTATTCGCTCCGGCTTGGCCCCATTCAAAATTTTCCGCAGCAAGTTGATGATGATTAGAGAATTTCCCTCCACGGTTAACTTGGTGAAGTTATTTTCAATGGCCAGTTGCAATCCCCTCGTTAGACCCCACAATTCTGCTACATTGTTAGTGGAGTGGCCTAAGGGGCCCGCACTAATGAGAAGGATGTTCCCCTGATGGTTGCGAAAGACAATTCCATATCCTGCAGGTCCAGGATTGCTCTTAGAGGCCCCATCAAAATTGAGTTTGAGGAAGCCCTCTGGGGGAGGAGACCAGAAGGAGGGACTGCCGGAGGGACGGGATTGGGGAGGAGGGGGTAGTGCCGAAAGGGTGGAGGGTGGAGTCCAGAACCGAAGGATGGGAAGTTCGGCTGGGTTGCTATTAATGTCTTCTCCAGACCGCGATTGAAGAGGCAGAGTCTCCAAGATGTTCCGACAGCACTGATGCTAGCAATGTTGCCAAGGTAGGGACAGACCTTTGAATATCCTTCGGTTCCTTTCTTTCCAAGTTTGCTAGAGAATAAATCTCGGTAGTAGTTGCCAAACCCGATTGAGGAGGGGGGATTGGAAAGCTTGATCCCTCAAATTTGTAATGGTAGTCAGAATGTTGTCCCGGTAGCGGTCTGAGGTGCGCATAATAAGCGTCGCTTGATCCCAGATTTGAGCAGTGTAATGGCAAGAGTTGAAAAGGTGATTCATTGTTTCCTCTACCTCTCTACAGAGTAGGCAAATAGAGGGGCCCGCAAAGCCCCTTTTTTCCAGATTATCCTAGGTTAGGATGCTAGAATGATTCACGAGCCAGAGGAAGAGAGTAATTTTTGGCCAGTGCTTGAGACTCCATAGCTTGCACCATGATTTCGTGTTAGGGAGGGGGTTTAAAGGGGCCTTGAGCTGGTATGCTTCTCGTGTGTTAAAGGTTCCTTGTGGTCTGTATCCCCATCTTAAAATGTCCTCCCCTGCTATTTTGGGAATTTTCCGCTTCGCCATCTCTTCTTTCCAAGGAGTTAGATCCACGCCTGCCTCCATATCAATGCTTTCCCTATCCAGATGCCACTGGTGCCAAGTATCCCCCAGGGGGGTGTCCCGCCAGTAGTCAGCTACTTTTGTCAGTCCTGCCCGAGTGGCTGGGGTACAAATGTTAGGGGCCCATTCCTCCTTTCTCAGAATCAACCATTGTTGCCAGGAGTCCTGCCAAAATAGGGCCATTTTCCCATTTATGATTTCCCAGAAGGAGTTGTCAGTCACCATTTGTCGGTTCTGCTTAGATACTGTCCATATTAAAGAGCCTGGGCTATCCTCATTCCAGCGGACTAGGTTCTTCTCTGCCACGTTCGGGGCATATTTCTTCCTCCAAAGTCGGGCCCAGAGGTCCTTGGGGATTTTTAGCCATCGCCACCAGATTTTAGCGCTTAGCACCTTGTTCATGATGAAGGTATACTTCAAGCCCAAGCCTCCTTGCTCCTTGGGCCGACAGAGTTTGTCCCAGCTGACCAACGCTATTTTCTTCCCTGTATTGAGGCCTTGCCAGATGAATTTTCTTTGAAGGTTTTTGATAGTGGTAAGAACAACCTTCGGAGCAGCTAGCGCAGAGAAGGAGTAGATCGGAAGGACCTGGAGAACAGCCTGGAGAAGGATGAGGCGACTGGGGAGATTAAGAGCTCTGTAGATCCAAGAGGAGAGATTTTTGGAGAAGGAAGAAAGAAGGTGCCCCCAAGAGGAGTTTCGAAGGGCATTGTCAATTAAGGGGATGCCAAGGTATTTGGACGGAAGGGAGCTTCTGTTGAAACCTAGGAGTCCAGAGATATGACGTTGGACCAGAGGGGGGGTGTTGAAAAAGAAGATTTGGGATTTATCCTTATTGCAGTCCAGGCCTGAGGCATCATCGAAGGTTTGAAGGATATCCAAGAGGGAGTTGGCTTCTCGGACTGTGGGGATGCCCATCAAGAGGGTGTCATCAACAAATTGGTTGTGCGAAATAGGAGGGGAGATGCCATGCAAGGAAAGACTTGTTAGGAGTTTGGATTCAATTGCTGCATGAATGGATCTACTAAGGCCCTCGGCTAGGATAATGAACAGAAACGGGGAGAGGAGATCTCCTTGCCTTATCCCTCTAGAGGGGGAGAAGGTCTTCGATGGGACACCATTGATGACAAGAGAGAATAAAGCCAAAGAGGTTAGATTGACTATCCAAGTTACCCAGCCTTGATCAAAGCCAAAAGCCAGAAGCATTGCTTGCATGTATTCCCAGCTGATCTTGTCAAAAGATTTAGAGAGATATAATTTGAGGAGCATACCTGGGGTCTTGGTTTTCTGCAGGGAGTGGATCACCTCATGGGCCAGGATAATGTTGTCTAGGATTTGTCTCCCCTCCACGTAGCTTGACTACTCCAGGGATATTATTGTAGGTAAGATGGGTTTGAGTCTCCTGGCTATCACCTTGGTAAGAAGCTTATAAATGACATTGCACAAAGCTATCGGCTTGAACTGCTTGGGGTGATGTGCCTGCCCCTCTTTGGGAACTAAGGTTATGAAAGTGGCATTGAGAGCTTGGAGAATCTGACCAGTGGCTCGGGAGTCCTCTAGAATTTCCCAGAATTCTGTTCTGATCAGCGTCCAACAGTGATGGAAAAAGTCACTTGTGAATCCGTCGGGGCTAGGACCCTTTCCCTTGGGAGTCTCCTGAAGTGCCTGGTCCACTTCCTCTATTGTTATTGGCCATAGGAGGATGACATTTTTCTCTGGGGTGATGAGGGAGGGCACATGCTGCGTGACCTTATTAATAGCTTCATGTCTATCTGCCCTGGGTTTTGTAAGGAGATGTTGAAAGTAGCCTGTCAAGGTATTTTCCATGTCCTCATGGGAATGTACCGTATCCCCCTCGTCTGAAATGAGATGAGTGATATTGTTGGGGTGTCGTCTTTGGATGACAGTTCTATGAAATAATTTAGTGTTGCGCTCTCCTTCCCGGAGCCATTGCACCCGCGATTTATGTTTCCATAATATCTCTTCTTGCTTTTTCCTGACTTCGAGCTGCTGATTTATTGTTGTTTCTTGGGCTCTAAGTTCATTTGTCATCCCCTGTAGTATGATCTGCTACTGAATCTCTTCCAACTGTGCCAGCAACTGTTTTTGAGCATCAAAAATGTTGCCGAAGGTGCTCTGGTTCCAAAGTTTGAGAGTTTTCTTGAGCTTTTTTAGCTTTTGCTGGAATCGATACATTTTGGATCCGCGGGGTACCTCGGCCTCCCTCCACCAGGCCTGGATGTTTTCTTGGAACTCCGGGTGGTCTAGCAAGAATTTCTCAAACTTGAAAGGTTTCTTACCAGGGGTGGCCGGGATGTCCATCCTTAATTGCAGGGGCCAATGATCTGATCCAGAGACATTTAGGATAGTTGCTTCCATTGCGGTGCCTTCCAGCATGAGAGATTCGGAAGTCAGGAATCTGTCTATTTTGCAGGCTATTTGATGAATACCAGTTCTTCTATTTGTCCAGGTGTACAAGCCGTTGTCGGTGCCCAGATCAAGTAGTTGGAGCTCGTCTATGAGAGTATTGAAGTCTTCAGAGTCCCGATCCAGGCGCCGAGAGCCGCCTCTTTTTTCCTCCAAGCTGCGAATAATGTTGAATTCGCCGCCAACAATCTGTTTTTTGTACTGCGCTAGGCTATCAACATATCACAGGATCCTAAGGAAGGCCTACTTGTCCCGGGGACTGGTAGGGCCATAGACATTGGTCAGGTGTCCAGGCCTATTTGAGCCTATAAGCCTGTAATCAGCAGTGGTAGACCATTTGGTGGTAATGAAATTGTCCAGTATCACAGCATTAGTGTTCCACAGGACGGCTAGACCGCCTGTTGTCCCTGTGGCATCTATTGAAACTGCCTTCCCCAATTTCCAGCAGTGGGGTAGTAGCTTGTCAATGTCTTCTGAGGTACATTTTGTTTCCTGTAGAAGTAGAATTTCTGGTTTTTCTGCTAATATCAGATCCCGTAGCAATTTTTGCTTGCTACTTCCATTGAGGCCTCTGATATTCCAAGTGATGATATTCATGATGACAGGGGGTTGGGGAGAGGAGGGAAGCTATCCGAAATCAGGTTGATTTGTCCCGAGTTTACCATAAAGTTCCCTATTTCCTGTATGGGCTTGTTGGTCGATTTTCTGCCCCTTTTCTTTTCGTCTTTCTGGGTTTTTGCTGGGTTTTTTGATTGACCGCCCTGGATTCCTAAGCCTTTGATGGCTCGAGCTGAGGACCCATCTGAGGAATTGAGGAACACTTTGTGAACTTTTCGTAGTTGATCTCTGGGTATGGTGTAAAGTTTTTGCTGCCTGTAGGCGTGCTCCAGGTGCTCCAGATCCACCCCAACAAGGTCTTTCTCTTCTAGCTCCATGTCCGCTTCCCCATCGTATGTCTCTTGTAGGTCATGAGAAGTGTCGGGGGGGGAGAGGTCAGGCTCCTTGCCCTCGCTTGACCGATCCGTTCCTTGATTGATAGATTGAGGAGCATTGCTCGGAGGTGGTACCATGGGGTTTTCAGGATTTATGGGGTTTTTCGGTTGGTTTTGCAAGATGGAAAACTTATTAATAGTTGAGGGATCTTTGTTTACCTGAGCCGGTTGCTTCCTTCTGCCTTGACTCCTTTTCCCCGGTGGTTGCATAAAGCCGCCCTTGTCCTTGCCGCTTTCTCGGTTTCCTTCTTTTGGCACCGCATTGAGTGGGCAGTCTCTAAAGAGGTGCCCATGCTCATGGCATTTTCTACATCGGAATGGAATATTCTCGTACTCTATGGTTTGAGACCAGTCCTCGTCATGATATTCCATCATGATGGATCCTGGGAGCGGCTTAGCTATGTTCAAATATACACATATTCGTGCATAAGAAGTATAGCGCTGCTGCTTAGTGGCCAATGAGGATTTGACATAGATACCAATAGTATTCCCAATGCTGGCCAGGACCTATTCAAGCCAGAATCCCTGGGGCAAGGAGTATAATCTAATCCAAACCGGTGCATGGGAAAATTCCTCCTTCTCAGGGCTGAACTTCTCAGTCCAAAATCTTAGGAAGAGTCCTACCGAGTTGTAGAAATACGGCCCTCCATCAAAGATGCGATTGTGATCCTCCAGGTTGTTGAGGATAATCGTGAAGAAGCCCTTGGATCCCAGTTGTAAGTCATAATGCCCTCTTGGCTTCCACCAATATTGTATCTTTTAGCACTCTGTAAATTTCCTAGAGGTTGAAAAAGAAGGAAATCACAAAGGTAACTTTATCCAACCGCTTTTAAAGCTGGGATCTAGCCCTTCCAGCTTCAGAGAGGGATCTCTCTATATGATTTAGCTTTGTTTTTTAATTCAGATATTAGGCTAGGTAAAGAGAACTGTAGGTTTGTTTTTAGAGTGTTTTAAATGGGTTGAGACAATCTACACATCCATTGGGCTATGGGGTCTGTGCTTAATCAAATAGGAGATACGACCAGAAACGCCAAAGAAGACTTTCACAGGGAGAGATAATATACTCACTAGATCTTTTAATAATTTAAATGATGGGCAGAAGAAAAGATAAGAAAGATAACTTCGACTAACAAGCAGTTAAGAATTTCTTAATCAAAGATATCAGAGGATAAACATTAAAATATTTAGAATCAGAAACATGGTATCAAAGATAAATCCTGCAACAATACTTTACTCTTAAAGATTAGTTCCAGAAAACAATATGCTCACAAAGTAAGAAAAACATTTAACTTAGAAAATCAACATCACCAGTGAAGACACACAAGAATCCTGTAAAAGTGCTTCCTCTTTATTAATGGTAGATCTCTTCAAAAATAGTACAGTTTGATAGCGATAGGGTGTGTGAATCAACTGAAGCAACTAACCTAAATACTAACCTATCTTCCTAGGACAATTAACCCAGATTAAACTGTTGGGTTAAGAGATTACTCTACCTAAGGGCTATATGACCAGGATTAGACAGTCTAGTCAGATTTATTCACTAACCTAGCCGAAGGGCTATCTGACCAGGATTAGACAGTCTGATCAGATTTATTCACTAACCTAGAAACATTAAATTTAAAAAGAACTTGGCCATGCTTGAAAGGTATGACCAAGTTACTGTTATTGCATGGGGCTTTTATTTCAATTCTTTTATGCCCTCTTTTCTTTTTCTTTTTTCTCTTTTCAAATTATTTGCAGAATGAAAAATCATTTGTCAACAAAAACACTATATACAGATAATATCCAAGTCATCAGTTGATTCCCATAATTTATGGGGTGATAACAGCGGCTCCACCTGGGGATGGTACTTGCCCTGTTAAGTGCCAAGAATCCTGGTTCTTGTCATTCTGAACATATCTTCCTAGTAGTCTTCATTGGTCTTATTTTCAAAACTTGGAGAAACAATTGTCAATAGCTTAGGGCCTTCCCTTTAGGCTTCAACTGAATGACTAATGCTCCTCACTCAGAAAATGCAAGCGAAAAATGAAAATTAAACTGGTATGTACAATGGAGAGTGAGTTCTTCAATTCATTTACTGAGGTGGAATATAATGTTTAAGCATTCTGCCATTCACAGGTGCTCCTGGCAGATCTGACCCATTGACGTTGTTTAGCAAGAAAGCATTGTTTCTTCTGAAATCTTGGATCATGTATGCCCCTGTCCACAGATGGTCAAATTTCCCATGCTTTCCCTTGTCCTCATTCCTGACATCCCATCTCAACACCAAGTCTCCCAACTCAAAATCATCTTCCTTGGTTCGTTTGTCAAAGATCTTCTTGACGTTTTCTTGGATGACCTGTGTTTTGTTGAAAACTTCTTTTCTAGTCTGTTGCAAATGAATCATCTGGTTTATTCTTCTCTGTGAATCATTTGGCTCAGCTTGCACCTCTTGAAGTAATTTCATAACAGGGACTCCTAGAGAAGTAGGGAAAACTGCCTCTGTACCATAGACCAGCTGGTAAGGTGACATGCCGATTGACCTTTTGGTGGTCAATCTATCTTCCCATAAAGAAAATACCAACTTATCGTGCCATGATTTTTTTTTTTCCTGCAATGTTTTCTTGATGATATTTACCAAAGTTTTGTTTGAATATTCCACCAAGCCATTCCCCTGAGGGTAGTAGGCTGTGGAATTCCCCAAGCCAATGTGGTACCGGTTGCAGAAATCTATGAGTTTCTTCGACCGAAAGGCAGCTGCATTTTCAGTAATAATCTTTCTAGGACAACCAAAACGAGATAAAATATTGTTTTCAAGGAATTTGATAATTACTGAGTCAGTGGCTTGCCTGCTTGGTACTGCCTCAATCCATTTGGTAAAATAATCAGTGGTAGTAAGAATCCACCTGTGTTGGCCTGAAGAAGGAGGGTGAATTTATCCAATGAATCGAGCCCCCATTGCTGGAAAGGGGCCTCAACTGATATAGGTTTCAGAGGTAAATGAAGGAGTTTCCTTTTTCCTTCAAACAGTTGACACTGGTGACATGCTGTTAATTTCTGATGTACATCTGCAAACAGGGTGGGTCAGTAAAAGCCAACTCTGAGTATTTTGTTGGCTGTAACCTACCAGTTCAAATGGCCACCACATTCTCCTACATGAAACTCCTGCAACACTTTATCAGCTTCATCTTTCAGTAAACAATTTAAAAGAATACCTGCAGGGTCTTTCCAATACAAATTTCCTTCTAGAATACAGAATTTCAAGGCCTTCAACTTTAAAAATCTAGCTTTAGTCTTAGTTAAACCAGGGGGAGCTTGTAAATTTTGTAAAATGAATATAAGGTCCTCATACCATGGAGAGTTGAGAAATACATCTCTAACATTTGGAGTCGCCATCTCACCTTGTTCATCTGCAACATCTAGAAAATTAATGTCAAGAGCTTGGAGGTTAGATTCGGCCATTAATTTTGCAAGGCCTTGGCCTTTGATTAGTTTTGTGGGCTTAATCTCTATATCGTATTCTAAAATTACAACAATCCATTTTCCTCTTCTTCCATCAGGGTTGTCCTGTGTTAGAATATCCTTTACTACCGCATTCGGAACATAAGCTATGGTGTGGGAATGGAGAATGTAGACCCTGAAGTCTTTTATAGCTTTTACCAAAGCAAAAKCTTGCTTCTCCATGATATTGTAGTTTAGGGAAGCATCTCTTAGAGATTTGCTGAAGAAAGCTATGGGCTGTTCATACCCTTCACTGTTCTTCTACAGTAATACCGCTGCTATAGTATGTTCAGAGCTGAAAGAAAAAAGATAAAAATCTTTAGTGAAATCGGGACTGATCAAAACTGGGGCTTCTGTGAGTGCTCATTTGACTTGTTTGAAGGATTGTCTGGACTCAGAGTCCCATTTTATTTTTACGTCCTTTTTAAGCATGTTTGTAATGTTTCGGAGTAGTTCGGCCAGATTGGGAATGAATCTCCGTAGAAAGTTGATTTGCCCGATAAAAGACTGTAGTTCTTTGAGGTTTCTTGGGTGTTCTAACTTTAGTATGGACTCGATTCTGCTGGGGTCTATTCTGATTCCATCTTTAGAGATGATGTGTCCCAACAGTTTGCCTTCTTCTAACCCAAAAAGACACTTCTTAGGATTTAACGAAATCCCAAACCTTCTACATTTCTCGAAAACTCGTCTAAGGTGCCGCAGGTGTTCATCATCAAATTTGGAAAACACAGTCACATAATCTAAATAAACGAAAATGAACTTACCAGATTCTTCCACGAAGGCGATATCCATTGCCCTCTGAAACGTGGCTCCTGCGTTCATCAGACCAAAAGGCATCTTCACATATATGAAAGTGCCCCATGGTGTGGTAAAAGCGGTTTTATCTTGATCATTAGGGTGAACTAGGACTTGATTGTAGCCTGAGAAACCATCCAACAAAGATATGCTAATGGACCCGACCACCCTCTGGAGGAGATGGTCCATTTTCGGTAATGGGTAATTATCTTTCAGGGATACTTTGTTCAGATTTCGGAAATCTATGCAGAGTCTAATTTCACCTGTTTTCTTCCGTGTAGGGACTAAATTAGAGACCCACTTAGAGAAATGTAGCGGGACTATGATCTTGGCATCATACATTTTCTTGATTTCTTTTTCTATCAGGGGAAGCAACTTATGATTTATCCTCCTAAGTTTCTGCCTAAATGGTTTTTGGTCTTCCTTTATGGGAATCCTGTGTTGTATGATGCTGGTATCATAGGCTTTCAAATCTTCATAGCCCCAGGCAAAAACATCTGAATATTCTTTGAATAGCTCAATGTATTTAAGATTTTGTTCTGGGGGTAATGATTTGGACAGTTTGACCATCCTAGGCTTCTCTTCAGTTCCTATATTACAATCCTCTATCTCTTGTCCATGAGCTTCTATTTTTGGTTTCTTAGCTACATCGTTACTGTCAAACAAATCTTCTAAAGGAACAAGACCTCTAGGTAAAACATTGTTTTTCAACTGTAAAACATCGGCATCCATTTCGTCATCCCCTAACTTTCCTGAATCTACTGTATCTACTCCTGAATTTACAATATTCACACTATCTATTTCAAACTTAGTGTTATTTACATTCTCGTCTTCATCTTCTAAATCTATATTTGTACATTCAAAATCGTTCTTGCATTGCAGAAAGTCCTCTATCTGATCATCATTTCCAAACACTTTCCAGTACCTGATATTGTCGGGGACCGTCGGTCTGCATTTCACCTCAACAGTGTATGGGCGAGTTTGGCGGAAAGGAATCTTGCAGGAGGCTGCTGATGTAGCCAATCCGTTGGCCAGGATATTCTGTCTTCTCGGCATTACCTGCAAGTCAACCTCATTAAAACACTTCAAAGAATCAAGAATAGCATTCCTGTAGGCTCTAAGGCGCGAATGTTTAGTAGCATACTCCCCTTTAATTTGCTTGAATATTAATTCAGAGTCACCCCTTACCATTATATGCTTGGCACCAACTTTTTTCAACAACTTAAGACCAAGCATTAAAGCTTCATACTCGACAACATTGTTAGTGCACTGGAAATTTAATTTGTAGGAATGATTTTCTGAATACCTGTTTCGATGATTATGCAGCTAGACTTCAGCTCCTACCCCTTCTTTACTCACAGCTCCATCAAAATCCATACTCCAGAAATCGACGAGGAATTCTTCAGTAATTACATTTTTCATCTTTGTTACCTCGCCTCTTTCTGGACCTTCATCTTGACCAGATACCTCTTCCATCAGATGAGTATCTTGTCCGTCCGTATCACCATCATTGTACAAGATGAACGAATCTAAATATGAATGAGCAGAGTAAAGGGGGTAATTGTGCGTTTTCTCCTAGCCACTGACCATGTACTTCATCAATGTTTCTCTATATAACCTCCTATGTTGCCCAAACACTGGGATAGTGGCGTAAGACATATCCAACTGCAGGGATCCTTTCAACTTAGCTCCCCACGACTGGGATAGAAACATTCCATACTTAGGCGAGATGTCTACAACCACCACATCCATTACCATGCTTTTCGAAGGGATCTGAACCAGGGTGATGCATAGGTCCTTGATCAAACCAATACATTTGACTTTGTTGGAGTCGAATGAATGTAAATCCTTGTATTGTCTGGTGACCTCCAGTCCCAGTTTTTCCATTACTTATTTGGGCATCAGATTATGAGAAGCACCTAAGTCAAGCATAGCGTTATGCAAAATCAAGTCGTGTATGTTTAGACTGATGTAAAATGGAGCGACCTCACGCGTATCATCTCGACCATCTACCTCCGGTCCGAAAGGAAGTTCAGGATGGTCCTCAGCAAGGTTCACAGTGTCTGAATGATTCACTGATCCAATGGTTAAGGCCTTCGTGCCTATGTCAGGTTCAATGGCCAGTGATTTAATTACCTGTGAACGATACCCGTCTCTGTTCATCAACTCTGTAAGTGGGATGGGGATTCTTATTTTTGCCAATTCCCCCTCTAGACTGAAAGGTGTAAGGGATCTGCCTTGGCTCATCATTTCTGGTTTGTCCAATGTGCTCTTCTGGCTAGAAGTACTTGGTGGGTCAACAAGTGCAACCCCAGGCTGTGATGGCCTTTTCAGAATGGTGATTTTTTTCTTCACGGGATTGTCAGCCTTACTCTTTTCAGTAGTAATCTTGTCAGAAATATTCTCATCCGCTTTCTCGGGGGTCTTCTCAGTCTCGGCTACCTTCTGTGTTTCCGTCGTCTTTTTGGTAGAACTCCCTTCTGTCTTCTTGCTCCGCAGATTGTATTGCCAGTGTACCTCCAGAATAGCATTCTCGAAGGCCTGTTGTTCTGCATCTTTTGCTTCTTCACTTACCTTTGTTTGATTTAACAGAAAGAGTTCCTGCTCTTCTTGAGTAAGGAAAATGGCCTCGTTGTCGTGAATGCCCATGAGGTTGATGTGAGTGTCCTCCAATTCCTCAATCACTTCTCCCCCTTCGTCAACATAGTTTTCCTATAGAGGAGGTCTGATCTGCTGATCTGGACCCCTCTGTTCTCTTTGGTCCCTAGGGTCTCTCTGTCTGATCTGAGGAGGGTTTCTTTCTGTCACATAAAGTTTTTCCATCATTCTTTCCAATACTCGGGCCAAAGAATCCAATTTGGAATCTGTGGTCGACGTGGAAGGTTCTTCTTTGATCGTGATTCTTCTTTCCGTACTTTGATCTGCCCTTTTCGCCAACAAATAGGCCTCCACACTAATAACACTTTTCTGCATGTCCTCCAGGGTGGTAGAATTTCTTTCTCTTAGCTGGTATGACATGTCAACATCAAATCCATCAGGGAATTTAATCAATGCCAAGCCCTGTGGGGGTTTGATTTCAGTTGGGATTGCATTATAGATATTGTTGAAACATGTGTAGTAATCTTGAACCATCTCACCTTGATTTCTTCTTATATTCTCGTATTCGGATAGTATTTGGAGAGGGTTTTTATTTACCTTCCATCTATCAAGAAAACTTCTTTAGAACGCAACAAGGTCAGGGACTGAGGCGGCAGGTAAAGATTTGAACAATTTCTTCACGTCGCCTGTCAGACTTTGAGCAAAAAATCGCATTTGCATGTCAGCCTCATCAACTTCTTGCAAGTCGAAATAATCGTTCATTTTATCAACATGTTGTTGGGCGTTTAATGGTCCGGTTGCATCGAACTGTGGAAGTCTTGTTTGGTAGTCTTAGGGCATGGCATGTAGTGGCACAACCAACACCAAAGGAGCATATCAAGCAGGCATGATGGGTGGAGGAGGTGGAACGCCAACGTGGATGGTCGGCGAGGTGGCGACTGAAGACGATGACGAGGACGAGGAGGGACTGTATGGTACTGAGGTAGTGATTTGTACCTTAGTCGTGGGAGACAAGACTTCGGGGGTTCGGGGTTGCAATACAGTTGGGTTAAAGAGGAGTCTAGACACAAAAGTTTCAGACCGTGTTCTTACCAGGCTCTGTTGTGGAAAGGGATCAAGATCAAGGTTTTGAGAGATATATGGTTCTCCTAAAAAGGAAGGAGACTTATGCAGGGAAGTATGACTCTCTGAGTCAGCAGCCGAGGCCTTTCGCCTGAGCAAATGTTCGGGGTTATCTATCACAATTGAGAGTTCTGGGTTGGGATGAGATCGAGTGTGAACTTTCTTGGAAGCTAGAACTATTTTTGGTTTATATATATATATATATATATATTTTTTAAATTTTGTGAGTCTGAAAATGGTATATATAGAGTTAATCAACCTCTAAACATTACTTTCTTCTCAAATTAGAAACTTCTTTTTAGGGGAAATCAAATATGAAATTATCGATTTTTTAGTTCGTTCCGAGTGGAGTCGCCATTATGTTAGCACTCTGTAAATTTCCTAGAGGTTGAAAAAGAAGGAAATCACAAAGGTAACTTTATCCAACCGCTTTTAAAGCTGGGATCTAGCCCTTCCAGCTTCAGAGAGGGATCTCTCTATATGATTTAGCTTTGTTTTTTAATTCAGATATTAGGCTAGGTAAAGAGAACTGTAGGTTTGTTGTCAGAGTGTTTTAAATGGGTTGAGACAGTCTACACATCCATTGGGCTATGGGGTATGTGCTTAATCAAATAGGAGATACGACCAGAAACACCAAAGAATACTTTCATAGGGCGAGATAATATACTCACTGGATCTTTTAATAATTTAAATGATGGGCAGAAGAAAAGATAAGAAAGATAACTTCGACTAACAAGCAGTTAAGAATTTCTTAATCAAAGATATCAGAGGATAAACATTAAAATCTTTAGAATCAGAAACAGGGTATCAAAGATAAATCCTGCAACATTACTTTACTCTTGAAGATTAGTTCCAGAAAACAATATGCTCACAAAGGAAGAAAAACATTTAACTTAGAAAATCAACATCACCAGTGAATACACACAAGAATCCTGTAAAAGTGCCTCCTCTTTATTAATGGTAGATCTCTTCAAAAATAGTACAGTTTGATAGCGATAGGGTGTGTGAATCAACTGAAGCAACTAACCTACATACTAACCTATCTTCCTGGGACAATTAACCCAGATTAAACTATTGGGTTAAGAGATTACTCTACCTAAGGGCTATCTGACCAGGATTAGACTGTCTGGTCAGATTTATTCACTAACCTAGCCTAAGGGCTATCTGATGAGGATTAGACAGCCTGATCAGATTTATTCACTAACCTAGCAACATTAAATTTAAAAAGAACTTGGACATGCTTGAAAGGTATGACCACGTTACTGTTATTGCATGGGGCTTTTATTTCAATTCTTTTATGCCCTCTTTTCTTTTTCTTTTTTCTCTTTTCAAATTATTTGCAGAATGAAAAATAATTTGTTAAAAAAAACACTATATACAGATAATATCCAAGTCATCAGTTGATTCCCATAATTTATGGGGTGATAAAAACGGCTCCACCTAGGGATGGTACTTGCCCTGTTAAGTGCCAAGAATCCTGGTTCTTTTCATTATGAACATATCTGCCTAGTAGTCTTCATTGGTCTTATTTTCAAAACTTGGAGAAACAATTGTCAGTAGCTTAGGGCCTTCTCTTCGGGCTTCATCCAACTGACTAATGCTCCTCACTTAGAAAATGCAAGCGAAAAATGAAAATTAAACTGGTATGTACAATGGAGAGTGAGTTCTTCAATTCATTTACTGAGGTGGAATATAATGTTTCAACATTCTACCATTCACAGGTGCTCCTGGCAGATCTAACCCATCGACGTTGTTTAGCAAGAAAGCATTGTTTCCTCTGAAAGCTTGGATCATGTATGGCCCTGTCCACAGATGGTCAAATTTCCCATGCTTTCCCTTGTCCTCATTCTTGGCATCCCATCTCAACACCAAGTCTCCCAGCTCAAAATCATCTTCCTTGGTTAGTTTGTCAAAGATCTTCTTGATGTTTTCTTGGATGACCTGTGTTTTGTTGAAAACTTCTTCTCTAGTCTGTTGCAAATGAATCAACTGGTTGATTCTTCTTTGTGAATCATTTGGCTCAGCTTGCACCTCTTGAAGTAATTTCATAACAGGGACTCCTAGAGAAGTAGGGAAAACTGCCTCTGTACCATAGACCAACTGGTAAGGTGACATGCCGATTGACCTTTTGGTGGTCAATCTATCTGCCCATAAAGAAAATACCAACTTATCGTGCCATGATTTTTTGTTTTCCTGCAATGTTTTCTTGATGATATTTACCAAAGTTTTGTTTGAATATTCCACCAAGCCATTCCCCTGAGGGTAGTAGGCTGTGGAATGCCCCAAGCCAATGTGGTACCAGTTGCAGAAATCTATGAGTTTCTTTGACCGTAAGGCATCTGCATTGTCAGTAATAATCTTTCTAGGACAACCAAAACGAGATAAAATATTTTTTTCAAGGAATTTGATAATTACTGAGTCAGTGGCTTGCCTGCTTGGTACTGCCTCGATCCATTTGGTAAAATAATCAGTGGCAGTAAGAATCCACCTGTGTTGGCCTGAAGAAGGAGGGTGAATTTCTCCAATGAAATTGAGCCCCCATTGCTGGAAAGGGGCCTCAACTGATATAGGTTTCAGAGGTAAAGGAAGGAGTTTCCTTTTGCCTTCAAACAGTTGACACTGGTGACATGCTGTTACTTTCTAATGTACATCTACAAACAGGGTGGGCCAATAAAATCCAGCTCTGAGTATTTTGTTGGCTGTAACCTTCCAGTTCAAATGGCCACCACATTCTCCTGCATGAAACTCCTGCAACACTTTATTAGCTTCATCTTTCAGTAAACAATTTAAAAGAATACCTGCAGGGTCTTTCCAATACAAATTTCCTTCTAGAATACAGAATTTCAAAGCCTTCAACTTTAAAAATATAGCTTTAGTCTTAGTTAAACCAGGGGGATCTTGTAAATTTTGTAAAATGAATATAAGGTCTGCATACCATGGAGAGTTGAGAATTGCCTCTCTAACGTTTGGAGTCGCCATCTCACCCTGTTCATCTGCAACATCTAGAAAATTAATGTCAAGAGCCTGGAAGTTAGATTCAACCATTAATTTTGCAAGGCCTTGGCCTTTGATTAGTTTTGTGGGCTTAATCTCTATATCGTATTCTAAAATTACAGAAATCCATTTTCCTCTTCTTCCATGAGGGTTGTCTTGTGTTAGAATATCCTTTACTACCGTGTTCGGAACATAAACTATGGTGTGGGAATGGAGAATGTAGACCCTAAAGTCTTTTATAGATTTTACCAAAGCAAAAGCTTGCTTCTCCATGATATTGTAGTTCAGGGCAACATCTCTTAGAGATTTGCTAAATAAAGCTATGGGTTGTTCATACCCTTCATTGTTCTTCTACAGTAATACCACTGCTATAGTATGTTCATAGGCGAAAGAAAAAAGATAAAAATCTTTAGTGAAATCGGGACTGATCAAAACTGGGGCTTCTGTGAGTGCTCGTTTGACTTGTTCGAAGGATTGTCTGGACTCAAAGTCCCATTTTATTTTTACGTCCTTTTTAAGCATGTTTGTAATGTTCTGGAGTAGTTCGGCCAGATTGGGAATGAATCTCCGTAGAAAGTTGATTTGCCCGATAAAAGACTGTAGTTCTTTGAGGTTTCTTGGGTGTTCTAACTTTAGTATGGCCTCAATTCTACTGGGGTCTATTCTGATTCCATCTTTAGAGATGACGTGTCCCAACAGTTTGCCTTCTTCTAACCCAAAAAGACACTTCTTAGGATTTAACGAAATCCCAAACCTTCTACATTTCTCGAAAACTCGTCTAAGGTGCCACAGGTGTTCATCATCAGATTTGGAAAACACAGTCACATCATCTAAATAAATGACAATGAACTTACCAGATTCTTCCACGAAGGCGATATCCATTGCCCTCTGAAACATGGCTCCTGCGTTCATCAGACCAAAAGGCATCTTCACATACATGAAAGTGCCCCATGGTGTGGTAAAAGTGGTTTTATCTTGATCATTCGGGTGAACTAGGACCTGATTGTATCCTGAGAAACCATCCAACAGAGATATCCTACTGGACCCGACCACCCTCTGTAGGAGATGGTCCATTTTCGGTAATGGGTAATTATCTTTCAGGGATACTTTGTTCAGATTTCGGAAATCTATGCAGAGTCTGATTTCACCCGTTTTCTTCTGTGTAGGGACTAAATTAGAGACCCACTTAGAGAAACATAGCGGGACTATGATCTTGGCATCATACATTTTCTTGATTTCTTTTTCTATCAGGGGAAGCAACTTGGGATTTATCCTCCTAAGTTTCTGCCTAAATGGTTTTTGGTCTTCCTTTATGGGAATCCTATGTTGTATGATGTTGGTATCATAGGCTTTCAAATCTTCATAGCCCCAGGCAAAAACATCTGAATATTCTTTGAATAGCTCAATGTATTTAAGCTTTTGTTCTGGGGGTAATGATTTGGACAGTTTGACCATCCTAGGATTCTCTTCAGTTCCTATATTACAATCCTCTATCTCTTGTCCATGAGCTTCTATTTTTGGTTTCTTAGCTACATTTTTCTTTTGTTTTTAAGTTCATTACATCATCACATATTAAGGTATGGAAAAATCCTGAATTTCTTGGGTTATTCTCTTGGCTTATTACTTTTCGTGCTTGTTATTTAAATTCCTCATTAATATTAACCTATATCCATTGTTATTGTAGGGTGGTCTCTTCCTGCCTGACATGCATCCTCTTTATTATATGCCACCTAAGTGTAACCAAGTAACTCGATTCAAATTCTTTCTCATAGGACTGAGGTTTGGACCTGAAGCTCTCGCCCTGAATAATACACTTTCACCAATAATCTTCTATTCATACTCCATCGGGTTCAACTTCTCCATTGCTTACAATATGATTTGGTTTTTAACATTGGTACAAAACATAGTTATTTTCAAGTTTGGTGTTTAATATGGCATAATTTCCTGTGACTACAAAGGGCATAGGTCGCGAAGACCCGCGCTCTCATTTTTACTGTCATAGTTTTAACCACATGGTTGACATATTTGTTCCTTATTTATTTAATATGAGAACAATATTTTATTTTATGGATAAAATAACATAATATGGATTTCCTATTCAATATTTATCGAATGGTTTCTCTACTATTACTACTATGGCTATCTCTGTGTATACAAGAGAATTATATATAAACCCTAAAATCTTTTTCTTACATTCATGTTATTTATAAATATATGGATAAGGGTTTATTACCTTTATGGTTTTCATTTTCTTGAAAACATTTCTATACTTTATTTACATATAAATTGAAAACACCTCTTGGTATTGGAACAATTCTCATTGTAAATACTGCAAAGAACATTCATATTTTGTATCCTAGAAACATTAGTTTTATACTTGGCCACACAATAGTTTTATATAATATCTCACTACTATATATATTATATATATATATATAGGAAACGTTCTACTTGAAACAAAATAAATGAACATCTAGCATAAAAATTCATATTCTTTAACCTATTCCCTCTCTTTTTTCATTGAAATGCGTATATATAATTTTGATAAATATAATATCCTACAGATTAGTCTGTATTCCTTATAGAGATAGATGACAAGTACTTTTTTTTTTATTCCATGTCGCAGATTTAATTTTGATAATCTTTCTAAAACAGATATCAAGTTAGTATCATTCTAATCTCTAATATCAAATAATGTGTGGATGGAATAAAGACACATAAATATTGCATAGTTACAAAATTACTCTATAGTAACATTATTACACTTTTAATGCAAATTAATAAGAAATAATTATAATAAGAGAAATATAACGACTAAACTAATAGGAAACATATATCTAAGTTTCTTTCAAGACTCGAAAAAAATCGAGTAGAGAACTAGTTCTTCCCAATCGTAGATAAGAACAAACAAATCGCTTGTTCCACCTCCGATCCTAAATCATTATTCCATAGGCACTGAAAAATTTCAATAACCTTTTTTAGGTAAAAACAAAGTTTGATTCTTTCTCATAACCATCAAACTTAAATCCTCAACACAAGTACTCAACAACATCCTACTTCTTGTTTACTTGTTCTTTCTTTTGTTACCAAGAAAAATAATTAATGATGGTCATCCTTTTCTATATTGCCTATGTATTTTTTCCAAGTTAGCCTCATCCCCAACCCTAGGGAATATTCTTGACATAACTTTGTGCTAGCTTGTTACTCACATCAGTCATCTTTGGGAGTAGGTTTACACTTGTCTTCATGGGCAATATTTACTTTAGTGGTTTTTATTCCTTTTCACTCTCCCATGAAATAATGATTTACTCTTTTCTAACTAGATTATCTATTCAATTTTCCTCTAGTTAAATAAAATATATTAAAAAAAATATTTACAGAAATATTCATCATCATTAATGTTTCTATAATGTTTCTATGATAACACAAATTTAACATAAATCGCTTTCTCAAACTTCCTCAATCATAAATAATCAAACTTAAAAAATATTCAAATGTTTACAAATGGAGGAACATTACAAGAGTTGAGACACATGTTGGTTGGGGTAGAGCCCAAGAGAATAACCCAAGAAATTCAGGATTTTCTTAAGGAAAATGCCATTTGCATTCAAGAGAAAAGCCATACTTACATATCCTCTTGTATGTTTGTCAAGAAATCCCATTTCTACTCATCGTATTTGGTTGTGATAGATATTTTTTCGTGGAGGTTTGTTGCCAGTATAAATCTTGATGTATTCTATCTGACAGAAAGAGAAAAAATAAATTTATTTAATTGTCTATTTTAGTTGGGGAAATAATGTTCAGGAGTATATTGCATCTAAAATAAGTCTCAAATACATTTAATATACCTAACCTAAAACAAGAAAATCCCATAGGGGATTTTGATCCTAACGGTGACATTTAGCATTGATAAGGTAGATCATCCTTTTTATAATATTTGATGAAGAGACTCGTGACAATCCATAAAAAAAAGGACAAAAATGCATGAAGGGATGGCTTGTGGAAAGAAATAAGTTCAAACAATAGAAGAAAGGCCATATCAAGACAAATGGAGAGAAGTAGTTCTACTGTCATATATTCTTCCAATCACCAGCCACCCAAGAGCTCCTCCTTTGACAAAAGAAAAAATGAGCACAAGGTGAAAGGAGAAGAGAGTAATGACAGGTTTGTTGGACATGAAGGTGGAGAGAAACCACCTCCTGTGAATCTTGAATCTTGAACAAGCACATTCAATGTCCCACCAAAAGATGACATGGAAACCAAATATACATAATTCGCAAGATGGAGGAAGTCCAGGAAATATTGAAGAGATGGAAATCAATAGTCAGAGAATTCTTGAAAGCTAAGAAATTACACAGGACCTTCCAATAGAGGAACCCGTGTTTTTTGACAACTAATCCTTTACACTGCATAATACTTAATACAAGATACATGAAAATAAGTTGCAGATAGAAAGGGTCAGTCTCAAACAAAAATAAGGTCATTAGTCATTGTATTAGGATTTGCACCATATGAACTCATGCAGTTACATTGTTCTACACGAGATGCTCTTGTAGATAAAATTATAGAAAAAGGGTTGCAAACCATTAAATTGAAAAAAATAATAAGTGAACTTGAGGAGGCACTCAATCCCATGCCATTGTTTGCACAACCACTGAAAATCAAAGCCAATCAGAAGCAAGGCCATATCAAGACAAAGGGAGAGAAAGTTGGAGGTTAGCACCAGTCTATTAGCAACATAGAGAAACACAAAGCCAATCAGAAAATACCTTTTATTTTTGAATGATGTCAAACTCTATGTTGCTAATAACATTAATATAAGATTTGATTTAATCAGACAGAAGTGGGTGGTTAGAATCGTTCTATGTGATATTTCACAAATGATTTCACATTTTACTCGATAATTTAAACTTAGGGACTTGCAACATGATGAATCCTACTGCAAAAATTAGATAAAAACTTCTTTTGCATGGGTCGCTAGTACCAGTGACCATTGAATAAATCAACATGGAATGTCCGATAGCAATAGAATGAATAAAATAAAGTTAGGTTGATAACGAAGAGTAAAAATCATGCATGATGCAATACCTACTTGCGAAAAAATAAATGAAAGAAGAGGTGATGTTATTTTCAAAGAATTTGATGTCATTAAATAAATGTAGGGTTCACAACTTTTCAAAAATTAAGTGATGATCAAAAAAGAGGAGGTTGATAGTCACTTGAGAGGAATGGAGACTTCATTAGCTAATGACTTTCACAACATCATGGAGTTTCCCAAAGAATAACTGAAACAATGGCATGTTACATTTTTCAATGACAATGAAGAGCACTTATCAACCATCGAACAACTACAAGTGGAATGAGAAGAAGTAGAGTGGAATGAGAAGTAGAGGACCACATTTTTCACGCTTCAAGTCAAGAAAGAAATCACCACCCCACCAATCAATAACTTTATTGATAATTGGGTCAAGAACTCCTTGCAACATATTGTTAACCTATAATAGCCACCATAGATAGTTTTTTCAATAGAATCCCAAAGAAACAAATGTTGTGAAGGGACATACGCAAAAAAAAACACAAACCAGACTAAAAAATTATTTGTTTCGTGTTAACTAGTATATCACTTGCATCTACTTCTGCTATCATTTTCTTTTTTTAACTTGGTAATTGCTCAGAATTATTTGTTTTATGTCCTCTACATTTTCTTAACACTAGTTTATAACTATTTTTCTTTCTTTCTTATAGGTTTTTCTTCTATTTATTGGTTCACATGAGCCCTAATCCCAATCCATCTGGAAAAACATATTTAATTTACAATCATTATTTAAATAACAATTGTATATTTTTTTATATTTCCAAAGACATGTTTGGAATAGATGGCTAGTGATTTTCCAAGATTTGAGTTTAGAACTTAATTTTCAAGTCTGTTTTCACGTTTTATTATTTTTCAATGGAAAATCATCTTAAGTTATGTGCACGTGGTTTTTTACTTCTATTCTAGAAACATATATTTTGAATTTTATACTTCTTCAGAAAAATTATGTAAAAGAAAATTGAATATATTTTTGTTCTTTCCAAAGAATATTTTTGGCTTAGATGGCCACTCATTTTCAACCCTTTGATTTTTAAATTGAACAAACAATAATGTGTTCAATGTTTATGACTTTTCAAGAGTCTTCACATGCAACATATGTTGTGTATGGAACTTGAAGACATCTTCTTTCCACATATCATAGGTTTTGTACACTTTACATTGTTTCACATGCATCCTAGCCTCCATGCATCCTCGCCTTTGCATGCTGCTTTTTATTATGTTTTATGATACATGTTTGTAATATACTTAAATATTAAACATTTTATTTTATAATTTCTATTATGGAAATTTGTATTTGACATTTTTAAGACAATTTTAATAATTGAATGATTATGCAAGATTTTAACTTGTCATCTGTCCTCTTTGGTTGGATAGATGTAAGAAAAAAATTGTATATATATATATATATATATATATATATATATATATATGCAAAAAATAAATGGAATAGCCAGGTTAAAAAGAGGTGACTATGAATCCATGAGTGGGGAACATGATGGAGCTAACTGAGAGCATGATTAGACAAGTGTCATAAGTGTTTTTTCTATCATTGGCAGCCCCTAAAAATCAAGGATATCTAAAGATGCGAATTTCCAAGGAGGGAAATGATTTCAATGAAAAGACCTAGGAAATAAAAGGATATAAATATAGCATATGTGGGATGCATGACATTTCTTAGCATGTTGATAATGATAGAATTTTTTGTTGTGTGAGCACATGAGAGTAAGGAAAATATTTTCTAAATTGTATAGAGGTACATTCGCAAGGGAGTGAAGCTCAATTCATTCTCATGGAGTCATAGTGGTGTGATCAAGACAAATAACTTGGTTGTTCTACATATACAGTTGGGTGGAATGTGGTTGTTCCATTTTTCTAGGGACCTAACCTCCCTAACCCGTCACATAGATAGAATAATATAATTCCAAGTAATAAAGGTCAATATTAATAAGGCCTAGCAATAAGGAAGAATAAGTCAAATGTTAGAATGCCTAATAGCAGATTCTGGTTCTAGAAGGATCTTCCTCTAGATTGTTCTTTTGGATAGATAGATTTAGTATAAATAAGAGTAGAGAGTATGTGAAGTTTTTTCTTGGATATTATTGTAATATAGATCTTTTCTTCTGGAGGTTTCTCCCTCGAAGAGGCAAGTGAACATTGTTGTCATTAATAAAGGTTCTCTTTCTGGTGTTAATATGGTATTATTCTAATTTTTTTTGGATATATCATTGTTGTTATGCCATTTATTTCTTAATATTTATGTTATGTCCATCATATCATATCTAGAATACTACAAGTGGTATCAAATCACTTTCCATGATATAAAATTGTGCGTTAATTTGTTTTCAGGGTAGAGACATATTTTGACATCTTAAAGTTACATAGATATGTCATTTAGCGCATAAATCCCTAGTCAAAAAATCATACATACAAGTACGTAAGAGCCCATTTTTTCCCACCCTTGTAACCCCTATTGGTACCCCTTCGAGTGATAGCGCATCAGACAACACCTATATACAGATCTACCTAGATCTCTTGAAGCCCTTCATAGATAAATCGATCGACTTCCTAACTGCTATAATGTCACTGAGAAAAAATACTTGGGAAGATACTCTCTAGTACTTGGGTAGTCGGGTAGTACGAATAAGGGCATGGTCTAGAATCCTTATTTGGTTCCCTAAGATACTGAGTTGAGTACTACTATTGGACCCCACACATATATCAGAGAGCTATAACATTGGGAAAACCATTTTCTATAGAAACCCTGACTACCCTAATCCTTGGGATGAAAACATAAACAAAATAGACAATATCTATGGCCATGCAACACTACCTCCTGCAGTATGGTTGTGAAATTACTATACATTTCATCATGTTAAGAATTTGGGCATTTCAACAGTGAAATATCCTTGAGATCTAAGTATAACTCCATAGGAGTAGAAAATAAATAATAATAAGTATAGTGGTCCCTCCAACAAACTTATTTGGGACCTATCCCATTGGATTCCTCTCTTCTACCTAATTCTAGTGGTACATATCATTTTTAAGAAAAACAAAATTGTGGGCCCAACCCCTTTTGTGACACCCTTATTTGTCCCCTATCCCATTGGATTCCCCTTTTATCACTGATTGCATTGGTACCTATCATATGGAACCCTTCTTCTCAGTGGTCCCACCTACCCCTCTCGACCCCCATTGTCCCCCCTATCCCATTTGCCTGCCCATTTTTCCAAATGGTCACCACTTGAGCCTAATAACTTAGTACATTGGTTGTTGACAACCTCCAGAACAAGGAAGAAATAAAGAATATAATAACAAACTTTAACTCAATCAATTCCTCTATTAAAATTCTCCACAACCAATGTGCCCACATCAAATACCTCAAAGCCACACTTGACCACTTCATGGCTTGTTCCTCGAATCCCTCTTCTTCTGAACAAACATCCTATCAGGATAACCATGACTCTTCCAATTAACAAGGTGATCCAAGTGGATAACGGTGGCCACCCACCTTTTCCAACTCGCTCAAAGCAATTTTCTGGCAATTTTGGCAATTTACTATTTTTAGCAGTTTTTAACTTTCACTCCCATTTTGAGGGCCTAAATGAAGGTTTTTCGGGATCAATATTCTCAATGATAGCCAAAACCTCTTATTGAGCCCCACCAAATGAATATCCTCGATGATACCTTTCCAACGAGCTATCGTGCACCCCCAAAAAATATTGTATGCTAAAGTTACGCCCTCGGGAAGTTGATATACCAAACTACCCAAAACAACATCCACAAAACTATTGGATTTTCATCTTCCGAGGTTAGGGTTTTGGATTTATTTTTTGATAAAAATTCCTTTGGAGCCTCATTGTAAAATCTTCTTCTCATGGATGCAAGTATCCTTTGTTAGAGATAATGCTTACAACTGTTGTAACTATGAGTTAGCTGTTGTAACGGTGAGTTTCTAGGTTAACTATTACTGTTGTAATAGTTAGTTTCAACTATGACTGTTGTAACTGTGAGTTTCTAAGTTTACTATTTTTAGCTAATCAGATCCACTTTCTTAGGATCTATATTGCTAGGAGTCAGTGATCTGCATGCTATATATGTAACCTCCATTTGTCTATTAAGGAATATACATTCTTTGTGTGTGAATCTTGTGCAATGGCTGCTCTCTCGATTTCTAAGTTGGTATCAGAGCAAGGTTAGAATCTTGCTGGCATTGCTGGGTGGAGGAGGTCTGGTTGCTGCTGCGTGGAGGAGGTCCGACTGTGTTGCTACTACATAGAGTCCTATTCATAGAGCTACCAACATGAAGTACGATTACCTCACTAAGGAGCTGCCGCATTCAGAGCAAATGGCCATCGAAAATATTTCAGCGTTTGGTATCTCGGTGTGGATAGATATGAAGGAAGAACCACCATAAACAGTCACTGCCCTGCTTTTCTACTTATATATGTATGTGTGGTGTGTTTAAATTTTGTTTATGTATGTTACATATATTATATGTGTGTGAGAGAGTGTGATTTTATTTGTAATCAAATGATGAAGAACCAATCATTTAACAAAGTAGCATATGTTAAAGTTAGTGGTTCTCGACGTTCTTCGGTGCCAAGAGAACACATCACTGGTTTGAGTATGTGTATAAGTCTGTTATACACTAGTGGATATTGTTGTTCTTCGGTGCTCCAAGATCCACAGTTACAGGTTATGTTTTGTGTATGTGTGGTGAGTGTAATGTGCTATTGTTTAAGTGTTTATGTAAAAATAAGAACTTGTATCTTGATGCAAGCTGGTAGCCCCAGTTTCAAGTACAATGTTTTTATTGGAAGTCACCTTGTGCAAAGGAATGTTGAAGACATTTAGTATCCAAACTGTTCTTCTATATACTGAAGGATAGCCGAAAGAAAAAATCCGACAGATGAAGGCAAGTTCATAGAATGCATCAATAATTGTCAACTTTTATCACGGAAGCCCCGATGAGCCGAGTTGTCAAATTGTCCAGTATACAAATGATACAATGATGGTCAGAGGCGTTTTGACTTTAAGTGTGTCAGTGGGTAGCTCGAAGAAGAGGGAGAAGAAAGAGCGGAAGCCGTGTGATTGCAGAGTGAGTTTCAGTGCTGAGGAAGACCAGATCAGACAGACAGATGAAAGTTCTAGTGTTGTAACCTTTTCTTATGTTTTGTAATTTGCGATTGTGATATTTGTAATGTAAGCATTAAGAGAGGGTGTTAGATATAATGCTTACAACTGTTGTAACTATGAGTTAGCTGTTGTAACTGTGAGTTTCTAGGTTAACTATTACTATTGTAATAGTTAGTTTCAACTATGACTGTTGTAACTGTGAGTTTCTAAGTTTACTATTTTTAGCTAATCAGATCCACTTTCTTAGGATCTAGATTGCTAGAAGTCAGTGATCTGCATGCTATATATGTAACCTCCATTTGTCTATTAAGGAAGATACATTCTTTGTGTGTGAATCTTGTGCAATGGTTGCTCTCTCGATTTCTAAGTTACTTCACATCTCTTCTCAGAGATAACTTACCACCATTCTAGCGAGTCTTTCACTCTGTATTTTTACAATCTTTGTACATTTTTGCTCATTAATAGAAAATTATGTATTACTGTATCTCTTTGTTTATGGTTGCATCTCTGATACATTTATGTTATATTATTGGCTATCCAAGATATCTTTGAACATTGCTTTATTATATCTCCTCTCTCATTTCGTGCCAAAAATAATCTGGATCAGTGGTATCAGAGCAGGCTGCTCTTGATCATTTTTTTCAATGCATGTTCCCAACGAGGTCCGAGTATATAAATTTGAGTCTTGAGATTATATATCTTGAATAAAATCACTCTTGCATGCCCAAGAAACCCTCCATGGTGGAAGAAAATAAAAACGATAGAGAAGACGATTCTATCCATCTATTTCTTGAGAAAACTCTCAAGTGACAGAGGGATGAAATAATGGAGAATTTTGCCTACATCCTTCAATGCCTGCTGATAGAAACATGCACATATTCATCAGGAAACCACTTTGGAAGCAAATCTCCTTTCGAGGTATAGGTTAATTTTGATATTCCAGTATTTGAAGGTTAGACAGATGCAGATTCCTTAGACAAATGGTTAAATCTGCTAAAAGGTTATTTGTCTTTTCACCATTTTTCTGATAAGGAAAATATCACCTTCGCACTCCTTAAGGCTCTCCCCCATGTCAAACATTGGTGGAAAATTTACTGGGAGAAAATTTCCATAGAAGATTCCAGAATATATGGGGCTGATCCCACTTGGGATTTTTTTGTTGACGCGATAAAGGAACAATATTACCCTATTGGAAACTATGTGGACCAATATATGAGATGGACCAAACTAAGAAAAAGAGAGGGGCCAAGTAGTTCCACAGTTCACCAATACCTTCCTTACCTTGCGCACCAATATGGGTATAAAAGACTCCAAACAAAATTTGGTTATGAAATACCATGGGGCTCTACACAGATAAATCCAAACTGAAATGGATTTTCTGGACATCTCATCACTCGGTGATTCTTATCGATATGTTGTTAAAATTGAACAGAAATTGAAGCACCAAAACAAATGAGAGTTCAGGTCTACAAATCCGTAACAACCAAAGTATGATAAAGCCGACCCCAACAAACAGTCTCTCAAAAACTAGTCCAAGCCATAGGAAAAGAAAGGTCACGGGAAGACGAAGAAGAACACCGAAAAATGGTGCAATTTCCATAAAATTCCCTGGCACATCACTGATGAATGTCACTCAAAAGAGTCATTGGTGGCCTAAATCAAAGACAAGGAGACAAACCCTAATTTAGAATCTGATTCAAAAAATACTGACAGCAGAAAGATCATCGATGCAGACCCTGCTACTATTGTCACGACCGCAACAATTCAACCATAAGAACCAACAGACCATGAAGATGGGGAGCACCTTTTTAATTCACATATGTGGGTGAAGGGGACCTCGTTGCATTTTATTGTTGAAATTGAAAGCCAGAAGAACCTCATCTCAGCAGAGGTCATCAAATAGTTGTGATCATCAACAACACCACACCCACAATCATACAACATCAACTGGCTTCTCCAGGGACAAGATCTCTGTGTCATCCAATAGTTTCAATTTTCATATGTAATCCATCCCTTCAAGGATGAGGTATTATGTGATGTCACCTCGTTGGATGTTTGTGATGTTCTCTTCGGCCTACCATATATATGTAAGCGCCATGGTATCTGTGCGTCTCGGATCTGTAGTGTCATTCTTACTCTCAGGGGTCATCTCTACAGGATACCAGAGGTCCTTTCGACTATTGTCCCACCTAAACAGTTCTGTAAGGTAGTATCTCATACTACAAAATTCATCTTCTTCACAATATGTTCAAAAGGTGAACATAAGGATACTGCAACCACTGCAGCCTTGGCCCAAGAACCTTCTATCCAACAGAAGAAGGTCGACAAGAATGCAACAAAGTGTAAAGATTCCTTCTTCACATGGACATATCATGTATCCATACTGGTTAAAAAGGTCCACCCTTTCCAGCCACAGGTTTGTGAAAACCTTCAAAAAGCTAAGAAACACAACTTCTACAACAAGGAAAGAAACTCATCAAGATGCAGATTCAACAAACTCTTTTCTCTCTCCTCGGAGAACTCAATGAAATGGAGACCATTTATTCCTAAGGAGGGAGGATTGATCCAAGAGTATATTGGTGTCTACACACCTTTTCCAACTCGCTCAAAATAGTTTTCTGGCAATTTTGGCAATTTACTATTTTTAGCAGTTTTTAACTTCGAGGGCCATTTTGATGGCCTAAATGAATGTTTTTCAGGATAGAGCTTCTCAATGATAGTTTAAGTCTCTTATTAAGCCACCAAAATGAATCTTCTCTATGATACCTTTACAACGAGCTATCGTGCGCCCAAAATGGAGATTGTATGCCTAAGTTATGCCCCGAGGAAGTTGATACACCAAACTACCCAAAACGGGGTCCAAAAAACTGTTGGATTTTCATCTTCCAAGGTTAGGGTTTTGGATTTTATTTATGATAAAAATTACTTTGGAGCCTCATTGTAAAATCGTCTTCTCACATATGCAAGTATTCTTCACATCTCTTCTCAGAGATAAGTTTCCACCATTCTAGCGAGTTTTTTACTTTGTATTTTTACAGTATTTGTACATTTTCGCTCATTAATAGAAAATTGTGTATTACTGTATCTTTGTGTTTATGGTTGCATCTATGATACATTTATGTTATCTTATTGGATATCCAATATATCTTTGTACATTTCTTTATTATTTCTCCTCTCTCATTTCATGTCGAAAATAATCTGAATCATAAGGCCCTCATACTACCCATTTTTCTCGAGACCTCTGCCCTCCCAGAATTGAGGTGAATACATTTGATGTCTTAGATCCCATAGGATGGGTCACCCAAATGTAACATTATTTCTCTTTGCATGGAATTGTTGATGATATATCCAAGCTTCATTACGATATCCTACATCTAGATCTTTAACAAAGGAAATGGTGGCAATGGATAAAAAAGGCATGCCAAGGGTATGTTGCTTGGACATAGTTTGTGGTAGATATTTATGACAACTTTGACTCCGACACCCACAATTTAGGTCATTTGAACAATTTGAGGCAATGTGGGAGAGTGGAAGACTTTATTTTTACATTTGAGAAATTGGATTCTAGAATAGAAGGCATGCTAGATTCTTTCTTCAGGGAATGCTTTATCAATGGCCTAAAAGATGAAATTTGTTCCCATGTTCTCATGGCACACCCCATAATTAATTGTAAGATACCCAACATGCTAGGGAAAAACAACATATTGTCTCATCCTATATCTGCAAACCATGATTTCCTCATCACCCTAAACCCACCAATTCTACCCCTCCTGCAACTCCCCTCAAGATCCATAAATTAACGAGGGATGAATTAGATGAATGTCAACTCAAGGGTCTTTGTTATAATTATGATGAAAAATATTTTCGAAGGAAAAAGTGTAAGTAACAAAAGATTTTTATGGTTGTGACTGAGAATATTTCTGAAGACGAGGTCATTGTTTCATCACTATAGGAACTAGAACTTCCCTCTGATATGACCCCACCTTTTGACCCACCAGAAGTTGACCTGGTGATTTCACTTAATTCCCTCACTAGCTTCTCTTCTCCTCAGACTCTCAAATTAATTGGTTACATTAAAAATAGGAAAGTCATCATCCTTGTGGAAAGAGGTAGAACCCATAATTTTACTCATTGTCGCATTGACGAAGACATGAATTGTTACATTTGTGTTGTCAATAATTTTCAAATAACGATTTCCAGTGGAGGTTCTATGAAATGTGGGGGATGATGTGAAAATGTTAAGCTCCAAGTTGGTGAGTAGCACCTGAAATCCAATATGTTTACTATACACATGGGTGGTTTTGAATTTTTTCTCGATCCCTAATGGTTACACTCTTTCATCCCCATTCTCATAGATTTCAATGATTTAACCATGCAATTCCAATAGGAGGGGAAACATTATATGTTCCAATGCATCAAAATAGGCTCCCCTAAGATCATCGGTTCCCATCGCATGGAAAAGATCCTCAAAAGGGTCATTCTTGAATTATTTCCCAACTCCACTCCCTTGATATTGTTGAGACACCTTCTATGCATCCCGACCTCCATGGAGTCCATGATCATTCCATCCATCTCATATTGGCTACTCTTCCTCCCAATTTTCTTCCTTATCGTCATCCCTTTTCCCAGAAAAATGAAATTGACAAAATGTTCATGAATTAATAGAAGAGGGTGTTATCCGTCCTAGTACCAACCCCTATTCTTCCCATGTGGTCATGGTACTCAAGAAAGAAGGTACATCATGCATTTGTCCCGATTTTCATGCCCTGAACAAACTCGCAATCAAAGAAACATTTCCCATTCATGTCATTGATGAACTCTTGGATGAATTGAGTGTTTCTCAGTACTTCACCAAAATTGATCGATGTTCTAGATACCACCATATCTGTATAAAAGAAGAAGACATTCCCAATATCGCATTTCAAACTCATGAGGATCACTATGAGTTCTTGGTAATTCCCTTTGTATTGTGTAATGCTCCCTCCACTTTCCAAAGTATTATGAATCATGTATTCCGTCCTTTTCTCTGTCATTTTGTCTTAGTTTTCTTTGATGATATTCTCATCTGTATTAAAACTTGGACATACCACCTCTCCCATGTGAATCAAGTTCTCCATCTACTCACTAAGCAACAAATTTTCCTCAAGCAATCTCAATGTTCCTTTGGAGCCTCAGAGATGGAATACCTGGGTCATATTATCCTCAAGGATGGTGTCTGGGAGGATCCTAAGAAAATTGAAGTTATGCAATATTGTCCTCCCCCTAAACTCTCAAGATACTGAGTAGTTTTCTGGTTTTAACGGGCTATTATAAAAATTTTGTTCGGAATTATGGAAAATTTGTAGTTCCTCTCACTTCTCTCCTTAAAACAAGTGCTTTCACTTGGACTCCAGTTGTGGATTACTCCTTCCAAGCCTTGAAAGATGTTATATGGTCGACCCCTATCCTATCACTTTCAGAATTCACAAATATGTTCATATTGGAATCTGATGCTTTTAGGAAAGGAATTGGGTTCTTCGGCATGCAAGATGGTAGTCCTTTAGCCTTCACTATCAAACAACTTTCCGATAGACATTTGGGCCAATCCATTTTTGAAAAGGAAATGTTATCTATAATTCTCCATGTTGTTGATGTTCGGCATCCTTATTTATTGGGTCAATACTTTAAAATCAAAACTAATCATCAGAGTCTCAAGTATTTTCTAGAATAGTGCATTTCATCACAGGAGCAACACAAATGGGTGAACAAACTATTTGTCTATGATTATGACATCATTTACAATAAGGGAAATAAAAATGTAGTGGTAGACGCTCTCTCCAAGAAATATAAAGAAGACAGGTCCCTTTTCTCCCTCTCCTTCATTGTACCAGATTGGCTTCAAGATGTTCACCAAGAATTGATGCAAGACCCCAAAAGTTATAGTATGATCCACCAATTGAAACACAATTCACCAACTTTTCCAGGGTATACTTGGAACAATTAAGACCTTCTCTTCAAAGTCCATTTGTATTTATGCAAGCAATCAAAACATAATTTCCCGGTGCTTTCTGAACTTCATGCTTCACACACAGTCAGGTATTCAAGGTTTACCAAAACCTACGAATGGGTCAAATATTCATTTTTTTGTGATGGTATGAAACATGACATTCACACCTTTTTGGATGAATGTGAGGCATGTCAATGCAACAAGGGAGAAACAATCCAAGCTTCAAGCAAACTCCAAATTGTTATGATTCCCACAACTATTTGGAAATATATTTCTATGGATTTCATTGTTGTATTACCTAAATAAAGCAATAATTCATTCATTATAGTGGTTGTCAATCGTCTTTCCAAATATGCTCAATTTTGTTCTCTTCAACACCCATTCACTGCATCCAAATTTGCTCAAATATTCATGGATAATATCTTCAAACTTCATGGAATGCCTAATTTTATTTTCTTTGATATAGATCTCACTTTCACCAACAATTTTTGGCAAGAATTGTTCAAGATACAAGGCACCCAATTGCATCCCAACATGGCCTATCACCCCCAGACAAATGGCCAAACTGACATTCTCAACAAGTGTTTGGAAACATATTTGAGGTGTTTTACATATGAGAGGAAAAATCGGTGGGCTCAGTGGTTACCCCTAGCTGAATGATGGTACACCACATCTTACCATACACCTACACACATGACTCCTTTTAAATAAGTATATGGCCAAAATCCACCATCGATTCTCTAATACATGCCATGGGTTTCGAAGGTTCATGAGGTTGAAAAAAATAATACAATCCAAGAGGCTATTCTTTGGGCCCTCAAAGACAATTTGGCCATGGCTCAAAATCACATGAAACAACAAGCACATCAAGATCGTTTCAAATGACAATTTGTTTAAGGGGACTACGTGTTTCTTCGACTACAACCTTATAAGAAGACTTCACTCAAATATAAACACTATCAAAAACTTTCTCCCAAATTTTATGGTCCTTATACCATGCTCAAGAAAGTGGGATCGGTGGCCTACCAGTTATGTATACCCATTTAGTCGAAGGTGCATCCTATTTTTCATCTCTTTTGCTTAAAGAAGGTGATTGGAACTAAGTGCCAAAATCAAACTAGTCTCCCTCATTTGGATGAAGAAGGTTCCATCGGGTTGCATCCAGAAGCATTCTTGGAACAATGAGAGTGTCTTCTCCATAAGTGAACCATCAAGGAAGTGTTAGTCCAATGGAAATATACAACTCAAGAAGATGCCACCCGAGAGTCAACCACCATTCAACAACAATTTCCTCATCTTAAGCCTTAAGGAAAAGGTTGTTCTTCAAGGGGGAGGGCATGTTAGGGACCTAACCTCCCCAACCCCTCACATAGGTAGAATAATATAACTCCATGTAATAAAGGACAATATTAATAAGGCATGGCAATAAGGAAGAATAAGTCAAATGTAAGAATACCTAATAGAATCTTTTGCATCTAGAAGGATCTTCCTCTAGATTGTTCTTTTGGATAGATAGATTTAGTATAAATAGGAGTAGAGGGTATGATAAGTTTTTTCTTGGATATTATTGTAATACATATATGTTATACTGGAGGTTTCCCCTTTGAAGAGGCAAGTGAACATTGATGTCATTAATAAAGGTGCTCTTTCTAGTGTTAATCTGGCATTATTTTGAGATTGTTTTGGATATATCATTGTAGTCATGTCATTGCCTGCTTAATATTTTTGTTTTTCATATCATATTTGAGATTGTTTTGGATATATCATTGTAGTCATGTCATTGCCTGCTTAATATTTTTGTTTTTCATATCATATTATATCTGGAATACTACACATTTGTTTTTGAATTGTGTGATATAGATATGTATATTCTAGTCATTAGTGAAGAAAATTTGCATATTAATTTACTGTTTAGTCACAAAGATTGTTGATTTTAGAGAATTTATTTGTATGGATCAAACAGGACTTATGCATTTTATATACTGATTCTATTACAGTTGATAAATTTCTATATTACAAAATAAATGGTAGAAAACATAGATGAATGAAATTAAACTAAAATGCTATGCGATAATATGTATATAGCACTATTGATGATATTATTTTTTTTTACAAAATCGGTTATGAGGTTTTTGTTATTATAGCAGGCAGAGGGGGCTGCCAACCCTTACAGATTCAAAAGTGAGCTATTGCTCAGATTGCAAATTCTTTCTATTACGCTTACAATCCTGATACTATTACTTGCGAACTTAACCTTCTTGAAACAGTCTTGAACCTTACATACCGGATGTTTACCTATTCTAAAACTTGACCAACAACAGACTTTGAAAACCTCATTACAAACTGTGACTTGCAGCCTAGAAGCCTTAGCATATTTAACGGTCTGTCTTGGAGGAAACTTCCGCCATGGTATCCGAGATCTTGCCCAGGGCAGAGGTGAGCCCTTCCACCTTTCGTTCCAGTGCGACGAGCCTTTTACCAAGATCACCCAACAAGTTTGCAGCATCTTTCAGACCAGCTTGGAGCTCGTCCGATAGGTCATCTTTAATTTCCTGCATCTCTATTGCCAGCATTTCCCACTTGTGCTTTGCTGTAGTGGCTTTGATGCTCTCCAGCTCAGTCCTGAGGAGCTCGATTCGTGCCTGGGGAGAGAGGCTCGGCTTGGACGCAGAGGCCTTCTTGTCCATCACGCTGAAGAATCGGAGCAGGAGGAGGCAGAAGGGGAGCGTGTAAACACAGCAGATAGTAAGTGGATGAGCAGCCAGCCTCTTAATAAGGAGAAACGGGTCTCTTCCCCGAGGGTCCGCCCAGCCCGAGCTAGATTGCGATCTCAGGTCTGAAGAAATCCCGTCCGGCGGCATGATGACGGAGATATGAATCTGCTGGTACTTCAGGAGAATCACGTGGTGAAACAGAGCTCGGGAACCGGAGGGTTTAAGGGATGGCGTGAACGGACGTCTCTTCATTTACCTTTAACAATCCTTTACACAGATGGGAACCGATATTTGCTTTAACATCCGCTTGACCATTTAGATTTCTCAGCACGTGGTGGATATGAGATTCCTTGAATTGACTGAGGAGGATGGCGGATTTCCGGTACAGCTGGGCTAAGGAACAATCCTTAGGCATTTTTTTTAAAATGAGAGTTTCCAGAACCTGCTTGGAGTCCCCGAAGATTCTGATTGAATCAATTCCCAATTTTAAATCCTGGTGAAGACCTTGCCACAGCGCGAGAAACTCCGCTTGATTATTGGTTGCGTGGCCTAGCCCCCAAGCGTACACCGTGTGAGTGGTGCCTGAGGGGTCCAGGATGGTTCCCCCACCTCATGCCTGTCCCGGGTTGCCTTTTGAGGCCCCGTCGAAGAAGAGGCACCATTCATTGAGGGTCGACCTCCAGAGAAGAAAATCCTGTTCCTCCAGCCTTATTTCCCAACTCCTGATAGCAGTTAAAGGGGTAATAGTGTTTCCAGAATAGTTATGGCTGAATTCCTTGATCCAATTTTCTTCCTCCCCCGAGAGAGGAACAGAGTTCCTTAGATTGGCCTTTCCGTTTAAAGCTTCTGACAGCAGCGTTCTAGCTTGGATGGTTACCTGGGAAGGCAATCTACAAGTTCCATTGAAAATCCTGTTATTTCTTTCTAACCAAATTTTCCAGCAGACGAATTTTGGAATCCACATCCACACTGTTTTGAGGAGGTGTTTTTTGTGCAGGTTAAAAGGGGACAGAGACAGCCAGTTATCCAAGAAATCGAAGGCCAAGGAGGGAAGGCGAGGCAAGGCTTCACCCAAAAGATGACTCCAAACGTCTCTAGAGTAGTCACATTCTAAAAGGAGGTGCTCGGTGGTTTCTTCGTTGGCTTTACATAAGGGACAGCGAGAGGGGCCCTCCCAGCCCCTCTTTCTGAGAATACTGAAGGTTAAGATGTTGTTATGGGTTAAGGCCCAAGCGAAATGGTCCACTTTGGGGAGAGAGGGGAAGTTCCAGAGTGCTTTCCACCAACCAGGGTTTGGAGGGACCCAGGGAGAGTTTAAGACCGCCTTGTAACCTGCTGCAGTTGAATAGTTCATTGTGGGGGATCCCCATCCTCGCTTGTCTCTGTAGTTGGCCCCTACAGGGGATTTCCCATGGAGATACTCTAGCAGAGTCGTGGCTTCTCCATGGAGCTCCTCAGGATAGAGCCCTAAGTTCCACTTGTGCCAGGAGAGATGAGGGTCACTTTTCCAAAGGGAGATGTCCCAAAGAGTCTTACAATTGTTGGCTG